>JAAALK010000289.1:4718341-5268810 GCA_019279435.1 Zizania palustris | reverse complement strand
CAGTGGGACAACCACCCCGCCGAAGAAGCTACCTGGGAAAAAGAAGAACTAAAAGCCCAATACCCCGAGTTATTCGAGTAACGTTCCAATCTCGAGGACGAGATTCTTTGTAAGGGGGATAGGTTTGTAACACCCCAAATTTTCAAAGTATTAAAAATATTATTTAATTCAATTTCTTGGATTTATTAATTTGGGAAATACCTTTAAATACCCCTCTTTACCATTTTGAACTACAACATAGAGTTATTGACCAAACCAGGAGCTGAAAATTTTTGTGTAAACTCTCAAGGCCAAGATATATTTTTGAGAATTTTTACAAATTTTTATCCACCCTAGAAATGCCCCAAAGGATTAATCTATTTTCTGCAATTATTTTAAATCAGAAAACCTTTAAAACAGTAATGGACTCCCTTCCCTCCTTTTCTCTCTCCTCTCCCGGCCGGCCCAGCACACTCCCTCCCGCGCGCGCCATCTGACCGGTGGACCCCACCAGTCAGTGACCCCCTCTCCCCTCGCGCGCGCGCCCGACAGCCCGACCCCACCTGTCGGCGCCAACCAGCCCACTCCCTCGGCCGAGCCCGACCCCACCCGTCAGTCGCCACCCTCACTCGCTCGCGCTCGCTGGCCAGTGGCCCCCACCTGTCGGACCCGTCGTCAACCTCGTGTCGCCGCCCCCAAATCATGCCGGTCGACGACCCCCGCCTCGGATCCACCTCGCTGGCCCCTCCCGCATTCAATTGGCGCCGGTTTAATGCACCCCGAGCCCCCTGCCCGTTTAATCACGTTAAAGGACGCGTTTAAGCCCTCGGGAACGCAGCCTTGTGCATGGCCGAGACCTCGCCGGCGAGTTAAGCCCCTCCCTCGACTTTCCTTGCATGCGAGCTTCGCCGGTGATCCTATTTAAACCCCCTGCACGTCCGCGTTTTATCCCCACGCCCACTCGCCGCGAGAACGAACAGAACGCACGCAATTCACCTTTTAGCGCACTCCTTCTGTTTCGCCTCCGGCCACCGCTCGCCGTCGCCTCGGACCACCTTCGTCCACGCCCTCGCCACCATCTTGACCGCAAGGACGACCCCGACCTCGGCCACCCCTCCACCGACGTCGAACCCCACCGGAGAACCATCGCCGACGAGGAGCCCGAACCACTCCGTCGTCTACCCTCGCTCTCGACCGCGCTCCGTCGACCCCATCGCCTCGCCTAAGGTACCGTCGTGACTGCCATAGCGTCCTCTTTCCGTTTTAGGCCTTAGCTTCGACCACCATCGCTCGTCGTGGCCTCTGGCCCGCTCGCCGTCGCCTGAGAAGACAACCGGCACGGGCTGAGTACCCGTGCCGTGTCGGATACGATCGCAACCGTGCGATCGGGATCCAACGGTGACGATTAATTCCCACGTGCGATTTAATCAGATCCGTTAGATCTCGGCGAGGGGTACGTTATAATCTTAGCCGTTCGTTAGGTTTAAAATCCCGCATCGCATCTGAGCCGCACGATACGTACCGGTTCAACGCTTTAATCTCAGCCGTCCACGTCATTTTAACTCCCCCGCCTCGCCCGTGACTGCCCGATCGCGATCCAACGGTGGATCTTGATCCGGCGCACGCGCACAGTGCGCAGGTGCACGGTGGTCTCGGCTCACCGTGGACCGACGCCTGTTTTTGGTTTAATTTAAATTCCAGAAATGCTTTTAAACTTCAAAAATTCATATCTGGCACGTTTGAATTCTAAAAATTGTCATTTCAACTCCAGAAATTTTATAATTTTATTCTCTACACTTTAGTTCAATAAAAACAGTATGTTACCTTAACCTTTTTTCATGTTTATTTAAAAGAGCATTCAAATACCCTTAGGGTAAAATATAAATTTAATTATTTAAATTCCAGTGAAGCTTATATTTATGTATTTCCTGTTAATATGAACAAACCACTAAGTTTTCTATGGACCCTTCATTTTAAATTTATTAGAAAACTTAAAAATGAGAATAATCACTTTTAAAACCCTTTTTCAAAGGACAACACTTCATTTTAATTTCTTTTAAAATTGTTTATAAAATGAACTTCAGAACCTTAACAACTTGATTTATTTTTAAATCAAACCAACTTAGACCTATGCGCTTATTATGTGATGTTATATTATTTGATTGGATGTTGTGTTTATTTTATTTTACTTTATTTATATTGGAAAGACTACGATGCCGTTGAGGAGCCAGAATATTTCCCGGAAGTCCCTCCCTCACCCTTCGCTGAACAAGGCAAGTCACCAAACCAATCTTTTGAGCATATTGAACCCATGTTTATTAAACTATCGCTAAAACACATAGGCTATACATGCATTAGTCAAATGAAACCCTTACAATATATTTATTTAGGATCCCCCTACCTTGATGTGCAACCCAAGCCATGCTATCTCGCCTAACCTCCTTGTCACCATATGGTTAATGATATTAGCTAGTGTCCAATGTATTGACACGATCGCTATAGGATAAAAAAAATGAGTCGTAGCAAGATGGTTCTACTATATGATCCTCGTCACTTCTTATCCTTGGAATTCTGTTGGTGATGAGTTATGGTTTTGAGTGTATGCATGGTGGGTTCCGGGTGCAAGCTAGGGCATTGGTCGGTAGCACCCGAGGCACTATAAGGACCGGTCTGAGGGATCCGTTGCAATACACTTCCGTACTAACCACAAGTCTAATGGGTAAGTCCTAACTAAGGTATGGAGTGTTCCAAACTGAGGCCACCATTTGGAGATAGGTCAAGCAGCACCTGCGAGTGGCTTGAACCAATGTGGCACAAAAGGGGTGCGACGTTAGCCGGGATGCGGCCCGGCGCGCCGGCGAAACCTAGAGCGGGTGGTTATCGCTTGGAGCATTTCATGCTGAGGTTTTGGCACGAGTTCCCGTGGTATGGGTCATCTCGTTTGGGATGAGTGTGTGCCTTGTGGGTACAGTAGTACATCTCTGATCAGAGTCGTAAATCTTTTCGAAAAGCCGAGCCCACGGTCAAGGGCGGGTTGCGTGACATCCCACAGTTAGATTACTTTGAATATGTATGTGCATGATGGTTTGACATGTAAGGACTGTTGTGCGAGGAGGTAAAATGTACTCCTCGAGTTAGATGATGTTGTTGATACTCATGTTTACTTTTCCGCATGATTAAATTTGACTACACTAAATGCAATAACTGAAAACGTACTTTTCTGCAATGTTAGTCATTACCCTTCCTTGTTTATTATCCTGCATTATTACTTGCATTTGCGGTGGCTTGTTGAGTACTTTGTACTGATACCCGTTGAACACCTCAGAGGATGCCTACTATGAAGACGGTCTGGAGTAGTGAGGAGCCATGCTGAATAGCGTGGGCCTCATGGCTCCAGAAGTGATGAGTCATTGTCAACGATAGTCAAAGAGAACTGAAGAAGAGAAGAGATCTGTTGTTTCATGGGCCGCGTGTGACTCAGGTACACGGGCAGCGAGCGATTGTCGGGCAGAGGAGGCTGCGAAGTCGGGCTGGCCCAATCCGGGTGCATGGGCCAGAAGCAGTAGAAGACTCACTGGGCTGTTGACCAGGACTGACTCAGGTACACGGGCAGTGAAAGATTGCCGGGCTGAGAGAGCTACGGAGTCGGGCCGGCCCAATCCGGGTACCTGGTGCAAAGCCGGTGGAGGCTTTGTCAGTTTCGGCGCAAAACTGACAACCGTTGATCTTGTATCCGACTGTCCAGAAGACAAGCCGTAGTCGCTACGAAAACTTAGCTTCCGGATAAGTCATCTGTAACTCTAGGCCCACAGTCAGTCAGTCGTGTCTGTAAAAATTCCTAAGGGCAGTAGAGTCTTTTTCTTTATTCTTGAGTCTGTAAAAAAACCCTAAGGGGCTGGTAGAATATTCCTAGTGTTGGGAGCCTATAAATAGGACCCCAATCCCTAGGGTTTGGACTACCCTTTTGGCTGAAATCAAATCCACTCTATTGGGTCATTTTGTCTCTCACGTTCTCTCTCCTGTGTGCGCCGCCAGGTTCTTACTTGCTCTATTTTTGCCTTGCATTTGTTCTAATCTTTTGGATGCATTAAAGCCTTGGTCTCTGTCGATTTCCTTCGGTACACATTGTTTGGTTTGGGGAGTTAATGCTTCGGTTACAGGCAGCCTGAATTTATTTCGTGAGCAGAAGCTTCTCTTTTGCTTCTGTTCTTCACGAACAGAGTACTAGTTCTTGCTGTTGCAAGTAGTACTACTTCCCTGTAGCTACAGTGTTCTGTGCCAGCTTTTCTCCTTCTATTGCGCAGCTTTTTGATCGAGGGTGTCAGCTTTGAGTACCTTTTCTGGCTGTTTCTGGCGAAGCCAACCTTCTCTGTTCGAAGCCCCTCAGCTCCGTGAGGCAGGCTTCGATCTAACATCTTCGAAGGCTTCGCTCGATCTTCGATTTTCAGTTTGCGTCCTGTGTTGCTTAGCTTCGAAGTATTTTCTTGAACGTCAGCATCGCTTTCTTCGAACAACAGTGCGTAGGGGATTCGGCTCTAGCTGTTCGAAGTGCATACTTCGACAGTTTTCGAAGTTGGGTTAGAAGCTTGTAGTTCCGCTAGGCCTCGCACTGACTTTTGTGTGGCGTGTCACCCTTCGCTTCTCTCTTCGAAGCTTGCTCTTTTCGGAGGTAAAGTATAGGCTTCGGACTTGGTTTTCTGTCGTGTTACAGGCTTCGCTTCTTTGTTCGAAGGTAGTCCGTTTGTGTGTTGAGTTCGAAGCTTTCGGTTCGAAGGTTTGCTTCGAAGCATTCGGTTCGGAGTTGTGTTCGAAGTCTTGTCTTCGGAGTACACACTTCGAAGCAGGCTTCGACTCAGTCACTTCGCTCTGAAGCATACTTCGCTCCCTGACCCTTCGAACTAGGCTAGACCAAAACACCTTCGGCTTCTCGGATAAGCTTCGCAGCTGATCTCCGAAGCAGGCTTCGTCACCATCTCCGAAGCAGACCTCGACGGGCGAAGCAGGCTTCGCCAAGTTCCGAACAGGAGACAAATTTTTGACAGTAACTTCTCATTTCACTTTACACATACTTAGATCATTTCATTGAGAAGTTTAGGCCTGTTACACCATGTTCATCTGCCTAGTTGCACTTATTTAATAATTCTCAGTTATAATCATTTGCTTCTAGGTTATAAACCTTTAGACTTAGGCCTTTTTGTTTATTTTCTGCTGCGTAGTCTCTTGAGGTGCGTTGGGTATTGGGAACAGGCCATTGATTCGAAAGAATTTTTAAGGCGCCCATTCACCCCCCCCCCCCTCTGGTCGCTACTTTCAGTCCTACAAGTAGCGACCCAATCAAGCAGAAAGATCTTGAAGAAGGCGTTCGTCATGCAATTTACTTTATTATTGTTTTTATTTAACTCTGATGTAATAATTATGGTCTGCGTACCATGGATACTGTCGTATGTACGATTGTCGCATGATGAACCTCTTGTATTATTGTTTTTCTTATGAAATTCAATAATGTTCCGATTTCGGTAAATCGGGGCGCAACAAGAACCATCAGAGAGCTACACCTTCGAGAGCGAGGGGGAAACACTTCGCCATAGTGTTACGCACCCCTCCACTGGCTTCTATCACCAAAGCATACGAATGAGCGAATTCTTCGGGGTCAGACCCACCGGAATACTTGTGCAGCTTCGAGGCTTTAAACCTAGGATCAAAGGTCACTTTTTGCAGGTCCGGATGCAATGGAGATTCGTCATCAAAAGATGCATTCTCGGCCTCCTCCGGGACTCGGACAGCTTCGGGAAGGTCACCAGCACCACCGTCTTGAGGCCCTTCTAGAGCATGAGTGAAAGCTTGAGAGCGGAGTCGATCGGCAGCATCTTGCCTCCACCTTGCCACTTCCTCCTGATGGCACGCTACTTGGGTAGCCTTGTCCTCAGGAAGGTCTTCGTCTCCTTCGAAGGGGAGCTCCGGGTCTCAGGAACTGGCATAGTTGGTTTGGAGCACCGTGGGAGCGGCTCGGGGGCCTCTAGGTGCTCGACGTCCGGCGGCCCCTTCGGGGGTTACCGGAATAACTGAAGGTCCTGCTCCGTTGGTCCAAGGGGACCTTCGGGGAGGATCAGAGGCTAGGCTCCGCTTGGGATGCATCGCTAACGAAGATGAGGTCTGAATACCGAGGACTTTGATTGGTTTGGGAAGGCGAGGAAAGGCCTTCGAGCTGCACTAGGAAGCCTCTTACCGAAGGGTGCGCGGAATCTTGAGACTCCGAAGCTCCCTCCGCAAGTGCTCTTCGAAGTATAGTCAGAAGTAGAGAACTAGCTTTTAGAACTAGGTTCCCCACGGACGGCGCCAACTGTTGGCGTAAAAGATTACGCTAACAGGTTCTCAAAGATTAAGAACTAACAAACAGAGAGTTTGTATTGAGAACTATCTCAAGCCTCCGAATTGGATAATATCTCGAGTAGTCTGAAATTGTGTATTGAATAGATGAGTATTCAATGCTTATTACAGGGTAAGAAGGAGGGTATTTATAGGCAAAAAAGTCTAAGGAAAAGACCTATTTATCCCTCAATTATAACCGACATAGTGGAAACTATTTGGTACCCCGAATAGGGTTAAAATAGTAAAATCTATCCGGAGAAGGTATATAAGGCAGGCGTCTTATCAGTCTTGTTATTTTCCACTGCAGCTTCGGAGCCTTCGGAGGATTTCTTCAAATCATAAAGTCGAAGCATCCTTTGGCTTAGAAACTTCATCACCTCCGGAGATGAATGCAAGCTTCGGTGTTGATAAGTCATCTTTAATTATTAATCTCTAAAGCCCTGAGGATGAAGTATTTTTCCCCAACAATACCTATCATATCAACTAGTCGTTGTTGGAGCTGCTGGTGGATATAGTGAAGTAAAGAAATCCACTGGAATTGCAATTTCACGTTGCTTTTGCTTGATATTGTCATAGGAGCGTTTGATGTTTAGAAAAGACCATAAATTCGAAAGAAGTTGTTGAGGAGCCTATTCTCCCCCTTTAGTCGCATAGTTTGATCCTACACTATTTCATGAAATTGTGCAATGTAATACAAACCATAAATATGTTAGATTAATCAAGACGCCAAATACCCTAGCCGGCGGCCGAACCCTAGCCGCTAGACGCCAAATGCCCAGTCTTTCCTCCCACGCCGCCTATAGTGCCTCATCGTCCTTTGCCGCCGCGTCGCTCGTTTTGCCAGCCCTGTGCCCAGATCTACCAACCACCCCCTTGACCATGTTGTTACCATCACAGTCCACCTTGATCTGGCAACCGCCCACCATGCCCGCTCTACAACCGTTGACCACGTCCCCTTTGCACCCTCTTTTAAGATCACATGGCGCGTATAGAAGCTCCACCATGCAGATAGAAGAACAAACACGAGAAGGGGGAGACGACGAAGAAGAGGTGATACAACTGAAGCTTCTTGAAGCTTCTTCAGTTCCTATCTTCTTGTTCGGATCAAACAGGTTCAGTTTCTCTGGTGTTTTTTGATTACCGGAATTGTTACAATGCTTTGTTCCTCTTCGTCTAATTCCTTCACAACGATGTTGAGAATACTCTGACACATTAACTCTATTGAACTCCTTTTTTTGTTTACTGAATTATGCAGTACATGTCAACGTTATCTATATTTTAGTCTGTTTGTGAAGTATTGGATATTGGCCTTTGATGACATGATGTTTCAGAACTGGCACAATACTACTGCTATCCATGTTTGAATATTGCTCATGATCTAGGACGCTCTAAGACCATTCGAGCGGAAAAATCTAAACCGTATGAAATTACAATTTCAATATGTTTTAAGTATTCTTCTGATTTCTATGTGTTCTGTTGTTTGCCATTTTCTGCTAGTGATGGCTGACCGTCATGTAAAAATATGATGTGACATGTGTCGGCAAACACAATATTATTGCTATCCATGTTTGAATATTGCTCATGAACTAGGACGCTCTGAGACCATTCGAGCAGAAAAAGCTAAACCATATGAAATTGCAATTTCAATATGTTTTAAGTAATCTTCTGCTACCAGCCCTGTGCCCAGATCTACCAACCACCCCCTTGACCATGTTGTTACCATCACACTCCACCTTGATCTGGCAACCGCCCACCATGCCCGCTCTACAACCGTTGACCATGTCCCCTTTGCACCCTCTTTTAAGATCTCATGGCGCGTATAGAAGCTCCACCATGCAGATAGATGAACAAACACGAGAAGGGGGAAACGACGAAGAAGAGGTGATACAACTGAAGCTTCTTCAGTTCATGTCTTCTTGTTCGGATCAAACAGGTTCAGTTTCTCTGATGTTTTTTGATTACCGGAATTGTTACAATGCTTTGTTCCTCTTCGTCTAATTCCTTCACAACGATGCTTAGAATAGTCTGACACATTAACTCTATTGAACTCCTTTTTTGTTTACTGAATTATGCAGTACATGTCAACATTATCTATATTTTAGTCTGTTTGTGAAGTATTGGATATTGGCCTTTGATGACATGATGTTTCAGAACTGGCACAATACTACTGATATCCATGTTTGAATATTGCTCATGATCTAGGACGCTCTGAGACCATTCGAGCGGAAAAAGATAAACCGTATGAAATTGCAATTTCAATATGTTTTAAGTATTCTTCTGATTTCTATGTGTTCTGTTGTTTGCCATTTTCTGCTGGTGATGGCTGACCGTCATGTAAAAATATGATGTGACATGTGTCGACAAACACAATATTACTGCTATCCATGTTTGAATATTGCTCATGAACTAGGACGCTCTGAGACCATTTGAGCAGAAAAAGCTAAACCATATGAAATTGCAATTTCAATATGTTTTAAGTAATCTTCTGATTTCTATGTGTTCTATTGTTTGCCATTTTCTGCTGGTGATGGTTGTCCGTCATGTAAAAATATGATGTGACATGTGTCGGCAAACACAATACTACTGCTATCCATGTTTGAATATTGCTCACAAACTAGGACGCTCTGAGACCATTCGAGCAGAAAAAGCTAAACCATATGAAATTGCAATTTCAATATGTTTTAAGTAATCTTCTGATTTTGTATGTGTTCTGTTGTTTGTCATTTTTTGCTGGTGATGGTTGTCCGTCATGTAAAAATGTGATGTGACATGTGTCGGCAAACACAATATAATATAATGTAATGTAATATTGCAGTACATTGTGTCTCAGGCAAACATACGGTATTCTACCCATTGTACTATATTACTATGAATAATTTATTGTGTGCTGAGTGACTCGGTTGGTGTTGTCAATTGCACGGGCATCTTGAGCTAAATTCAATTATTCTTGCTCATCTTTGACTTGGCAGGGTCAAGCGAATTCTAAAGCTTCATGAATCATGAAGCTAATTTGAATGTATCTTTTTAGATATGTTGCATAAATTTGAATTATCTTTGAGTTAATTTATTTTTCTTAAGTTTATGCCATATTTGTTGGTTCTGAGTTCTTACCTAAACTCATAAGTAAAGCATGAATCTGTTTCGCTATTTAGATTATGGCAGTTGGGAGTTCTTACCTGAATGGGAGTTTTTAAACGAGTTCATAAAAACTGAAACTGAGAAAATGCATATCCTAATTGTACTAAGTCTGAAATTTAATTGAAAAAACTAATGGACTGGAATACTGTACTGAATTGATAAAAATTGTGAAGACAGAATTGATGGACTGATGTTTATTTCCAAACTAATATGCCTGATAAAAATGAATCACATGTGTGCTAATATTTGCTTGCAACTGATGGACTGAGTTTCTTTGTTTAAATATCCAGTAATGATTGTATGATATTTATCCAGTTTTTTTACCTAAATTATATTCTTATGATAACCAGTTTCAATGCAAACCAGTTTCATAATTATACAAATATGATAGTTTTGTAATAAGGACTAACAATGCCTTATTAATTATAGTTTTGTAAGCCTTATTAACAGTGCCTTATTGTTCAAAATATGATAGTTTTGTAAACCTTGAGAAATATAATATGGTCTATTCTGCATAAACATGTTTTGCAGCTACCATTTGTCTGTTTGCCTGGCACAGAGAGTAGTACCAGCTCCATCATTGCTTTAAATTACAGTGTACAATAAATTAAACATGTGTTATTCTATTTCTGATGAAGCACATTGCTTTAAATTACAGTGTACAGTAACATGAATCTCATTTCTTTTGTAGCCTCAATCTTCCAACTAGAGTGCATCTCCATCTACGTGAAATTTAGTAAGTGAAGATATCTTTGTTTAGCACTTTATCAATGGTGAATTAGCACCTTATCATATTTGAATTTGCTGTTTAAGTTTGCTTGATGGTATGGTCACCATTCTATATTGCAAAACTGATAAACCTAAAGTAATTATTAGGAAAGCATCAACGGCACCGATGCTCATGGGGACCAAAATTATTTTTGCAATCAGCAATTCTTCAGTGTTGCATACATACAAAATTCGTGCACAAAAGCTATCAAGGGATAGTCCATATGTTCACACGTGTGTTTTTTAGGTGCAGCAGTTATTTTGTCCTTGAACAAATCACAGTTTTCCCATTCATTAGTAATTACTAGGGATAGATATGTTCTTACCGGAGAACTCATCTGTCATGTTTCACTGTGATTAGAATAAATATCCTATATTGGCATGCTAATACTTTCTTAAAATCTTTTAATATTATGTCAGTTGTACACTGTAGTCCTGCATTTTGATATGTTGGATAATTTCTGGATGTTTTTGTAGGTTTCAAAGCAGTAAAAGATATTCAAAGCAGTTTAAAGCAGTTCAGAATATTCAAAGTGCTTCGAACCAGTATTCTTAAATTTTGGTTGATTAGGTTATATTTATATAATAGCCTCTGGTTCTGTCAATACATTTATACTTTTAATGGTGATGATGAGTCATGTGATGAATTATACATGTTGACTTAATTAAAACAATAGAAAACAACCTCAACTCATGTAGTGGTCACATGGGCTTGCAGTTGTGGTTGATGTAATGTTCATCGGTGATGCACTGAACAGATACAAGGCTTACCTTTGTACACTCTTTGACCTTTGTATTGCTAGATATATATTGTCTCTTGATTGTAGTGAAGAGTTCCGAAGTTAATAAAAACAAAGTACTAATGTTGATCACAATATTTTTTACCTTGACTTTGTGAATTACTTAGTGGGGTCGTCTTTTTTCTATGTAAAAATGAGCAGAATAGCCCATTAGATAATGGTTTTGTTGAGGAGTGAGGATGCATGGTTAGTCTGGAACATTTTGCCCATTACCTTGACTGATCTGTTGGATAATTTTACTTGGTTGTTCTACCATTATCCTCCTTTCTTTTGGATATGACATGGCAAACTAAGTGCCGTTTCTTTCATTCAGATGTAGCATACTTGATTTGCTTTTGTTTTCATTCAGAGTTCGTTGCGCTAGGTGAAATGGAGGTTAAGTTCTTCTTTTATATTAATACAGACACATATACATGTTGTTGTATTGTCTTATCCTAATTTTCTAATTAAAAAGCTCGGTTGTCAAGCGTCAGCTTATTTCCACCGATAGCTACATTAATTGTTATCTAGACATCAATTAGACTAAAGGGTACGTGTCTAATTAATTTTCCTTTGCTTGAGACGCGGAAAAAAATGTCCCTGCAAATTAAAACTATACTTCAATTAATGAATGCAACTTACAAACAACTTAATAGTTTTCCTTTGGTTCCGACTAATATAATGGTTATCTCTACTTACGTACAGTCTAAGATACGTACGTAAAATAAAGGTAGGAGAAAATATTATATTTACACATAGGGTTAAGTTGGTCATGTGTCCCATATAAACATCAATTTTCATATGTGTCAACATAATCTAACAATATGTGAAAATATTGTAAACAGTTGTGTATCCAACTATAAAGAATCAAAGACGCTAAAATTAATATATATTCCATCCGTCCAAAAATCTTAGATCTATTACATTTTTATTTTTTCCTAAAATCTTAGACTTATTTATAGTGTATCTAAACTCAAGTATTAAATGAGTTTCATTTATGGTGCTAAGTGCTAACCTTGTGGTTTCATACATGAAACAGTAGTACTATTTAATATTTTTCCTTGTTTATTTTTTAACTATTACCAATTGAGTATCATGTCTTCAATACTTTTTTAATTGTTTGTGGTCTTACTTCTATTTATATTATGTTTGTCAAATATATTTAGAGTCCCTGTTTATTTTTTAAATATTCTCCTGTTTATTTTTTTAACTAGTACTAATTTAGCATCATGTCTTCAATACTTTTTTAATTACTTGTGGTCTTACATCTATTTATATTCTGTTTGCCGAATATATTTAGAGTCCCTGTTTATTTTTTAAATATTCTCCCTGCTTATTTTTTTAACTATTGCCAATTTAGTATCATGTCTTCAATACTTTTTAAATTTTTAATTGCTTGTGGTCTTACATCTATTTATATTCTGTTTGTCAAATATAATTAGAGTACCTTTTATTTATTTTTTTAATATTTTCCCCTGTTTATTTTTTAAATATTATCAATATTCTGTTGTCAAATAATTCTGCAAAATAAAACATTATAATATAGTTGAATTGCTTAGAAATATTAATGGTTGGCATACGAAAGGGGACTTACGTCGACCGTCCAACTCGTAATGAGGTGGTCCCTAGGTAAGCCTACATTACTAAAACCAACTTAGCTGCAATGATGAAAAATGTTCTAAATTTTATTCTTTTGTTAAGGTTTATGAAATTTGACGAGATGGAGTTCCAGCACATAACGATGAAAAATCTTCTAAGTTTTATTCTTTTGTTAAGGTTTATGAAATTTGACGAGATAGAGTTCCGGGACATAGGTCATGCATGGAGTGTCGTTGTCAGTGTAGATGTTAAGTTTCGCCCCGACGAACATGATGAAACACAACGATTTATCTTAATGGATATTATTGTAAGTTGTATACACGTTGGCCTAAATCTAACACAGTAGTAAACATATGACGTATTCTAAACCCTAACATTGTACGTAGGGTGCTAAAATAGAAGTCATTGCATCAGAGCGGGAGAATGTTCACATGTTTAACATTCTCCTAAATGAATGACAATATTACACTATTCATCGTCTATATTTCCAATCCAATCTTGAAGAGGTATTGTATTATCAAAGCATTGACCATGCCTTTGAAGGTTGTCTTCGAAGAAATACAATAGTTGAGCCTTACAATCTTCCAATCCAATTTCCTCCCTATCCAAAATACCTATTGACATTTCATGACGCGTGGATTCGTCTGAATAAGACGTTTGTGGGTATATTCGTAAATTAAATTAGTGATGCATAGTTTCCAAAAAAAATAGTTGTCTTACTTATAGTATGATTCTTTGCACAGACATAGCTGGAGTGGTTGTCTATTGGGGAAAATTGAAACGTATTAGAGACTTATATAGGGAGGTAACACTGATGGACATTAGGTAATTGATAAGTTAGATATCGCCACTTATATGCCTTAAACAACCACATTGTTGTTGGAATTTGGAAGCTAATGAAATTTTGATCTTCTTTTTTAGCTTAAACATGATAGTTGTGGGAATTTTGGGTGACTGCCTCATGAATCACACATCTGATTGGACAGAAGCTCATCGTAACAACCACATTATTTTAGGAACCATGCTTTGACTTCACAGGAAGTACAGTAATTAAGTCCCAACCGACTTTATCATTCATAAATATATAGTGATGTATTGAATTACACTAATATTTTTCTACTTAATGATAGGATGTTTAGATACTTCAGAACATATTGCTATAAAATTTAATTCGATTCATCTAACAACACTACCTTTGCAAAGTAAGTAGTTCCAACAATACAAACGCAATCTAATTATGTAATACATCACATAATATTATAGATATTGTTAATTATTTTTCTTCGAAATACAAATGCAGATTTGCGACAACGTGTGAGTTCAGGAATTATGGATCTAAGATTTGTTAATAAGTTCATGGAAGCTAGATGGAGATACTTGGCAACTATTTTTGGTCTGATTGTCCATAATGTTGCAGTCTTGTGTGTGTGTCGTAATGTGTGATTGTTTATTTACTTTCCCATATTTCGGTTTTTGTGTTCATTTCGTTGAATCTATTATGTATTTCCTTTGATGTCATTTGAATATAATATTTGTATTGGAGTACATGTCTCAAATTTTGATACGCCTATTTACAAACTTAAAACATTATTCGCCATAATACTCTTATTCCTAACCTTGAAAGAATAGTTTCTATCCTCTAACACAATCTCCAGATCCAATCTTAACTAATCATTATTCAATAACAAATTTCTAATCCTAACCATCAAAATAACCCTTTCACCCAAAACAAGTATTCTAAATCACTCTTTGGTACCAAGAATATTAAATCAAAAACTCAAACACTTCTCTCATTCAAATTCATGTTACATCTCTAATGTTTTGTAACATCCCAAGATTTAAACATAAAGAAAATAAAGAAAATGAATTTTCTGGAATATAAGTGATTTATGGAATTTAAGAAAATACTAAAAGAGACCTAATAAAGCCAAACAGGAAGAAATACTTTAAATTTTAACTTGGAAAATTTATGGTGGAATCCAGAGGCCAAAAAATATTTTTAGGAATTTTTATAAGATTTTATCAACAGTGATTCAAGCACTAAACAAATAATTTATTATATGCAATTAATTTAAATTGAAAATACAGTTTAAATAAACTTGGGCTGCAACCCTCAATTCGCCTCCAGCCCGGCCCAACCCAGCGCCGTGTCGCCGCCAGGTGGGGTCCGCCTGTCGGCGCACTCCCCCTCTCTCCTCCCCACGCACGCGTCAGCATGGCCCCACGCGTCAGCCTCTCCCCCCTTGTTCGGCCACTGACCGCCCGGGCCCGCCTGTCGGCCCTTTCTGTTTCGCTCACCCGCCGACAGGTGGGGGCCACCTGTCGGATCCATCGTCCCCGATGGAACCCCCCTCCCCTTTCCTTTCACGGCGATCCCCTTCCATTTTCTCGCCGCCGGCCGCCCGTAACCACCGAATCGAGCCCGGATTCCTTCCCCCTATCACCGGCGATCCATTTCCAACTATGGCCGACACGGTTTCACGCTTAAGGAAGCTTTGCCGGGATTTGGAAATCCTCGCCGGAGAGGGAAGGAAACTTCCGTTTAGCCACCGCCGACGACACTATAAGAATCCCTTGGCTCGCCGCCCTCTGCCCACACCCCCTTAGCCCTAGCCATCGCAAACCAGAGCGCCGCCACCCACTTTTTCGCCTTCACCTCTGTTTCGCCTCCGGTCGCCGCTCGCCGCCGACATGAGCCGTCGCCGTCCACGCCGTCGCCATCCTCGGGACCGCCGTCTCCTGCCCGTCCTCAGCATCCACACCGTTGGCCGTGAGTGCCACCAGATCATCGTCGTCGTCAAGCACCCGAGACGCCTTCGTCGTCTACCCTCGCCGTCGGACGTCCTTCTCCACCGTCGCAGGTACGGTCATGACCGTCGTCCCCTCCCCTTTCCATTTTCGCCGTAATCTAAGCCCCTAGGCCCTCACCGCCGCACCCGAGCCCCGCCGTCGCCGGAGATGAAGGGTATTGTACCCCCTTATGCGCGTGTCGTGCCGGATTGAATCCTGGCCGCACGGGATTTAATCTCAGCCCTTGATCCGGTCAAAGGGGTACAGGGCCATCTGGGCCGTCGATCGCCACTTAAGCAATCCCGCCTCGCACCTGGCCCTTAGATCTTGATCGAACGGTCCAGATCGATCAGGTCTACGCGCACAGTAAACCAGTTCACCGTGGGCCTGGCTCACCGTGGACCATAGCCCATTTTCTGTTTAAAATAAAATTCAGAAATTGATTTGAACTTTAGAAATTCATAACTTGCTCATTTTAACTCCAAATTTCACCATTCAAATTTTGTTAAATTCCTCTTTTTATTCTCTACACATTAATGCCATAAAAACAGTATGTCTCTTTAGCCCAAAATATTCTTATTAAATAAATGAATAAAAATCCCTTAGGGATAAATTGATAATTCATAAAATAAATTAGGAAAAACCCTAAATCTAATCCTTAACATTTCTCAACATGACTTCTGAATAATAAAGATTATTTTCACATATTTAAATCATAAAACTTGTATACTTATATAATTTGTGATATTTTGATTGTTTATTGAATGTTTTATTTAATTTTTCTGTATCGAGAAGACTACGAGATCGTCGAGGAGCCGGAGTTTTACCCCGAGGTTCCTCCCTCACCATTTGCTGATCAAGGCAAGTCACAACCCCCATTTTGATCATCATTGAGTCCATGTTTTAATAAATTATCGTTATAACTCATAGGATAATATTGCATTAGTCTAATCTCAAGCCCTACACTTATATTTATTAGATCCCCGTCCTTGTGTGCAAACCCAAGTCATGCTTATTGAGCCTTCTCTCCTTGTCACTCTACAATATTATATTAGCTAGTGTCCAATGTACCGACACAACTACTATAGGATAAAAAGAATGAGTCGTAGATAGATGGATTCTACTATATGTATTTCTCTGTTATTCTCGTCTCTGGACTCTGTTGGAGTTGGCTATGTTATAAGTATGGTGGGTTCCGGGTGCAAGCTAGGGCATTGGTTGGTCGCACCCGGGGCACTATAAGGACCGGTCTGCGGGATCTGTTGCAAAGCACTTTCGTACTAACCACAAGTCTAATGGGTAAGTCCTAACTGGAAGTATGGAACAATCTGACTCGATGCACCATAGTGGAGGGGGCAAGGGGCAACCTGCGGGTGACTTATACCGACATGGCTCAAGGGGGGTATGGTGTTGGCTCGACGCGTCGGGGCACCATATGAAACCCATAAGAGGGTGCTATCGGGTCGAGGCGGACCATATGGAAGGTTTTGGCACGAGTTCTCGTGGTATGAGTCATCTCGTTACACTTTGGTGTAAGTGATGAGTGCGTGCCTTGTGGGTACAGTGGTACACCTCTGATCAGAGTTTTAAATCTTTTCGAAAAGCCGAGCCCACGGTCAAGGGCGGGTTGTGTGACTTCTCGCAGTTAGTTTACTGTTGTTTGAATTGTTGAGTTATCCATGGCATGTAAGGACTGTTGAGCGAGGGTGGGCTGACTGTACCCCTCAGGTTAGAAGATGATGCATACACATGTTTACATTTCAATACTAATAACTTGATCACATTTAATTGCTTTACAAATATGTTTTCCGCAAAGTTAGCCACTATCTCCCTTGTTATTACTCTGCATTATATTTACATCCGGTGGCTTGCTGAGTACGTTTGTACTCACCCCCGTTGACTTACACCACTAGAGCCCATCTACTACGAGGAGGATGAAGGTCTGGAGTAGCGACCTGTAACACCCCAAAAATTAAAAGGAATAAAATAAAAAGAAAACATTATTTATAATTATTTCTGGATTTATTATTAAAGGAAAATCACAAAAGAACCCAAATAAAGCCAAACAGGGGGAAATACTCAAAATCTGGACTTGAAAATTTTATGAGATGAACTAGAGGCCAAGTTATAATTTTAGGAATTTTTACAAATTTTTATCAACAGTGATTCAACCCTTAATCAAATAAATGAATTACTGGAATTATTTTAAATCAGAAAAGAATTAAAAAGCTTAACGGGCCGAAACCCTGAAACTCCCTCCAGCAGCCTTTTAGGCCCAGCCCACCTCTGCGCCCTCCCTGACAAGCGGGCCCCGCCTGTCGGCGCACTCCCCCGCCCCTCTCTCCTCCACCGCGCCCCTCCTGGCCCACGCGTCGGCCTCTGTGCGCCCACGTTCGCCCACTGACATCCATGGCCCATCTGTCGGCCCCCTTCCTTTTTGGATCGCTCACTGACAGGTGGAGCCCACCTGTCAGGATCTTCTTCCCCGATGGAAAGGGATCCCCTCTCTCCCACCGGCGACCCCCACCTTCCAAATCCGCCGCCCCGTATCCGTTGTCGCCAAATTAACCGAGGGATCGCCTTCTCCGACCGCCGGGGATCTCATTCCACCGATAGCCACGCGTTTTCGCCGCGCATGGAAAGAACCCGAGCCTTAGGAAAGTTCACCGGCGTTGAGAAAAGGGAAACCCTCGGTTCCCTTCCAATTGGACGCCGGCGACCCCCTATAAGAACCCCTCGCCCTCACCGCGTTCAGCCCACACCGCCGTAGCCAGCTATAGCGTAAGCAGAGCGCTGCCGACCTCGTTTAGGTCTTCGGCTCTTCTTCAACTCCGGCCGCCGCTCGCCGTTGATCCAGGCCCCCCTCGCCCTAGCTGCCACCACCGTCGGATCCGTCGTCGCTCACCCATCCTCGGCCACGCCTCCAGCGGTCGTGTAGACCACCGGATCGCCATCGCCGTCAAGCACCCGAAACCTCCTCGCCGTCTACCCTCGCCGTCGTCGCCGTCCATCGACAATCTTCGCCGCCGAAGGTACGGTCATGACCCCCTTGCTCCCCTGATTCCATTTTAGCCGGTAGCCTAGGCGCTAGGCCCTCACCATCGCCGGAATGGCTCGCCGCAGTACCGCCGGAGTTGGGGAAGAAGGGTAAAATGCCCCCGACGCCACGTGCCGTGTCGGATTGATTTCCGGCCGTTCGATCGTGATCGGGCGATGGAGATTAAAACCCCTGAGGGATTTAATCCCGGCCGTTGATCCAAGCCGAAAGGGTATCAGGCGCTCTGGGCCGTTGGATCCCACTTACTCCCCGCCGGCCCACGCGCACAGTCGCAGGTTCACGGTGAACCTGGTTCACCGTGGACCAGAGACTGTTTTTAGTTTAAATAAAATTCCAGAAAATTGTTTAAACTTCAAAAATTCATATCTTGCTCATTTTAACTCCAAATTTCACCATTCAAATTTTGTTAGAATCAGAATATTATTCTCTACACATTAATGCCATAAAAACAGTATGCTTATGTTACTCAAAGTATTATTAATAAATAAATGAATAAAAATCCCTTAGGGTTAAAATTAAAAATACAGAAAATAAATTGGGAAAATTCTAAAATATTAAACTTTACTGTTTTGAACAAAACCTTGAAATATTAAAAATATTACTTCACATAATAAAACCTACAAATGTGTATGTTTAATATTTGGTGAATTTTTATCTGTTTATTGAATGTATTGTTTATTTTCCGTATCGAGAAGACTACGAGTTCGTCGAGGAGCAGGAGTTCTACCCCGAGGTTCCTCCATCCCCATTTGCTGAGCCAGGCAAGTCATCGACCATCTCTGTGGAAACAGTTGATCATATTGAGCCCATGTTTTAATAACTTATCGCTATAACCCATAGGTTAATATTGCATTAGTCAAATATTCAAACCTTACCCTTATATTTATTAGATCCCTGTCCTTGTGTGCAAACCCAAGCCATGCTTATTGAGCCTTAACTCCTTGTCACTCTACTACAAAAATATTAGCTAGTGCCCAATGTACCGGCACAACTGCTATAGGTTAAAAAGAACGAGTCGTAGATAGCTGGATTCTGTATATGAATTTCCCTGTTATTCTCGTCTCTGGACTCTGTTGGAGTTGGCTAGGTTATAAGTATGGTGGGTTCCGGGTGCAAGCTCGGGCACTGGTTTGTCGCACCCGGGGCACTATAAGGACCGGTCTGCGGGATCTGTTGCAAAGCACTTCCGTACCAACCACAAGTCTAATGGGTAAGTCCTAACTGGAAGTATGGAATACTCCGGCTTGATGCACCATAGAGGAGGGGGCAAGGGGCTAGCCTGCGGGCGACTTGTACCGACGAGGCTCAAGGGGGGGTATGGTGGGGCTCCGATGCGTCGGGACACCATATGAAACCCATAAGAGGGTGCTATTGAGTCGGGGAGGACTATATGGAAGGTTTTGGCACGAGTTCCCGTGTGATGGGTCATCTCGTTACACTTCGGTGTAGGTGATGAGTGCGTGCCTTGTGGGTACAGTGGTACATCTCTGATCAGAGTAATTTAATCTTTTCGAAAAGCCGAGCCCACGGTCAAGGGCGGGTTGTGTGACTACTCGCAGTTAGTTTACAATTGTTTGAATGTTCAAGTTATTCATGGCACGTAAGGACTGTTGAGCGAGGTGGGGCTGACTGTACCCCTCGAGTTAGAAGATGATGATACACATGCACATGTTTATTTTTCCGTACTAATAAATTGCTCACATTTAAAGCTTTACAATTATGCTGCTTCCGCAAAATTAGCCACTATCCCCCTTGTTATTATCTTGCATTATATTTGCATTCGGTGGCTTGCTGAGTACATCTGTACTCACCCCGTTGACTTACAACATCAGAGCCAGTCTACTACGAGGAGGATGAAGGTCTGGAGTAGCGACCCAGTCAAGGCGAGACTGGAAGGAGGCGTTCATCTAGGACCCCTTATTTTATTAGTTTCTCTTCACTTTCATTCACTTTTGTATTAATGCGGTCTACGAACCGTGAATGATTGCCCGTATTGTACGTGGTCGCTTTATGAACGTCTTGGTTTATTGATTTTCTTTGGAATTTCAATAAAGGTCCTGATTTATTAAATCGGGGCGCGACAAGATGGTATCAGAGCCGACTTGACTGTAGGAAGCCAAACAGACCTGACCTTAGGACTTATATATATATTCACTATATTTTACAAAAGATTACTTATCCTCTCATCTTCTAAGATTTTCACAAAAATTTTCTCTCTTTTGTAGATGCCGATCCGTACCGTGAACGGGAACCTTCGTGACGAGACCGGATTCATCCGCGAGCTACGCATGCTCGTCAGTTTCCTCGGCTTCGAGCAAGAGCCGATGTACCATGGAGTCTTCCCCGACGAGGAAGAAAGCTACTGCGAGGTCACCGTCGTCGTCCAGCCCTCCCCTCAGACAGCTCACACCTACCGCGGAGGAGGACCTACCTTCCTGGTAGCCAGTCAGCGCACCGCTCTCCAGGCACTTACCGAGCTCCGGATGATCTACGACAGCGAGCTCTACGACACGGACTTCCGCTTCGTACCTCTTCGCACCCCAGGGAGCCCACACAGTGTCTTCGTCAGCACCCTCTCCCAGCGTCATTCAGCGATCGGTCATACCATGCGCTTATTGGAGGCCATGGATGATCTCCACTACGAGGCGCTGCAGGACGCCAATGGACAGCGCGACACTATCAGTTTCTACCGCCATTCCTCCGAGGACCTGAACCGCGAGAACGGAGAGCTTCGTCGCCGCATCCAGCAGGGACACCGGTTGGCTGCCGAGGCAGAGGAGTTGCGGCGTCAGAATGAGCTTCTTCGACAGCGTGTCGCCACCAACCCGCACCTCCGCTACCAGATCGAGGAGTTGAAGAAGGACATAGAGGAGATCGCACCTCTTCCACCTCGCCGGAAGAAACCCATCCAGACTCCCACAGTGAGGCCCAAGAGGATCTCCCGCAGTGCACCACCCGCCGGACCGTCCAGTTCCTCGACCCCACCCGTCTCCCACGAGCCCGAGATCGAGCCGTCCCCCGAGCTGCCTTAGACGTAGTATTACGATTGATTGTTTATCTTTTTATTTTGATTGCTTGTATTTAGCATTCATGTCAAAATATAAGGCATGAATGAGAGAATAAATAAATGTAACCGCAAGAACGGTATTCTTTTGAAATAAATATAAAGAAGTTCACCCAAAATAAATATGTGTACATTGGAAATTCCAGGATGACCAACATCCAGGGATCAGACGCTCCTCAGAACGGAGGGGAGAGTGGCAACCTGCCACAATGGGGAGCCACCGGGCAGAGGCAGGCCCCGGTCGCCAACCACCCCACCGTGGCTGAAATGATGGCCACCCAAAACCAGCTGGTCTCAGCCCTCCTACACCAGATGCAGCAGCAGCAGCAGCAAATGCAAGAGCAGCAGGCTCACTTCTTCCGCCTCTACCAACAGCCCGAGCTGCCCCGACCCGCCACACCAGCTCCCGCCCCCGCAACTCAGCTCTCGGAGTTCCTCCGAGTCCGCCCACCGACCTTCTCGAGCACCACCAACCCCATGGAGGCTGGGGATTGGTTGCGGGCGATCGAGAAGAAACTCGATCTCCTGACCTGCACTGAGCAGGAGAGGGTGGCCTTCGCCACCCACCAGCTACATGGTCCCGCCGCTGAGTGGTGGGACAACCACCGCGAGACTCTACCCGAGGGCCACGCCCACACTTGGGCAGAGTTCTCAGCTGCCTTCCGTGCCGCCCACATCCCCGACGGCATTGTAGCTCAGAAGCAACAGGAGTTTAGGGACCTGCAGCAGGGGAGCAGGTCCGTAACTGAATATCTGCACGAGTTCAACAGATTGGCCAGGTACGCACCTGAAGAGGTTCGTACGGATGCGGCCAGGCAGGCTAAGTTCCTCCGGGGACTGAAGGATGAGCTGTCTCTACAGCTTATCTCCGGAGACTTCGCCAACTTCCAGAAGTTGGTGAACAAGGCTATCATGCAGGAGACCCAGCGAAATAAGGTCGACCTGAAGAAGAAGCGCATGATTGCCTTCAGGCAGAATCAAGGAATGGCCCAAAGACCCCGCTTTGCTCCACCTCCACCAGCGCCACAGTACCACCCCCGGCCAGTGTATCGCCCGGCGCCACCAGCTGCCAACGCCGGAGCCAGTCAACCTCGCACCGCTCCAGTCGCACCGACCGCTCCAGTCGCCCCGGCCAAGAAGCCGGAGGTCTTGAGAGACAGGCATGGCAAACCTGTGGTATGCTTCAACTGCCGCCAAGAGGGACACTACTCTCACCAGTGCCCCCATCCCAAGAGAGCGCAAGGAGTCACCTCCAACCCCGCCGTCCGCGCCAAAGTGAACCACGTCTCCGTCGAAGAAGCCCAGGCTGCACCAGAGATTGTCATGGGTAAGTTTATGGTTCATTCATCGCATGCAGTGGTATTATTTGACACCGGAGCTACCCACTCCTTTATATCAACTGCTTTCGTGGAAAATAATGCACTGGACATAAGTGAACTACCCAGGCCAGTACTAATAGCTACCCCGGGAAAGCAAACCCTCGCTTGTTCCTTTAGTCCAAGGATATGGGTAGATATCCAAGGCACGATATTTTGGGCCGACCCCATTCTAATAGAATGTCAAGGTTTGGACCTCATTCTAGGGATGGATTGGCTAAATAAACACCAAGGTGTGATAGAATGTGCCCAGAGAAAAGTAACGGTGACTAATGAAGAAGGGATTATGGTCACATTCCAGATGACCAGCATGAAGGCCGGAAGAACAAGACTACATCAGATTACCTTGGAGGAGATACCAGTAGTCAGCGAATACCCGGATGTATTCCCAGAGGATCTACCAGGGATGCCACCTAAGAGGGATATCGAATTCAGGATTGACTTGGTGCCCGGAACCACTCCTATTTATAAGCGACCATACCGGATGGCCGCCAATGAATTAGCTGAAATGAAGCAGCAGTTGGAGGATCTTGAAAGGAAAGGTTATATCAGACCAAGCACATCACCGTGGGGTGCTCCCGTCATCTTCGTCGAGAAGAAAGAAGACAAGGCCAAGCGTATGTGTGTGGATTACCGCGCTTTGAATGAAGTAACCATCAAGAATAAGTACCCGTTGCCTCGGATCGATGACCTCTTCGACCAGCTCAAAGGAGCCACGGTATTCTCGAAGATCGACCTACGGTCTGGTTACCATCAGTTGAGGATTCGAGAAGAAGATATACCCAAGACGGCCTTCACTACCCGTTATGGTTTATATGAGTGTACAGTTATGTCCTTTGGATTAACCAACGCCCCTGCATTCTTCATGAATATGATGAATAAGGTATTCATGGAATATTTGGACAAGTTCATCGTAGTCTTCATAGACGACATCCTTATTTATTCCAAGGACCAGAAGGAGCACGAGACTCACCTCCGGTTAACCTTAGGAAAGTTAAGGGAACACCAATTGTATGCCAAGTACAGTAAGTGCAAGTTTTGGACGGCAGAAGTAAAGTTCCTTGGACACATCATCTCTGCACAAGGAATCGCAGTAGACCCTGCCACCGTAGAAGCAGTTACGGACTGGTTGCCACCCACGAACGTATCTGAGATACGAAGTTTTCTGGGATTGGCCGGATATTACCGAAGATTCATCGAGAATTTTTCGAAGATAGCCAAGCCAATGACCAAGTTGTTGCAGAAAGGAGAGAAGTTCGAATGGACTCCTGAATGCGAGGAAAGTTTCCGCACCCTCAAGACTCGTTTGGTATCTGCACCTATACTAACCCTACCGGATATCCGCAAAGACTTCCATGTCTATTGCGACGCATCTCGCCAAGGATTGGGATGTGTTCTTATGCAAGATGGGAAAGTTATCTCTTATGCCTCCCGTCAGTTGCGACCTCATGAGTTAAATTATCCGACCCATGACCTGGAATTAGCCGCCGTAGTGCACGCCCTCAAGATTTGGAGGCACTATTTGGTTGGGAATCGCTGTGAGATCTTTACGGATCACAAGAGCTTGAAGTATATCTTCACACAGCCAGATCTGAACTTGAGGCAAAGACGATGGCTGGAATTGATCAAGGACTATGACTTGGGTATTCACTACCACCCAGGAAAAGCAAATGTGGTAGCTGATGCCTTAAGTCGCAAGGGATATTGCACGACTATGATGATTCAAGAACACGCACCCTGGTTATGTAAGGAGATGGAAAACTTAAATCTTGGACTGACCACCAGAGCATATCTAGCCACCTTGGAGACCCAACCTGTATTGTTTGAGCAGATTCGTGAAGCTCAGTCAGAGGACCCGGATATAGCTGCCATTAAGAAGAACATGAGACAAGGAAAAGCCCCCGGATTTTCAGAAGACGAGAATGGCACCATATGGTTTGGAACTCGGATATGTGTGCCGGATAAACCTGAAATAAAGACTCTTATCCTAAGAGAGGCCCATGAGACATTGTACTCCATTCACCCCGGCAGTACCAAGATGTACCAGGATCTGAAGGAACGCTATTGGTGGGTTAGCATGAAAAGAGAGATTGCCCAGTTCGTCGCCGAATGTGACACCTGCAGAAGAGTAAAAGCTGAACATCAGAGACCTGCAGGATTGTTACAGCC
The DNA here is from genome assembly GCA_019279435.1 of Zizania palustris. NCBI lineage: Eukaryota > Viridiplantae > Streptophyta > Magnoliopsida > Poales > Poaceae > Zizania > Zizania palustris. Next base: position 5,243,721 of record JAAALK010000289.1, on the reverse strand, counting down.
ACTTAAAGTACCGGAATGGAAGTGGGAAGAGATCGGTATGGATTTTATCACCGGATTACCAAAGACCCAACTGGGGTATGATTCTATATGGGTGATCATTGATCGGCTTACAAAAGTAGCTCATTTCATAGCCGTCAAGACGACCTTCAGTGGCCCTAAGCTAGCAGAGCTATATATGGCCCGAATAGTATGTCTTCATGGAGTACCCAAGAAGATAGTGTCTGACCGAGGGAGTCAGTTCACCTCTCGCTTTTGGAAGAACCTCCAAGAGGAGATGGGCACGAGATTAAATTTCAGTACCGCCTACCATCCTCAGACAGATGGACAAACAGAAAGGGTAAATCAGATACTAGAGGATATGCTTCGAGCATGTGTTTTGGATTTTGGAGCCACATGGGACAAAAGCTTGCCATATGCAGAATTTTCATACAACAATAGCTACCAAGCCAGTCTTCAGATGTCTCCTTTTGAAGCCCTATATGGACGTAAGTGCAGAACGCCTCTCCTTTGGGACCAAACTGGTGAATCCCAAGTGTTCGGAACCGACATTCTCCGTGAAGCTGAAGAGAAAGTACGGATCATCAGAGACAGACTCAAGACAGCCCAATCGCGACAGAAGAGCTACGCCGACAATCGTCGTCGAGATCTAGCCTTTGAAGAAGGAGACCATGTATACCTTCGGGTTACACCTCTTCGTGGGACTCAACGGTTTAACATGAGAGGAAAGTTGGCCCCTCGATATGTTGGACCATTTCCCGTTATTCGACGCCAAGGCGAAGTCGCATATCAGTTGGAATTACCACCTTCATTGGCTGGAGTGCATGACGTATTTCATGTATCTCAACTCAAGAAGTGTCTCCGCGTCCCCACGGAGCAAGTGGATCTTCAGCAGTTGGATGTCCAAGAGGATCTGACTTATGTGGAGAAACCAGTCAAGATATTGGAAGTCAAAGAAAGAACCACCAGGAGTCGAGTCATCCGCTTCTGCAAGGTGCAGTGGAGCAATCATCCAGTAGAGGAAGCCACCTGGGAAAAAGAAGATGAACTCAAGGCACAGCATCCTGAGCTATTCGAGGATTGATCCGAATCTCGAGGACGAGATTCTCTGTAAGGGGGATAGGATTGTAACACCCCAAAAATTAAAAGGAATAAAATAAAAAGAAAACATTATTTATAATTATTTCTGGATTTATTATTAAAGGAAAATCACAAAAGAACCCAAATAAAGCCAAACAGGGGGAAATACTCAAAATCTGGACTTGAAAATTTTATGAGATGAACTAGAGGCCAAGTTATAATTTTAGGAATTTTTACAAATTTTTATCAACAGTGATTCAACCCTTAATCAAATAAATGAATTACTGGAATTATTTTAAATCAGAAAAGAATTAAAAAGCTTAACGGGCCGAAACCCTGAAACTCCCTCCAGCAGCCTTTTAGGCCCAGCCCACCTCTGCGCCCTCTCTGACAAGCGGGCCCCGCCTGTCGGCGCACTCCCCCGCCCCTCTCTCCTCCACCGCGCCCCTCCTGGCCCACGCGTCGGCCTCTGTGCGCCCACGTTCGCCCACTGACATCCATGGCCCATCTGTCGGCCCCCTTCCTTTTTGGATCGCTCACTGACAGGTGGAGCCCACCTGTCAGGATCTTCTTCCCCGATGGAAAGGGATCCCCTCTCTCCCACCGGCGACCCCCACCTTCCAAATCCGCCGCCCCGTATCCGTTGTCGCCAAATTAACCGAGGGATCGCCTTCTCCGACCGCCGGGGATCTCATTCCACCGATAGCCACGCGTTTTCGCCGCGCATGGAAAGAACCCGAGCCTTAGGAAAGTTCACCGGCGTTGAGAAAAGGGAAACCCTCGGTTCCCTTCCAATTGGACGCCGGCGACCCCCTATAAGAACCCCTCGCCCTCACCGCGTTCAGCCCACACCGCCGTAGCCAGCTATAGCGTAAGCAGAGCGCTGCCGACCTCGTTTAGGTCTTCGGCTCTTCTTCAACTCCGGCCGCCGCTCGCCGTTGATCCAGGCCCCCCTCGCCCTAGCTGCCACCACCGTCGGATCCGTCGTCGCTCACCCATCCTCGGCCACGCCTCCAGCGGTCGTGTAGACCACCGGATCGCCGTCGCCGTCAAGCACCCGAAACCTCCTCGCCGTCTACCCTCGCCGTCGTCGCCGTCCATCGACAATCTTCGCCGCCGAAGGTACGGTCATGACCCCCTTGCTCCCCTGATTCCATTTTAGCCGGTAGCCTAGGCGCTAGGCCCTCACCATCGCCGGAATGGCTCGCCGCAGTACCGCCGGAGTTGGGGAAGAAGGGTAAAATGCCCCCGACGCCACGTGCCGTGTCGGATTGATTTCCGGCCGTTCGATCGTGATCGGGCGATGGAGATTAAAACCCCTGAGGGATTTAATCCCGGCCGTTGATCCAAGCCGAAAGGGTATCAGGCGCTCTGGGCCGTTGGATCCCACTTACTCCCCGCCGGCCCACGCGCACAGTCGCAGGTTCACGGTGAACCTGGTTCACCGTGGACCAGAGACTGTTTTTAGTTTAAATAAAATTCCAGAAAATTGTTTAAACTTCAAAAATTCATATCTTGCTCATTTTAACTCCAAATTTCACCATTCAAATTTTGTTAGAATCAGAATATTATTCTCTACACATTAATGCCATAAAAACAGTATGCTTATGTTACTCAAAGTATTATTAATAAATAAATGAATAAAAATCCCTTAGGGTTAAAATTAAAAATACAGAAAATAAATTGGGAAAATTCTAAAATATTAAACTTTACTGTTTTGAACAAAACCTTGAAATATTAAAAATATTACTTCACATAATAAAACCTACAAATGTGTATGTTTAATATTTGGTGAATTTTTATCTGTTTATTGAATGTATTGTTTATTTTCCGTATCGAGAAGACTACGAGTTCGTCGAGGAGCAGGAGTTCTACCCCGAGGTTCCTCCATCCCCATTTGCTGAGCCAGGCAAGTCATCGACCATCTCTGTGGAAACAGTTGATCATATTGAGCCCATGTTTTAATAACTTATCGCTATAACCCATAGGTTAATATTGCATTAGTCAAATATTCAAACCTTACCCTTATATTTATTAGATCCCTGTCCTTGTGTGCAAACCCAAGCCATGCTTATTGAGCCTTAACTCCTTGTCACTCTACTACAAAAATATTAGCTAGTGCCCAATGTACCGGCACAACTGCTATAGGTTAAAAAGAACGAGTCGTAGATAGCTGGATTCTGTATATGAATTTCCCTGTTATTCTCGTCTCTGGACTCTGTTGGAGTTGGCTAGGTTATAAGTATGGTGGGTTCCGGGTGCAAGCTCGGGCACTGGTTTGTCGCACCCGGGGCACTATAAGGACCGGTCTGCGGGATCTGTTGCAAAGCACTTCCGTACCAACCACAAGTCTAATGGGTAAGTCCTAACTGGAAGTATGGAATACTCCGGCTTGATGCACCATAGAGGAGGGGGCAAGGGGCTAGCCTGCGGGCGACTTGTACCGACGAGGCTCAAGGGGGGGTATGGTGGGGCTCCGATGCGTCGGGACACCATATGAAACCCATAAGAGGGTGCTATTGAGTCGGGGAGGACTATATGGAAGGTTTTGGCACGAGTTCCCGTGTGATGGGTCATCTCGTTACACTTCGGTGTAGGTGATGAGTGCGTGCCTTGTGGGTACAGTGGTACATCTCTGATCAGAGTAATTTAATCTTTTCGAAAAGCCGAGCCCACGGTCAAGGGCGGGTTGTGTGACTACTCGCAGTTAGTTTACAATTGTTTGAATGTTCAAGTTATTCATGGCACGTAAGGACTGTTGAGCGAGGTGGGGCTGACTGTACCCCTCGAGTTAGAAGATGATGATACACATGCACATGTTTATTTTTCCGTACTAATAAATTGCTCACATTTAAAGCTTTACAATTATGCTGCTTCCGCAAAATTAGCCACTATCCCCCTTGTTATTATCTTGCATTATATTTGCATTCGGTGGCTTGCTGAGTACATCTGTACTCACCCCGTTGACTTACAACATCAGAGCCAGTCTACTACGAGGAGGATGAAGGTCTGGAGTAGCGACCCAGTCAAGGCGAGACTGGAAGGAGGCGTTCATCTAGGACCCCTTATTTTATTAGTTTCTCTTCACTTTCATTCACTTTTGTATTAATGCGGTCTACGAACCGTGAATGATTGCCCGTATTGTACGTGGTCGCTTTATGAACGTCTTGGTTTATTGATTTTCTTTGGAATTTCAATAAAGGTCCTGATTTATTAAATCGGGGCGCGACACGACCCAGTCAAGGCGAGACTGGAAGGAGGCGTTCATCTAGGACCTTTGTTTTATTAGTTTCTCTTCACTTTATTCATTTTTGTACTAATACGGTCTACGAACCGTGAATGCTTGATCGTATTGTACGTGGTCGTGTGATGAACGTCTTGATTTATTGATTTTCTATGAAATTTCAATAAAGGTCCGGATTTATTAAATCTGGGCGTTACATGTTTCCACTCAGATTACAAGATGTCTCGTATGGCACGATCCCTCTATATCTTTTATCTGAAAAACAACAAACGTGTGCTTGCTTCTCTCATATTTTATATAGAAATTTATTTTCCTATTTCCAAGTATCGTTTGTTTGGTGTTTGTTCTTATTATTTACCTTCATGTAAAGGAGAACCGACGTGGTTAACCAATGTATTCAATCGACAGGTCGCTCGACGTCACGATAAGAAAGCTATCAACCATGTCAGAAAATATAATAAAAAGAGAGGGGAAATAAGGTTATTTTATTTGACGCGCCTAATTTGTCTCGTTTATTGTTTATTCGGATATTTTGTGCTACAACATGACACTAAGATCAATGAGGAAAAATGTGTACTCATTTTAAATTTTTATAGTTGTCGATGGTCGTCATAGACAAAAGAGATATCGCGGTAACAATTTGCCTCATGACCCTTCTAGAATTTGTATTCGACAACCATCACACACTCCATTAGAAAGTTCATCGGACGGTGAAGATGTGTCATATCGACCACCATCCTAATTTGTTATTCCTACGCAAAGTACTATTACATCATTAGGATTATTTCCAGGACAAACTTCTAATGGTATAAACTACTACTATGTGAGTCGTGCAATTACTAATAACATAATTTATGTCTCAGTGATTACATAAACATTGTCCAGGTGCAAATTTTGATATGGTACCAACTCCAACTATCGATTCACAAGATCAACAATCAATTATCTCTGTTCTACAAAACCCTCTTAATCGATCGATAAATCGTGCTGAAATAAGGCGAGCACGTGAAAGAGCATGCTATGCAAGCTTGACACCAGAGCAACGGAACAACAGACATGCAAGTGACAAAGTTCGATATGCAAGCTTGACACTAGAGCAACAGAACAACAAACGTGCAAGTGACAGAGCTCGATATGCAAGTATGACTGATGAGCAGATACAAGTGAGGCGAAAACAAAAGAACCGATAAAATTCTACAAGGCTAAGAATTCTTGGTCCAAATTTTATTTTTCGTAATGCAACACATGGCTCCAACAACAGCTCTAATAACATCGATACAACAGACATTATCTACTAGAACCTACCACATATCACTCACTTTTTAAAGACTCAGCCAGGCTGTCGTCACTATGGTGCAAAGAGGTTTGAATATGAGTCACCAGGATTTTGTTGTATGAATGGCAAGGTCAAACTTGAAATTTCTGAGCCATATGAGGAGCTTCGACGGTTGTACACAGGTGAAGATGCTCAAACACAACATTTTATGGAGAATATTAGATATTTCAACAACCATTTTCCCTTCACCACAATGTACTGTGATTATGACAAGAACCTCGCAAGTGCAAGGGATGGAGTGTACACATTTAAAATGTATGGGCAAATGTACCATAACATGCACTCTTTTGGGAATGGAGATAATGAACCTAGCCACTTACATTTGTACTTCTATGATGACGATCCTAGCTTATCACATCGTTTTCGTCATGCTCGAGATGAGACATATAGAGCAAGAGACATATCTATTATTAGATGTTTGGTAGATATCCTGAGAGATAATCCCTACTCTAAAACATTCATGAGCCTAGGACAGGTTGAAGACATGGACGAATATCGTATTGTGCTAAACATGGACTACAAGCTAGACCAGAAAACTTATAACAGACCATTAACATCAGAGGTTGCTGCTGTGTGGGTTGAGAGGAATGATATTCACAAACATTTTGATCGTAGCATCACCTTGTTTGGCAATAACAACTACTATTCAATTAGACCGAGTGATGGGTGCTATGGCCCTTTGTCATACCCCCTATTTTTTCCAAGAGCAGAGCTCGGTTGACATTTTGATATACCAAGAGAAGGTATTGACATTAGTCAGATAAGTACAACCCGAAAAAGAAATGCTGACAACCCAGGTTAACTAAGTGACACATATTCATGTTACTATGATATTCATGGTACGAAGTCTCCATGACAAAAAGACAAACAATAGAGACATTGGACAAGAGCATGAGAGACATAATGGAAAAGCCCAATCTACCATTTGGAGGAAAGACAATGGTTTTTAGAGTTGACTTCAGACAAGTTCTTCCAGTTATACGAAAGGGGAATAGGGCTCAAATTGTAAGTGCAAACTTGCGTAGATCTTACCTATGGGATAACATGCATCAGTTGAGACTTGTCCATAACATAAGAGCTCGATCAGATATATGGTTTTCAGACTACCTGCTACGAATTGGCAATGGCATTGAAGAGACCATCGATGATGACTACGTAAATTTACTCGACGAAATATGTGTACTCTATACTGGTGCGGAATCAGACATTAATAGTCTTATTGACATGGTATTTCCAATGTTAGGTGCAAACATAAATGATGCAAACTACATCACATCTCGAGCTATTTTGTCAACGAGGAATGAAAATGTTGATGCAATAAACATGAAACTTATCGAACGTTTTCATGGTGACAAGATAATTTATCGCAGTCATGATCGAGCAGTCGATGATCCATGCAACCATTATCCGCTTGAGTTCTTGAATTCATTAACGCTAAATGGGTTATCTCTACATATATTAAAACTCAATGTTAATTATTCGTGATTTTGCTCAGAAATCTTGACCCAACCAATGGTCTGTGTAATGGTGAGAGAGTCTTCCTTCCATGCATACCCTTGTGCCCCTCCAACGATGAAATGTTTCCCTTCAAGTTTAAGAAGAATCAATTTCCTGTTAAAGTGAGTTTTACCATGACAATTAATAAAGCACAAGGTCAAACAATACCACATGTTGAAATATAACTCCCGAACCCGGTGTTCTCTCATGGACAGTTATATGTAGCCCTGTCACGGACGACTTCTCGTAGCAACATTAAAATACTCGTCGCTCCGGAAAAAATAGGAGTTCAATTCAACAAGCATGCTAACGAATAATATCGTTTAAAAAGAAGTGCTCACTGGGTAGATAAAAAAGATGTGCTCACTATATAGCATCTTTTATAATTTTATATCAGATTTGTAATTATAAATATGTAATGATATTTTATATAGAAAGGATGCATCTGTGTATTGTTTTGAACAATAATATATCACTTTGTTTCTTACTACTACAATATTACTAAACACGTGTTCAATAAATATATCATACTCTAAATATATATTGCAATTAAAATTATAAATCCATTGCAACGCATAGACACCTTACTAGTTTTAAAAATACAACCAAACACACAATAAGGGCCTGTTTGGGACTACTTCACTTTCTTAAAATTTGCTCCACTCCACGGAATTCACTTAGAATCAGATCTAGAGTGGAGTTGCTGCTTCACTATGGAGTATTTGTACTTGTTTGGCTTGCGGAGGTAATTCAGATTCAAGAATAGTAGAATTTGGTAGGAATGTATTATTTTACCCCGGAGTTTATTCATAAATCTTCAATTATATTATTTTTCATGTCCATTATGTAAAACATATTAAATTATTACTCCCTCCATTAACTTTTAAATAACGTCGTTAATTTTTATCACAAACTTTGATCATTCATCTTATCAAAACAATTATGTAAATATACAAAAATATAAGTTATAATCGAAGTACCTTCAATATTAAAACAAATTATAACAAAATAAATGATATTTCAATTTTTTTGAATAAGACGAATAATCAAAATTTGTGATAAAAGTCAACAGTAACATTTAAAAAGTTAATATAGATAGTACTAAATGAAAAAGTAATAAATATCAACTAAAAAGTGAATCGATAAGTTTATAATAGCATTGGTGGGTAAATTACCCCGAACTCCACATTTTGTTTTAAAAACTGAATCTGCAGAGTACCTCCTGAGGTGCTCCACAAAAAACGTGGAGCGAAGTCATGGATTTGCAATTTTCGCGGATCCAAAAACTGAGATCTAAACCTATTTAGCTAGACGTTTATGGAACGGAGCTATAAAACGTGGCAGAATAGTCCCAAACAGGACCTAAATAACCACAACCACGTTTTTTCGCCATTCGACTTCCCATCCTTCGAATCCAAAATACAAGAGGATCTCTAAAAAACCCAAACCCTCTTTCGAAGAAGGGAAAAGAAAATACAGGAACCAAAACCCTCCTTCGCCGCCGGCACCGCCGCCGCCAATGGCCACGCTGCAGGCGCCGGCGGTGAGGCTTCGTATGGTGTTCGATGACCAGCGCCTCCTCCGGCGGTCACAGAGGGAGAGCGGCCTTCGCCGCTGCTGGCTCCTCCTCCCCCCAAAGCTGGCCACCGTGGCTGGCCTCGCCGAACACGTCGCCGCACGTTTCCGCCTACGCCGCTCCTGCCCCCGTGGTGTCATCCTCTTGGTGCGGCCCACGTCCCTCTCCTCCCTCTCGGGTTCCTTCCCCTCTCTACCTCCTAGCCCCGTATCCCCTCTCTCTGCGTGTGTTTTTTATTGGAATACCCGCAAATGTGTGTTGGATTCGTACGTCCTTTTTTAAATAAAGGTATTCACACGACATTGCTTGAGGACGTCTAGGTAGACCTAGATGTTTGAAAGATTTTTCGTATTTCTTACATTTAAGCTGTATTTAGTATCAACGATTCATCGGTGGATGCATGATCTCTCTGTTGCAGATGGATGGATTTGTCCTGCCACCGTTCGAGTCGACTAGCATCTTCAGGGACAACGATATCATAAGGTATCTGTTTTTGTTTGTGAGTGGAGATTTTCTTTGGACTTAAGGTACTATATGGAATATGGAGTGCTGGCTTCAGACTGTGAAACTCAATAGCTGCATAATCTATAAATAAACTTAGTATCCAGAAGCTGAGAACCCCAGTTTCTCCAGATTCATAGTTACCAAGGCATCGCCATGGCGATAAGGCAGTGGTGGGGAGGTGTTGCCTCGCCTTATTACCTGTTTTCCAGAATCTTAAGCTCCCAAATATGGCCTCAATTTTGTATGGTGATACCCATTACCCATATGTCCAAAACAAAGGGTTGCAGACAAAATGAAAATGAGAACTAGCATCCCAGCTACGTAGCACCATCAAAAGTAGGAAGTCATTTATTTACAACTCATATCATGTATCAATCAAGGATAAAATGACAGAAGTACAGCTTGTATGTGAGCTTCCTTGTCAATGGTGCACACCTGTTCGACCGGTTAAAACTTTACAATTTACATCACCATCCTTTGCATCATCTGGACCCCAGCCATCAGCAGCTCATGTTTTCCGTTTACATGCAAAAGAGACCATTGATTAATCCAAAATTACAGTGTACAAATAGAGCAATATGGCCCTTAGGCATCTTATGCTGAAAACTAGCTTTGCTTCACCCATTCCAGACTGTCCAGCACACTTCCATTGTCCCAACTGCAATAGTATGTCTATAGGAGTGCTATCAAACCAATCTGTAAATATGTAAAACTGAAGGTAGAAAGAATGTTCTAGCAAGTAAAATAGAGGCATGTTTCACATGAATGATGGAATTGCTGAGTAGAAATATCGTCTTGTAATCTAGTATGTAACAAGTGTGTTGCTAGTAGCATGCCTTGATACTAAATTTTGTACCTCTTCTTGCGTAGAACCAAGAATACCATATATTGTAAACAATATGTTACAATTATCACTTCTTTTGTTATCAGGGTAAAACAGAAAACTTCCAAGAAGATAACACATCATAATGATATGCACTGTATTGAAGATCCTGGGATAGTAGAAAAGCGACCACTTCCCGTAGATGATGAAATCCTCGCCATTGAATATCAAAAGGATGATAGTAAGCAGCAAGAAGATGTACAATATAATCATCAGAATGGGCACAATGCACACAATGACAATATAAGTTTGAAGAGGAAATGCCAAGATGGAGATAGAGCAACACCAGGGACCTCAAAGTATCATCCTTTTTTGTTCTTTTATTTTTAATTTCTTTTTGCCTCCAGTGGAAACTTAATCTTTGTTTTACAAGAAGGTTATTTGGTATCTATTTTCTAATCAGAAAGCTTCCTTCATTAATCTAAATAGCTGATTTATTCTCCCGTTGAGGCATACTACCATTTTTTATTCTGTTAGAGCACAAAACCATCAACTTTTACATTTGAATTGGCGGGTTTCCCTATTGTTAGGACCGGTCTCCACTATGGGAGACGCTGGCCCTAGAGAGGCCCACCTAGGGGCTAGTATAATTAGTTATTCTGTTTTTCAGATTAGATTAATTCTGTTTTTAGATTAGATTGTATTAGGATTATAAATACCCCTTAAGGGCTATGGAATAAAGCAAGCCTAGCAATGTACTTGTTGCTAGGGTTTCCCCCTAACAGCCGCCCCCTTCCTTTCATGCACGCCGTGCCATCATGAAGCCCACACGTTGCCGGCGCCCTAGCTATCGGTAGCCACCCAATCATCCCTACCACCTATGCCATAGGAAGATAAGCCTTACCAATCTAAGGCGATCGGCCTGGCGTCCTGGTGGAGGACGGCGCCGAGCCTTGCACTCGATGCATCACAATCAACGATGAAGGGCTTGTTGAAGATTGACATTTGGAGGACTGGTCCTGTGGAGAGGGCACGTTGCAACTCTAGGGATGCTCCAGCCGCCTCCTCGGACCATGTGAATGAGTCCTTCTAGAGAAGCCGTGTGAGTGGTGCAGCGATGGTGCCGAAGTCGCGGATGAACTTCTGGTAGCAGCCGACGAGGCCCAAGAAACCCCGTAGGCCTCTCATCGAGCATGGTACCGGCCATGTGGTGACGACGTCTACTTTATCGCTATCCATCGTGACGCCGTTGGTGGTGATTATGTGGCCGAGAGTACCCCGAAAGAGCACTTCGATCGCTTTAGGTGGAGGTTTTATTGTAGAGCCGCGAGGACAAGGTGTACATGCGGCAAATGTTTGACCCACGACGAACTGTAAATCAGAATATCATCGAAAAACACCAAGACGAACCTACGTAGGAAACTGCAAAGCACATCGTTCATCAGGGCCTGGAATGTGGCCGACGCATTGGAGAGGCCGAACGACATGATTTGGAACTTGAAGTGGCCGTGATGAGTTTGAAATGTCGTCTTCTCGATGTCCACTAGGTGTATGTGCACCCGGTGGTACCTCGAACGGAGGTCGAGCTTGGTGAAGAATCGTGCGCCATGGATCTCGTCGAGGAGCTCGTCAACCACCGGGATCAGGAATTTGTCTTTGGAGGTTTGTTGTTGAGGGCGCGGTAGTCGATGCAAAATCACCAGGAGTTGTCGGCTTTCTGCACTAGGAGAATCGGCGTGGAAAATGACAATGTGCTTGGCCGAATAATCCCTTGGGCGAGCATGGCAGCGCATTGTCTCTCGAGCTCGTCCTTCTAGAGCTGTGGGTAGCGATACAATGGACTGCCACAGGTGCGGTCCCTAGAGAAAGATGGATGCGGTGGTCGTAGGGTCGAGCCGGTGGTAGACTGTGGGATTCTTTGAAAACTGCAATTCTTTGAAAACTGCTTCATACTAAAGTAGCAATCGATTTAGCAGGGGATGGTCAAGTGTCACGACCTCCGTATGTGTTGTCTGTTAAGGCCCATATATATATATATAAGGCCCATATATCATCTAAGTCATCTAGGCCCATCTCATGGCTATATATATACATCCACCTTAATGGTGTGATCATCTTCTCTCTAATCGAGGTTAGTAACATGGTATCAAGAGCTAGGGTTAGGGTTAGGGATCTCTAATCCCGATCTGTTTTTTCCCCTGTTTCCACCTCCCGCTTGTCTCCCCGACCGCCGCCGTCGCGGCCCGTCCGGCCGCCGTCGCGGCTCCTCCGGCCGCCGTCGCGGCACGTTGCGCGCTGTCCTGTCAGGGCTTGCTCCTGCCTCGTCATCGTGGGCTACTCGGCCTGCTCCTGCCTCGTCGTCGCGGGCTGCTCGGCCTGCTCCTGTCTCGCCGTTGTGGGCCGCTCGGCCTGCTCCTGCCTCGCCGTCGTAGGCTGCTTGGCCTACTCCTGCCTCGCCGTCGCAGGTTGCTCTTGCCTCGCTGTCGCGGTCGTCCAACCACCGTCGGGTCTCGCCGTCGCGACTGCTACGGGCCCCAAGCCGGCCCCTGCTGCTGCTTGCCCTCTGCTGCTCCTGTCTACACCCGCCAGATCTGCTCGGGCCTCTCCAACTTTGGAAGCAACCCGGTGCTAGGGTTGTACAGTGAAGTGGCACATTGTAGTTGCTGTTCTATTTTTCATCTGTTCGGTGTTCTCTTTTTTTTGCGACTGCCATGACTCAATCCAGTGCTATTGCCATCCCTATCAAACTCGATGGTCACAATTATCGAGAATGGGCTTTTTCTGTGAAAACTGTGTTGAGAGGTTATGCCCTTGCATCTCACTTGACTGATGCTCCTCCCATTGATAAGTCAACAGATGGTTTTGGTGCTGCAGAAACCAAGACCTAGCAGAATAATGATGGCAGAGTTATGAGTGCCATTGCCACAAGTATGAAGAAGTCCTTGATTATGAGTCTTGAGCATCACAAGACTGCTAAGGAGATGTGGGATTATTTGCAGTGCTGGTATGTTCAGAATAGTGGTGCTCTGCTACATACTCTCATGACAGGACTTCATGGTCTTCAGCAGAATGATCTCTCCATAGATGAGTACTACACTACCTTTGATCGCTTGATGGGACCATTTCTCTTCATGGTTCCTCAGTGCACTAGGGGATGTTCAGGCTGTTGTGATCAGAAGAACAAGTTCATTGAGAAGTTTCTTATGTATCAGTTTTGTCATGGCCTCAGATCAGACTTTGAGTCTATTCGTATGCAACAGCTCAGTAACCTTGTCACTCCATCCATTGCTGATGTTTTGTCTGCCCTGATTGCTGAAGAGACCCGTCTTCATTCACTTGCGTCTGCTCCAATGTCAGTGCCCCACAGTGTACTTGCAACATCTCAGAGGTCCAGCCAGCTACAGGTGGCTCTTCTAAGGGTACTCTGTGTGACCATTGCAAGAAGACTGGTCATCGTTCGGAGAACTGCTTTGTTCGGTATCTAGAGAAGTTGGCTGAGTATCGTGCACGCCGTGCCCGTGGACGTAGTACCTCCAAAGGTTCTGTGTCCATTGCTGTTGCCTCCCCTGTCAGTGCTGCTTTGTCATCTTGGGTTCTTGATTTACGAGCTTCTTTTCATGTGACATCTGATCAATCTCAGCTGGTAGCTTGCAAGCCGGTCACTGATGGTGCTTCTGTTCAGACAACTGATGGTATATCTTGCCATATTACTCATTAGGGTTCACTTTGCAATTATCAGTTTTCTGTACCTAATGTTTCCTTTGTACCACAGTTGTCCATTAAAGTTGTCCATTAACCTTCTTTCAGTAGGTCAAGTCACATACCATAATTGTTTTGTTGGATTTGATGACTCATTTGGTTTTATTCAGGATCGTCGAAGCGGGATTGTGATTGGGACTGGCCATTGCCGTAGAGGTGCCCCTAGCCTCTATGTTTTGGACACCTTGAGGCTTCCTTCTTCTGCTGCTTCTACCGCTTAGGTGTCATCCGTTGCATCGTCACCTGCCTCTTCCTTCACCAAGTGGCATCATCGTCTTCGTCATCTATGTGGGTCTCGGTTATCTACATTAATAAATAAAGGTTGTTTAGGTCCTACATCTATTGAGTCTAGTTTTCATTGTAAGGGTTGCAAGCTTGGCAAACAGATACAACTTTCATATCCCTCTAGTACTTCCTATTCTGTTAGACCTTTTGATCTTGTTCATTCCGATGTATGGGGTCCTGCCCCCTTTGTTACAAAGGGTGGTCATAAGTTTTATGTCATTTTATTGATGATCATTCTCGATATACTTGGATTTATTTTATGAAACACTGTTCCCAATTGCGTTCCATTTACCAGTCTTTTGCTCGCATGGTTCATACTCAGTTCTCTACCTCCATCAAAATTTTTCGCTCTGACTCTGGTGGTGAGTATTTATCTGATAGTTTTCGCCAGTTCTTGACCACTGAAGGCACCTTGCTCAGCTCTCATGTCCTTGTGCCCATGCTCAGAATGGTGTTGCTGAACGCAAACATCGCCATCTCATAGAGACTGCTTACACCCTTCTATTGCCTCTTTTGTTCCTTCGCATTTCTAAGCGAAGTTGCTTCTACTGTTGTTTATCTCATTAACCGACAACCTTCATCCAAACTGTCTGGCAAGAGCCTCGGTGAAGTCTTTTTTGGTACTCCTCCTAGGTATGATCATCTCCGGGTGTTTGGGTGTACGTGCTATGTTCTGCTTGCACCTTGTGAGCGAACTAAGTTGACAGCCCAATCTGTTGAGTGTGTTTTTCTAGGATATAGTCCTGAGCATAAGGGTTATCGTTGTTATGATCCTTCTCGTCGCATACGTATCTCTCGTGATGTGACTTTTGATGAGAACCGTTCCTTCTTTTATAACCAGTCTATCCAGTCATCCTATTCTCCCATAGAGTCCACGTCGTTTATGTGTCTCCCTCCACCCAACGACCCTTCCCACCCACCACAGTTGCACCTCCACATTCTAAACCACCCATCATACATGTTTACACTCGTCGTCCCACTAATCCCATAGAGTCTCCATCGAATCCTAACTCGGCCAGTCCTAATGTGCTTGTTTCTGATGATTCTAACATACTTGATGAGTCACATGCTATCTCTGATGAGTCACAGGTTGGTTCGAGATATAATCTATGAGATCGTGCTACTATTAAGCCTCCTGACAGGTTGGGTTTCCCATGTGTAAGTGCCATCGTTGATGAGCCATCCACTTATCAAGAAGCTTCTAGTAGTTCGGAACGGCAACTTGCTATGTCTGAAGAGCTTGCTGCCCTTGATCGTACAAGCACTTGGGATATTGTTCCATTACCCTCACATGCAGTACCAATTACATGCAAATGGGTGTTCAAAATTAAGACCAAGTCAGATGGCACTATTGAGAGATATAAAGCTCGTCTTGTTGCTAGAGGTTTTCAGTAGACTCAGGGTGTGGATTATGATGAGACCTTTGTTCCTGTTGCCCACATGACTACTGTTTGTACTCTGATTGCCGTAGGTGCTACTTGTTCTTGGACTATATCTTAGATGGACGTCAAGAATGCTTTTCTTCATGGTGATTTGCATGAGGAAGTCTATATGCAATCACCCCCGGGCGTTGATGTACTCTCTGGACATGTTTGTCGTCTTCGTCGTGCTTTATATGGTCTTAAACAAGCTCCACGTGTTTGGTTTGAGCACTTTGTCACTGTGATAAGAGCCGCTGGTTTTTCTCCTAGTGATCATGATCCTACCTTGTTTGTTCATCTCTCGTTGCATGGACGCACTTTGCTTCTTTTGTATGTTGATGATATGTTGATAACGGGTGATGATGGGGAACATATTTCTCAGGGGAAAAAGCAACTTAGTGAGCAATTTCTGATGTCTGACCTAGGCCCTGGGGCCCACACACCAGAGACACACACTAACACACCCCCACAGTCGAAACTCCGGCGCAGCGGATGTTGAGACTGGAGCTGAACTCGGAGAAGGTGGAGGAAGGTAAACCCTTGGTGAAAATGTCGGCGAACTGGGAGGTGGTGGGAACGTGTAGAACACGGACATCGCCCACGGCGACACGATCACGGACGAAGTGGAGGTCGATCTCCACATGCTTGGTGCGCTGGTGCTGGACGGGGTTGGTGGAGAGGTAGACAGCGCTGACGTTGTCGCAGTAAACCAACGTACTCCTAGCGAGGGGGCTGTGGAGTTGCCCGAGGAGCTGCCAGAGCCAGGATGCCTCTGCCACCCCGTTGGCAACAGCGCGGTACTCAGCCTCGGCACTAGAGCGGGAGACAACAGGCTGCCGCTTCGATGACCAAGACACGAGGTTGCCACCAAGGAAGACGGCGTAGCCGGAGGTGGAGCGACGCGTGTCCGGGCATCCCGCCCAGTCGGCGTCAGTGTAAACCACGAGCTCAGCAACCGGAGAACGCCGAAGGTGAAACCCGAAGCCGAGGGAGCCACTCAGATAGCGGAGAATCCGGTTCATAGCGGTAAGGTGCGGGTCCCGTGGGTCGTGCATGTGAAGGCACACCTGCTGCACTGCATAGGAGATATTCGGCTAAGTGAATGTGAGATATTGAAGAGCACCAGCAATGCTTCGATAGGCAGTGGGATCATCCACTGGTGCACCCTTGGTATCGGAAATCTTGGCCTGAGCATCGACTGGAGTGGAACATGGCTTGCAGTCAGTCATCCCTGCGTGGTGAAGGACATCCAAGGCGTACTGGCGCTGGTGAAGGAATAGGCCATCATGGGCGGTGTTCCACTGTCACTCCCAATAAGTGATGGAGCACACCAAGGTCCTTCATGGCAAACTCCTGCTGCAATGAGGAGACAACCCGCTGAAACAGAGATTGACATGAGGCAGTGAGAACAATGTCATCCACATAAAGCAGTAGGTACTGTGTCAGCACCGTGGTGGAGGACAAATAGAGAAGTGTCGCTCTTGGCTTCGCTGAACCCCAAAGTCACCAGGAAGGAGGCAAACCGACTGTACCAAGCCCGAGGAGCCTGCTTCAGACCATATAGAGACTTGTTGAGCCGGCAAACAAGCTCAGGGTGAGCGGGATCCACAAAGCCTGCAGGCTGGCTGCAGTACACAGTCTCCGTCAGGGTGCCATGGAGGAAGACATTCTTCACATCGAGCTGGTGAACTGGCCAAGACCGCGAGAGTGCCAAGGAGAGAACGGTCCGGACAGTAGCAGGCTTCACCACTGGGCTGAAGGTCTCATCTAGTCAACTCCAGGGCGTTGGGTGAAACCCCGGAGGACCCAACGAGCCTTGTAGCGATCCAGTGTACCTTCTGCCGTGCGTTTATGTGTCCAGATCCACTTGCTGCTGACCACATTGCAGCCAGAGGGACGAGGCACCAGGTACCAGGTCTGATTGGCCAGAAGGGCCGCATACTCATCCTCCATCGCGCGGTGCCAATGTGGATCCGCCAGGGCGCCACGGACGGTGGAGGGTATAGGAGAAACCAGCGGCTCCGTAGTGGCGGAGAGGACCAGGCGGTCAACTGGATGAAGGACCCCCGCAGCCCGTCGAGTCACCATTGGGTGAGCGTGGTGGGGATCACGGTGAAAGATGGGCGGGTGGTACACTGGCGGCTCGGCGCGAGAGCGGGCCAGTGCAACACCCGTCAGGCGGCGCTGGTAGACACGGACAGGGTCGGCGTAGCGGGAAGAAGACGTCGGGGCCGCGCGTGGCGAGGCAGGTGGCGCGGGGACACGGTGCACGGCCGAGGCCATGTCAGGGGCGGCAGGCGAGGTTGGGGCCGCGCATGGCGTCGGAGGCAGCAGTGGGCCAACCCCGGGCGCAGGAGGCGACAGGGAAGTGGCTGCGCGCTGCACATCCGAGGACTCCGGGGCCGCGCAAGGCGCGGAGGGCAACGCACGTGGCACTGCCAGAGGTGCCGAGGCCGTGGGTGGCACGGAGGGCAACTCCGCTGCCACACAAGGCTCGCTAGATGGCGGGAGAGCCGCCGTAACAGCTGGAGTTATCTGCAGAAGACAAAGGTGGCTAAACCACCGGGTCAGTAGAAAACAGGGAGTCCAACTCAAGGCTAGTGGCGGGGGTGGAGTCGACGGAGAAAGGAAAGACTGACTCGGGGAAGATGACATGTCGTGAGATAAGAACACGACGAGAAGAGAGGTCAAAGCAACGGTACCCCTTATGATCGGGGGAGTAGCCGAGAAACACACAAAGAGTCGAGCGGGGCGCAAGCTTGTGAGGAGCAGTGGCGGAGGTGTTGGGATAGCAAGCGCACCCGAAAACACGAAGGTGAGTGTAGGAAGGAGGGGTACCGAACAAGGCATGGTGAGGGGTGGGAGCGCATGTGGCCTTAGAAGGCAGGCGATTGAGCAGATAGGTGGCAGTAAGGAGGCTCTCAGCCCAGAAGCGAGCGGGAGCCGAAGCTTGAAAGAGCATGGAGCACATAACATTGTTAGTGGTACGAATCATGCGCTCAGCCTTGCCGTTCTGAGGGGAGGTATAGGGGCACGACATGCGCAATTGGACTCCCTTCGAGAGGAAGAAAGCCCGGAAAGCGGAGTTGTCAAACTCACGCCCATTATCACACTGGACCGCCTTGATGATGACACCGAACTGAGTGGACACCCACGCAAAGAAGTGAGTGAGAGAGGGAAAGGCATCAGACTTGGACCGCAAGGGGAAGGTCAAAGAATAGTGAGTGAAATCATCAAGAACCACCACATAGAATTTAAAACCAGAAACACTCAGGATCGGGGATGTCCACAAGTCACAATGAATGAGATCAAAAGGCCGAGCGGCATGTGAGGAAGAGACAGGGAAAGGTAAACGGGTATGACGACCTAACTGGCACGCATGACAAATATGCTCACTAGCATCCCTAGTAGAAGAGATAGAGGGGCTACTACTGAGCTGAGTCAAAACGTCAACGCCTGGGTGACCAAGCCGGCGGTGCCAGAGAGTGGAGGAAGTGATGGCAGCAAGCACGAGCGTAGGGGAAGCCAAAGGAGGGGCAGCGGAGGGCGGAAGGCGAAGGGTGTAGAGAGGGCCAGCGCTATCACAACGGAGAAGAGACCGTCGTGTGGCCAAATCCTTCACCGTCAACCCGCAAGGGTCAAACTCAACGGAACAGTTGTCAGAGGTGAATTGACGAATAGAAAGAAGATTTTGAACGATATTCGGGGCAACAAGAACGCTGGGAAGACAGAAAGAACCACATGGAGCCGCATCACCCACAGAGGTGTCTGGAAGAGAGGACCCATTTCCAACCATGATGGAAGAGGGGTACGATGGGTGGGGCGGCCTTTTGGAAGAAAGAAGACTGACGTGCGGAGTGACATGGAAGGAGGCTCCCGAGTCGGCCACCCAGTCCATGGAAGCGGGCGGTGGGCAAGAGGATAGCATACAGGCCGCCTGTTCCCACCCATTGGACCACGGTGCCCAACCCGGAGGCGGTGGGTACAACACCGGTGGAGCCAAGGGCAGAGACAGCAGGTGGTGAGCCGGCCCGGTGAGCATGGCCGCCGGTGCTGGGGACGACCAAGGAGCCCCATCAGTAAACTGCCCGTGCCTCATGGAAGAAGTGGCGGGGAGACCGGCGGCGGTGCCTAGGGCCAGGACGCCTGCGTCGACCGAGCCGAGGGCAGAATCGGTCTCGACGGCGCCAAATCTGTACGCGGGAAAATCGGCGGCCAGGGAGGAAGGGGCCCCGGCAGCCAACAGGCGACACGGGAGGGCAGCCCTGGCGGCCAGGGAGGTGGCTGCAGCCAAGGAGGGCACGACAGGGGCAGCCATGAAGGGGCCGGCGGCCAGGGAGGCGCCGACAGCTAGGGAGGGGCGCGGCGGTGGCGGCCAGGGAGGGGGGCGCAGCGGCGACGGCGTCCAGGGAGGCGGCTGCAGCTAAGGAGGACCCGGCAGGGGCAGCCAGGAAGGGGCCGACAGCCAGGGAGGTGTCGGCGGCGGCCATGGAGGGGCGCGTGGCGTCGGCGGCCAGGGAGGGGGCGCAGCGGCGACGACAACTAGGGAGGCGGCCAGGCCGAAGGGGGAGGGGAGCCCAGCGGTGGGGGCACCGGAGCTGGTCGCGATGGCGGTGGGGGCGCTGGATCTGGCCATGGCGGTGCCAGATTCGGCCATGGCGGGTGCCTGCCCGGCGGCGGCGGCCAGGCCGAAGGGGGAGAGGAGCCCGGCGACGGCGGAGGGGATCCCTGCGGCGGCGGCCATGGAGGGGCGCGCGGCGTCGGCGGCCAGGGAGGGGGCCAGACCGAAGGGGGAGGGGAGCCCGGTGGCGGCGGAGGGGAGCCCGGCGGCGGGGGCACCGGAGCTGGCCGCGGGACCGCCGGATCTGGTCGCGGCGGCGGCGAGGGCGCTGGATCTGGCCATGGCGGTGCCAGATCCGGCCAAGGCGGGTGCCTGCCCGGCGGCGGCGGCCAGGCCGAAGGGGGAGGGGAGCTCGTCGGCCGTGGCGGCGGCGATGGCAGCGCCGACGACGGCGGCGGCCAGGTGAGGGGAGAGGGAGAGCCTAGGGCTCTGATACCATGTAGGAAAAAGTGAGTGAGATGTATTCCTTTCCCTAGGGTTGGAAGGATAGAAGAAGAGTCTTACAGGAGGGGCCCACACAATAGACAGGGGGGCCCACACACCAGAGACACACACACTAACACACTCTAACACTCTCAGCTATTTCTTAGGGATTGAGGTTTTACATTCTGCCAAGGGCTATTATCTTTCTCAGTCCAAATACATTCGAGATCTTATTTCTCGTTCTGGAATTACTGATAATCGGACAACTATAACACCTATGGATCTTCATTTACAGCTTCGTCCTACTGATGGCACACCTCTTGAGGATCCCTCTCGATATAGGCACATTCTGGGCAGTCTTGTTTATCTCACTGTTACTAGACCTGACATTGCTCACGCTGTCCATATTTTGAGTCAGTTTGTGAGTGCCCCTACTTCGGTTCATTTTGGGCATTTACTTCGTGTGCTGCGATATTTACAAGGGACATCATCTCAGTGTTTGTTTTATGCTCGTGATAGTCCCCTTCAGCTTCATGCTTACTTGGACTCCATTTGGGCGAGTGATCCGATAGATCGCCGCTCTATCACTGGTTATTGCATTCTTCTCCTCTTACATGGAAGTCCAAGAAGCAGGCAGCGGTGTCTCGCTCCAGTACAGAGGCAGAACTTCGAGCACTTGCTACTACCACATCTAAAATTATATGACTTTGATGGTTGTTGGCAGATTTTGGTATTTCTTGTGTTGATCCTACACCTCTTCTCTGTGATAATACTGGAGCCATACAAATTGCTAAGAATCCTGTGAAGCATGATCTTACAAAGCACATTGGTGTTGATGCATCATTTACTCGGTCTCATTGTCATCAGAAGACTATTGCTCTTTAGTATGTGCCATCCGAATTACAAGTTGCATATTTCTTCACTAAAACACAGACTCGAGAGCAACATAGACTTCATTTGTTCAAACTCAGTGTTTCCGATCAACCTTGAGTTTGAGGGGGGTGTTAAGGCCCATATATATATATAAGGCCCATATATCATCTAAGTCATGTAGGCCCATCTCATGGCTATATATCTACATCCACCTTAATGGTGTGATCATCTTCTCTCTAATCGAGGTTAGTAACATTGTCGACTTCAGTTGTCGATGCAGAGTGATCCTAGGCCCTTCCATTGGATCCGTTGGGATCCTCGCCAGAACGCAATGGATAGATTCTCGAAGTCCCAAAGGATGGGTTTGAGAGTGCGCATGAACTCAATGCCAAGAACGACATCAAATCCCCCAAGGTCAATGTTGAGGCAGCTGACGATAAAATCCTCGTTGATGTTGAGGGTGATGCTGCGTGTCACCCCCTTGCAAGATACGTGGTCGCCGTTGGCCACGATAGTGCGCATCACAGTGTGTGCCGACGTGGGTAGCTGCAAATGATGAAGTACTCATGCATTGATAAAATTGTGAGTGGAGCCTAGGTCGAGGAGGGCTAGGAGGCAATGGCCACAAATGCTGGCGTGGAGGTGCATCGTGTCGTCCATACGAATGCCTGCAATGGCATGTAGTGACACCACAAGCTACTCGGTGTTGTCGTTAGCTGCCATGTCGATGGCCTCCTCCACGCCCTCGTTGTCGAAGTCGGAGACCTCTAAGTAGAACAACCGCTAACACTTGTGGCCGCAGACGTAGGGCTCGTTGTAGTTGTAGCAGAGCCCTTGGCGATGACGTTCTGCCAGTTCTTGTGGGGACAGCCGACAGAAGGCTCGAGTCGGGGCCAGCAGTGCTGGCACCTGCGGGGCTGGTGGCACTGCAGCCGCTGATGCATGCGCCGGCTAGATAGGAGCGGCCGACCTAGTGGGTGTTGGTGTTGTTCGTTGTGGAGCTCGCGTGATGCACTACCCCGACATTAGGAGAGTAACCTTTGGATCAACACCCATATGCACTCGCACAGTGCATTGCGTCTGGAGATCGCGTGGCACACGTAGCTCCACGTCAACATGAATCTGATTGGGAAGTCTGTCGATGAATAGATCTGCTTTCTGCACTAGGATAAGTCCATGGTTATCAAGGCGTCGCGGCGACACTTTAGCGACAAGACGGTCGGCGGGGGTAAGGTGTTGTCATGGCCTCAGATCATGGGTTGGAGGGCTTGGCCCGCCTATGAACAGTACCGTCGGTACTGTAGCAGTTAGGTTAAATTCTGTTTAGAGTAATTAGTTAAGAGTCTAGATCAGATAAGAGTATTTCGGTTAGGATTAAGTTGTAGATTAGATCAGTCCCGTGTCTATATAAACAAGGCTGATGCATTGTTCTTGTCGAGTACTTCAGTTAGGCTATAGCCTTCTTGTATCCCTGCCTCTTCGCCGCGTCGCCGCAATGGCGCCGCCGCGACGGAGAGGTCCAGGCCCTCGACCAACTACCTATTTCAGTATATTCTACGAAGATTAGTTACTACCAATTCTACAGAAACCCTGGCCGGTGACAACTTGGTATCAGACGGCTCAGGTTCAGCATCCGCTGCGATGAATTCCCAATCTTGCACCAGTTCGAGGAGCACTGTCAATGACATGTTGAAGGCTATTATGCAGTGCCTAGATGCCATCAAAGAGAAGTTGCAACTGCTGCAACCACTCCAAGCAAAAGTCATAGAATTGGAAGCAGTGGTGATGGAGTGGGCGGACACAATTGAAGAGAAGTTGCAGCCGACCCAGCCCTTGGTGCAGCCGGCCTAGCCCTTGGAGGAGAGTGTAGCCACGTTGGAGGTGTTCGTCTAGGATCCTAGCCAGAAATATCCCCAAGCTGCCGCTAATCACGTGGATCGACCTCCGCACCACTAGGGAGGAGGCGACCAGGGCCGCCTCGGTGGTGGTGTGGGCGGCCTCGGCAAGGCCAGATCAAGCGGCGACGACTTGGTCGGCGATGCCAACAGTGATTTGGAGGCCAACACTACCCTGATTACGCAAAGCACACCCTCGCGCGCACGGACAGTGGCTTGGACTACGATTGGGGGATCGACGTGAGATGCCTTGGTGGCACCAACACCCCAGCTTGAGGACGAGTTGGTTTTCAACGAGGGAAGAGATGTCATGGCCTCAGATCATGGGCTGGAGGGCCTGGCCTGCTTGTGAACAGTACCGTGTGGTACTGTTCACGTGAACAATACCGCTGTCATGGATCGGGATCCAGGGTCGGGGAGGATAGCAAAACATTGTGACTGAATTGATAACTGAAGAATTGACCGGGGTCCTAACCCTCGTCGGCACGACGGAGCCACGCTCCACGTCGCATCGTCGATGCAGGGATACAATAGAGTGGCTAAGCCTTTTTTAAACACTCGATGATTTCCTCTAGTGCATCAGCCCTGTTTATATAGGCACAAGGCTGATCTAATCTAACAACCTTAATCTGATTCTAACAACCTTAATCTACTAGGACTCATTTAATCTAACAACTCAATCCTAACTGAATCGGAATCTTAACCTAATTTGACTCTTGAACTAATCTAACCTCTAATTACTAATCTGCTATAGTACCGCGCGGTACTGTTCACGTGAACAATACCGTGGTACTGTTCACGGGCTTGATTGGGCTGTGGGTTGGCCCCTTCTTGCGTGGCGTGTGACAATCGCTGGTACTGTAGCAGTTAGGTTAAATTCTATTTAGATTAATTAGTTAAGAGTCTAGATTAGATAAGAGTCTATTTCAGTTAGGATTAAGTTGTAGATTAGATTAGCCTTGTGTCTATATAAACAAGGTTGATGCACTAAAGTTCTTGTCGAGTAGTTTAGTTAGGTTATACCTTCTTGTATCCCTGCCTTTTCGCCGCGTCGCCACAACGGTGCCGCCGCGATGGAGAGGTCTAGGCCCTCGACCAACTACCTATTTCAGTATATTCTATGAAGATTATTTACTACCAATTCTATAGAAACCCCGGCCGGTGACAGGTGTCCTGATGCCTTACCCCTAGCGTTCTCCCTCGTGCAGCCTGGCACACGGAGGGATAGGCGCGACGTAGATCTGGTGCGGACAGGTCAGATCTAGCGTGGAGAGGCAAGCCATGGTCGGGTGCAACACGGAGAGGCCAGGCGGGGTCTGATGCAGCGCGGAGAAGCTAGCGCGGGGTCGACTGTGGCGCGATGCAGCTGGGCATAGCGAGGCTGGGCGCAGTGCTGAGAAAGAGAAGGGGAAGAAGAGAAGGGGTGTGGCGGCTGGAGCTAGGGAAGAGTGAGCTGAGAGAGAGATGGGAGAGGTTGGGACTTAGGGTTGAGAGATAAAAATAGTAATGGGCTTTAAATGGGCTGTAATGTAATGGGTTCTAAATATGCTGCTTGTTTATATTTATATAAGTTATTAACTGGAATTTAAATATAATATTAAACATAATTTATAATGTATTATCACAATTTTAACTATATATTTTGTCTTATAAAGTATCTAAAGTGACAATATTACAACTTTATATTAAATTGCTATGTTTATCATACTATATTACTATTATTATTTGTAATTTACAATTTATCTATTGATATATTTTTTCTAAATCCTATATTTTCTATATAGGCATAAGGCGTCGCCTTACGCCTTACCGCTTAGGTGTTAAGGGCTTAAGGCGGTAGTCCACCGCCTCGCCTCGTCTTACCGCCTTAATAACTATGGATAAGTCATGTGCATGGCAGAGTAGCGCGTTAAAGCACTCTCCAAAGCGTAGTACTAAGTTTGGGTAGCATCAATCAGATGGTACGACGCGAGCCACACTTGATCTGTGGCTAGGGTGCGTCGTCTATAGAAGAACTACTCACACCGATTTTGCCACGTGAGGGGATCTTTAGAGCCATCGTAGGTGGCAAAGTCGAGCTTGTAGAAGCGGATAATGCTGACCGTCGACCTAATGTCGATTCCCTGATGCGGCCCTTGGAACGGAGGCGGTGCGCACATGTCTGGCATGTGCGCTCCCGTTGAATTGCTGAGGATGGGGGTGTTGTCGTAGATGTCGTGCCGAGGAGCATTGGTGCATGGAGCGGCCACGCCACCCATGGAGAGTCCTGTCGAAGGCAGTCCTATGGATGGAATTGGTGAAGGTGAGTGGGGAAAGCGGATCTGGTGGATCGGTATGGGCGGTGGTGCAGTTGCAAGGATGGCACTCGTAGGAACGACGCCGTGGAACCGATCCTTGGCAGGCTCGGCAGGGACGTCGTCATGGTCCAGACCCCAGCAGGCTGTAGGGAAATTGGGCATCCTAGGCCGCCAGGTGTGTTGATATGCCGACGATAGATTGCACCAGTTCTGTCAGTATCTTTTGATGAAAGGATCAGTCACCGAAGTCAATGGAGCAATCGTCACCGGTTGGGGTGGATCCCCGTCGTCGGAGCCTGACATCTTTGATACTAGATTGGTAGGACTTATCTTCTTGGGGGTGTAGGTGGTAGGGGTGATTGGGTGGCTGCCGGCAGCTAGGGTGCCGGCGACGTGTGGGTGCTGTAATGGCACGGTGTGTGTGAGGAAGGGGGCCGCTTCTAGGGGGAAACCCTGGCAACAAGTACTTTGCTAGGCTTGCTTTATTTCATAGCCCTTGAGGGATAACTATAATCCTACTAATCTGAATTATAGAATAACTAATTATACTAGCTCCTAGGTGGGCCTTTCTAGGACTGGCGCCTCCATAGTGGAGACCGGTCCTAACATCCCTGTTGCTGTTTTCTGTTGTGTTCATCTTGTTTTCTATCTTTTGACACAGGAAGAAGAAACTGAATATGGCAAACTCTGCAAAACACACCAGCCTCAGCAATGAGGATGTAGCCCACCAACACCAGGATCGATGTGGTTCCGAAAAGTTAAATTCACTGTATATTGGAGATACCAAGAGGGTAATGCAAGCTGAAATGACTGTTACCTTGGAGAATGTGCAGAAAACGGAGAGGTATTGTATCTTTCTTATACCACTTCAATCTGATAAACATCTGGTTTTCTGTAACCACCGTGAATTCTAGCTAGAAAGTACCAATGTAAGTAATCTGGATTGTGGGACAAGCATCACCCCTTGTCTTGGGAACTTCATACCTGGTGAGGGTCAGGGTTTTTATGGGATGTGCTACAGATCGCCGCTTGGGTGATCATCGCGGGTGTTGATGGGTCACCGGTTGGACCATCATCGAGTGTTGCCCATGTCAAGCTGTTTGTCACGGGTCGGGGTTTGAACGGAATTGGAAGGAACTAAATCTTCTCAAATTGTATTTAAACAAAGTAGTGGGTCGAGACCCTGGACCTCGTCGGTAGGAATACAGGAATACATGAAAGGCGAAGCCTGACTTGAAAACTCGATGACCTAAACTCCTGATTGGGTCTTGTTTATATATACATAGGACCAGACCCTCTAATTGATCTAATCTGCTAAAAAAATTTATTCTAACATGACTTTTAATCTAAATTGACTTAGACTCTTTAATAGATTAACTTCTGATCGGACTAGGCCCAGGCCTGGACCTGGCCCCCTTCTAGGCCTATCCGGCCACCTTCTTGTGCCTTTGGTATTGAACTCCCCACCTGACATCTCTCCCTCCCTGGAGAAGCCACTCGTCCTTGAGCTGAAAGGTTGGATAGAGTCGTGTAAACTCCTCTGCACATATCTAGCTAGCTTCAACTGCCGCCTGACCCTTCCTAGTAACAAGTAGCTCCAAGCGTCTGACTTTTGCTAACCTTTGCTGGTTTGAGGCAAACTCTCCCATGGTGGATCAGTGACAGAACTCTTGGGGCATCCGACGTTGGTTCACAATATTGCTTGAGCAATCCCACGTGGAATACGTCATGGAGTTTAGCTCCTGCCGGAAGCTACAACTTGCATGCTACCTCACCAATTTTTTTAGCACCTTGAATGGACCGAATAACCTTGGCCTGAGCTTCCCACGGTCTTTGATGTTCAGTGATGCAACCGGCCGATGAAGGAGGTGCAACCACATCCTCTGTCCTACTTCAAATTCAAACTCTCGGTGCTTTCAATCATAGAAGTCTTTGTACCTTTGTTGAGCTTGTTCAAGGTGGTCATGGATTTCCAGCAGGAGTTCATCTCGGTTTGTTAACTGATGTTGCACTACCGGTAGATGTGCTTCTCCTCGTGTATAAGTACACACTGTTGGTGGTTCGCAGCCATAAACCACTTTGGATGGTGATGTTTGTAGAGAAGCTTGAAAAGCTGAGCTATAGCAGAACTCTACCCACGGGAGCCATTGTAACCACTATTGTGGTCGATCGTCGACAAGACATCTTAGGTACATTGTGATGATCTTGTTCACCACTTTCGATTGGCCGTTAGACCACAGATGAAATGCCGAGGACAAATTCAATTTAACACCTGCCAAGAGAACAATTCACGCCAAAATTGACCGGTGAACATTGGGTCCCAATCACTCATTATGGAGCTAGGGATGCCATGGAGCTGTACAATGTTGTCAAAGAAAGTGTGGGTGACAGTGGTGGTAGTGTAGGGGTGTCCCAATGCTATGAAGTGCGCATATTTGGAGAATCGTTCGATGATCGTGAGTACAACCAATTTTCCACATACACGAGGAAAGCCTTCGATGAAGTCCATAGCCACATCGACCCAGACTATTGATGGAACCTTGAGCGACTGAAGAAGTCCGATTGGATGGAGATGCTCTAATGTGTACACATGGTGGTTTGTGCTCCTGACGTGTAGAAGTCGGCTCATAGGCGGTGCAGAGTTTTCTCCATCCCTTCCGTGCCCTGTTCCATGCACATGTGTTAACACCATCCGGAAGCTCGGGGATGTTGGGGTAATATAAATTTTCCCTCCAAATGTGATTAGGCCACCAGTCACTTTCCACTTGTCCCCGTGAGCCCCTGTAGCCACTTCATCCTTGAGCAAACGCAATGGTGGCTCGGTGTCAAATTCTTGCCGAAGATCCTCAAAGAGTTGGAATGTGGGGGCAGATAAGGAAAACATTTCTATCGACATCTCGGCATCGCGGTGGGATAGGGCATCTACCACCACATTTGTTGCATCAGGCTTGTACTCCACCCGGAAGTCAAAGCCGAGAAGCTTGCTGGTCGATTGGTGTTGAAGAATTGTAGATAGCCGCTGGTGGAGTAGAAACTTTAGACTGAAATGGTCAGTACGAACTAGAAATGCGTGCCCCCATAGATACGATTGTTAGTGTTGAACGACCTAGACCAACCCAATGAGCTCCTGCTTGTATGCTGCCAGCTTAGCGTGTCATGGGGTGATAGGCTTGCTGAAAAATGCCATTGGACCATTGCCTTGGTGGAGAGAACTGCACCGAAACTTGAGCTGGACGCGTCGCACTCGACCACAACCTCGTGGTTGAAATCCGGTAGTTGAAGGACCAGTGTTGATGTCAAAGCTTGCTGCAGGGCGCAAAACGCATCCTCTGCCTCTAGGCACCACTTGAAGCCCTTTTTTCGGAGGAGCTTGGAGAGGGGTGTGGCGATTACCTCGAAGTTGCGGATGAAGCGTCAGTAGTAACCTGCTAGCCCCAACAATGCTTGTACCACACGTACTGAGTGTGGGAGGGGCTAGTCGAGCACCACACGTATCTTTTGTTAGTCCGTAGCAACTCCTGCCACCCAGACCACATGATCTAGGTAAGCCACCTCGCGAGTCCCGAAGGTGCATTTGGATTTCTTCATGAAGAGATGGTGTTCCTGTAGCTTGATTAGCACAAGGCGAACATGGTGAAGGTGCTCAGACCAAGACTTACTGTAGATTAAAATGTCGTCGAAGAAGACAAGGGCAAATTGTCGAAGAAAAGTGGTGACCGTAGATTAAAATGTCGTTGAAGAAGACAGGGACATATTGTCGAAGAAAAGTGGCAGGTGTGTTTGTTAGTCCAAACAACATGACCAGGAGCTCGATGAGGCCTTGGTGGGTGCGGAACGTGGTCATCTCCACATCGGCTGGGTGCATTCGCACCTGGTGATAGCCGGAGTGACAATTGAGCCTCCTAAAAAATTGAGCACCGTGCAACTCATCGAGTAATTCTACCATCGGGATCAGGAATTTTTCCTTGACGGTTTGTCATTCAAAGCCCTGTAATCCACATAGAAACGCCATGAATTGTCGCTTTTCTTGACCCGCAACACCGGGACGAAAAACACCGATGAGCTCTTCTTGATGATGCCGTTCCGCAGCATCTTGGTGCATTGTTTCTCAAGTTCTTCCTTCTAGGCGTGCCTATATCGATAAGGTTAGACCGCTATGGTAGTAGGCAGATCTGATGAGCACACGCTCACTCTGGTGGAAGTCCGCTGGGTTTTGCAAAAAGTGTAGCAAACTCGAGCAGCAACTCTTCCATGAGGTTGGCATTTATTGTCAGGAGGGCCGGGGGTACTAGTGGCTGATCGGTAGCACACCAGAGCACACAATGATTGTGGCAGGCGAACTTCATGGCGCGCTTACCGAAATCCTAGAGCATAAGACCCTAGGGTTCAAGCCACTGTACTCCCAAGACCATGTCATATAAACCCAAGGCAAGGCCGTAGTAATCGTCGATGAATTGCTTGTCACCGATCTTGAAATGTAGGTCCTGATAGCACCCTGGGCTGAGAAGCCGGTTGCCATTAGCCACTGCGATGCTAAGGCCTCCTTGGTCCTGGATTGTGATCCCCGCGCGTGCCGTTGCCTCGACGTCGATGAAGTTGTGTGTTGAACCTGAGTTGAGCAGTGCCATTAGTCAGATTGGTGACTTTTAACAGTGATTGATTAAAGCACTAACCCATATGTCATTGCTTTTGTGACTTTTAACAAGTTGATGGACAACCATAGGCTGAATGTTGTGAGCATGCTGGGGTAATAAGCCTTGTAAGGTCACCATCTGTCCTCTCTATACTTGAAGGATAATGTTTTCTGTTGCTGGTCACAGCTCATGGTACTACATTTAGCAAACCAATCCATGCCAAGAATTGCATCATAACCCCCCAATTGAATATCTCTGTCACCGGCAGGGATTTCCACGGAATTGGTAGGGACTAATCGTCTCAAACTGTATTTAAAAGATGTAGATGGTCGAGGGCCTGGACCACTCTGTCGCGGCGGCGTCGTTGCAGCGACGCGGCGAAGAGGTAGGGATACAAGAAAGGCACAAACCAAACTGAACTACTCGATGACCTAAACCCTCGGTCAGGCTCTGTTTATATAGTACAGAGTCCCAGGATCTAACAACTAACAAACCAATCCAACTCTAATCTGATTACAATATTTCTAACAACTAACAAACCAATCCTAATATGATTACAATACTTAGCCATTAAGACTCCTAACCAAAATCTGATATTTAACTATTTTATCTACTACAATATCGCAGTATTGTTCACGTGAACAGTACCCGCGGTATTGTTCACGGGCTGGAGGGCCTGGGCCTAGCCCACTTCCTACCCGTGACACTTCACCCCCCTAAAAACGCAGCTCGTCCTTGAGTTGCTGAGTCGTCGTCCCTGCTATTGCCCACCACTGCGATGACGACGACGTGGAGGAGATGCGGATGACAGCGGCGGCCACGTCGGTCGGCATCACCGCTCCATGCGGGGAAGCAGCAGCCCACACAGTGTCCAGCAGCGGTGCCACACTGTGTAGGGCAGCGACGACCAACGATAGTGGTGCGGTGTGTAGGGGTCTGTGGTGGACCCACGGAGGGATTGAGCGGCGACGTTGTAGGTGCGGGCCACCTCCTTGGTGGAGTCCAAGGTGCCCAACTAGATCAGGGTCATCTTTGTTACTAACCTTAGATTAGAGAGTGGATAATCCTGATAGTGGGAGACAAGCATATATATATAGAGAGAATATATGAGCCATGGGCCTATAGTATATGGGTCTTAACACCCCCCTTCAAACTCAAGGTGGAAAAGGTGGATTGAAGCATTGAGTTTGAGCAGATGAAGATGATGCTGCTCTTGAGTCTGAGACTTAGTAAAGAAATCTGCTACTTGTAGCTCTGATGGCACATATTGAAGATCAATTGTTTTCTGATGACAATGAGACCGAGTAAAAGAAGCATCAACTCCAATATGTTTTGTAAGCTCATGTTTTATAGGATCGTTGGCAATATGTATGGCTCTAGTGTTGTCACATAGAAGAGGCGTGGGGGCGTCACAAAAAATACCAAAATCACATAACAACCATCTCAGCCATACAATCTCTGAAGTAGTAGTGGCAAGCGCTCGAAGTTTTGCTTCTGTACTAGACCGAGACACAGCTGTTTGCTTCTTGGACTTCCATGCAATAGGAGAAGAACCAAGAAGAATACAATAACCTATGACAAAACGACGTTCTATAGGATCACTGACCCAAGTAGAATCTGAGTAAGCAACAGCTCAAGTGGGCTATCAGTAGCATAGAACAAGCACTGAGAAGATGTCCCTCTTAAGTATCGCAGCACACAAAGCAAATGTTCAAAATGGACAGAAGTAGGAACTCTCACAAATTGACTCAAAATATGAACGACATGAGCAATATCAGGTCTTGTTACCGTGAGATAAATAAGACTTCCCACAATATGACGATACCTAGAGGGATCATCAACGGGTGAACCATCAGTGGGACAAAGCTGTAAATGAAGGTCCATAGGTTTAGCTGCAGTCTTATTGTCACTGAGTCCAGATCGAGCAATCAGATCTTGTATGTATTTGGACTGAGAAATATAATATCCCTTAAAAAAATGCAAATCCTCGATCCTAAAAAATAACTGAGAGGACCTAAATCTGACATCAGAAACAACTCACCAAGTTTCTTTTTCACAAATGATATATATGCTGCATCTTCTCCTGTAATCAACATATCATCCACATACAATAGAAGAAGCAATGCGCGTCCACGTGGAGAGAGATGAATAAATAAAGCAGGATCATGATCACTAGAGGAAAACCCTGCAGCCTGTATTACAGAGACAAAACGCTCAAACCAAGCACGAGGAGCTTATTTAAGACCATATAAGACACGACGTAGACGACAAACATGTCCTGAAGGAATGTTAACACCAGGTGGTGGCTGCATATAAACTTCCTCATGAAGATCCTCATGAAGAAAGACATTTTTGACATCCATCTGAGAGATGATCCAAGAGGATGCAGCGGCCACAACGATCAATGTACGAACGGTAGTTATATGCGCAATTGATGCAAATGTCTCATCATAGTCCCATCCTTGTGCCTGCTGAAAACCATGAGCAACCAGACGAGCTTTATACTTCTCAATGGAACCATCTGATTTTGTTTTGATTTTGAATACCCATTTGCATGAAATTGGTACAACATATGCTGGTAGAGGAACAATATCCCAAGTATGTGCACGATCAAGGGCCGCTAGTTCCTCTGACATAGCAAGTTGCCACTCAGGAATACCAACAACTTCCTTATAATTAGATGGTTCATCAATGACAACATTAACACATGGAAAACCCAATCTGTCCGGAGGTGCAATAGTAGTCCGATCTCGGAGATGGTAATGGGAACCGGTTTGTAACTCATCAGAAATAACAAGTAACTCATCATTATTGTTAGAATCATCAAAAACAAGAGAATTGGGACTAGCCAAAGAGGTTGGAGGTGGTGGAAGCTGTGTGGAACGACGAGTGTAGAAATGTATGATAGGTAGCTTAGGGTGTGGAGGTGGTGGTGTGACTGAGGTAGTAGGTGAAGGCTGAAGGCTCAGGTGGTGGTGTTGTGGCTGAGGTAGTAGGTGAAGGCTCAACAGGGATGAGAGTAGTGGAAGGAGAAGGAGCAGGAATATTAGTAAGTGTGGGATCAGAAATATTAGGAAGAGTAAGAAATGATGTGAACTGTGTTGGATTATATGAGGGCTGAGTAGAAGGACTGTAAAAGAAAGGACGGTCTTCAGCAAAGGTCACATCTCGTGAAATACGGATGCGTCGAGAAGGATCATAGCAGCAGTAACCCTTATGCTCAGGACTACACCCAAGAAAAACACACTCAATAGATTGGACAGTCAACTTTGTGCGCTCGCGTGGAGCAAGTAAGACATAACAAATACATCCAAAAACACGAAGATGATCATACTTAGGCGGAATAACAAAGAGAACCTCTCCTGGATAGAGGCCAGATAGTTTTGAAGATGGTTGTTTATTGATTAGGTAGACTGCAGTGGAAACGGCTTCACCCCAGAAATGAGATTGAACAAAAGACGAAATGAGAAGCGTACGAGCAGTCTCTATAAGATGACGGTGTTTGCGCTCGGCAACATCGTTTTGTGCATGAGCACCTGGACATGAGAGCTGAGCAAGGGTACCCTATGAGGTTAGAAACTTGTGAAATTTAGCAGATAAGTATTCACCGTCAGAATCAGAACGAAATATTTTAATAGGAGTGGAAAATTGGGTGTGAACCATACAAGCAAAAGATTGATAAATAGAATACAATTGGGAACAATGTTTCATAAAATATATCCAAGTATAGCGAGAATGATCATCAATAAAAATGACATAATATTTGTGACCACCCTTTGTATCAAAAGGAGCAGGTCCCCATACATCCGAATGAATAAGAGCAAAAGGTGTCGTACTATGAGAGACACTAGATGAATATGGAAGGTGTATTTGTTTTCCAAATTTGCAACCTTTACAATGAAAACTCGACTCAATGGAAGTAGGACCTAAACAACCTTTATTTATTAAGGTAGATAACTGAGACCCACACAAATGATCTAAACGATGATGCCACTTGGCAAAGGATGAAGCTGAAGATGATGAAGACGAGGCAACAGATGAGACGCGAGCTAAAGACTGAGGAAGATGCAAAGTATCAAGAACATAGAGGCTAGGAGAATCTCTGCAGCGCTGGCCAGTCGCAATCACAACCCCTGTTCGACGATTCTGAATAAAACAAGATGAGTCATCAAATCCAACAAAACAATTTTAATCAGTAACTTGACCGACTAAAAGAAGATTCATAAACAATTTAGGAACTAAAGAAACATCAGGCACTGAAAAATGACAAGTAGAGAGAGAGCCTTTTTAAGTGATATAGCAACATGTACCATCAACTGTCTGAATAGAAGTGCCATCAGTAACTGCCTTTCAACTAACAAGCTGAGACTGATCTGATATCACATGGAAGGAAGCCCTTGAGTCAAGTACCCATGATGAGATCGACGCACCAATAGAGGAGGTAGCGGCCACAAACACTACACTTTTTGGAGTGGGACTAGTACCATGTCCACGACCAGTCTTAGCAGCTCGACGAGCACGGTACTCAGCTAGCTTCTCTGGATGTTGAGAAAAACAGTTCTCTGGAGAATGACCAGTCTTGCCACAATGCTTACAAGGATTTGCAGAAGTAGCTTTAGGTGTACTGAATCTTTGAGAAGTCGCTAACACACTATGAGATACTGACAAAGATGCAATAGACATAAACCGAAGGCGAGTCTCTTCAGCAATTAACTCATACAAAGCACGTGCCATTGTTAAGTTAAGAGAATCATGCAACAACCTCTTACGGAGAGAATCAAATCCATCCCTTACTTCCATGACAAAGCGATATACAAAAAACTTATTAATAAATTTGTGTGTTGGACACCGATCAACAGCACAAACACCTATCATAGAGGACAAAGAGCCTACCAAATGATCAAAAGCAGAGTAGTAATCATCAATGGACATATCATTCTTCTCAATTGTTTGAATTTGCTGCATGAGGGTATGTAAAAGAGCACCACTATCCTGAACAAATCTATCCTTCAAGGCAGACCAAATTGCTTTTGCTGTTTTAAACTTAGACAGACTCATAATCATATATTGCTTGGTACTGTTGACCATGGCAGCCATCACTTTGCCATTACTAATTTGCCAATCAGTGACTTCTTTAGCATTACTACCATCAGACTTAAGTGCAGGTGCATCATCTGTTAGATGAAAATAAAGACCAGTGCCCCTCATAGCAGTTTCTACATAGAATGACCACTCAAGATAATTGTGACCATTTAGAGTGATACTAACAATAATTGCATTTATCTGTGACATGTTGAAAAACAGGACAACCTCTAAGAGAAGTAGAAATCACCAAGGCAGGCACTGTAGATGCACTGGAGGCAACATAGGACCAGTCTGGCAACAACATTGGCAGCACCACAAATCAGTTGCAACAGAGGACCGGTTTGGCAGCAGCACAACAGCACCACAGATCACAACAGCACCACAAATCGATGCACCTCAGGGGATGCCAGCACACCCCTGACAGAGCGCCAGGAGACGAGGTCGAGCCGCGCGACGGGCGGAGGCACCGCGAGGCGACCGACGGTGGGAATAGAGCTGCACGGGCGGTAGGGACGGTACGCGACGGGATGGAGCCGCTAGGGTGGCGTAGACAGGCCGGCGGGTTCGGGCCGCGCCGGGCGATGCCGGCGGCGGAGAGGAGCCGCACGGGTGGCCGGCAGCGGCAGACTACCCGTGATGGGCGGCGGAAGCAGAACAGGCCGTGGCAGGGGTGGAAAAAATGGATTGGGTAGATTAGATTAGGCCTAACCCTAACCCTAACCCATGCTCTGTTACCATGTTACTAACCTTAGATTAGAGAGTGGATAATCTTGATAGTGGGAGACAAGCATATATATAGGGAGAATATATGGGCCATGGGCCTATAGTATATGGGCCTTAACAGTCTTCGCCGGGACTTGAATCTTGGTGGCGTAGCGCCCCGGCGGTCGCTTTCGCATGCTGAGGTGCCGGATCTCCGGTGTCGGCTTCAGCTGCTTTAACTCCGATGTCGCAGGGTGCATCTCGGAGGCGAAGGCAGAGGCGGCCCACATCAGAGGGAGCTCGGCTAGGGCTTGGCCAGTGGTTGTGTCTCCCTTCCCTCCTCTCCCTTGCATCTAGGCGGCCCGCATCAGAGGGAACCGCTTTTGCTACAAGGATATCTAGGCGCCTTTCGATGGCATCTAGGCGTTGCATAATAGCCTTCAACATGTCATCGACGGTGCTCCCCAAACTGGTGCTAGATTAGGAATTCATCGCAGCGGATGGTGAACTTGAGCCTCGAGTTCTACCCTATCCTCCTCAGAGAGGTTGTTGAGGGGGGGACGATGATGCTGCCGTCGTCAATCTCTAAGCTCCCCACCGGATTCATTGACGTCGAGGGTCTTGTTGATGTAGAGGTAGTGGATGTACCCGTCGCCGATATAGAAGTGCTTGGCATGTCTCTCCCTAGTGGAGTCGCCAAAAAGTGTGTTGACACGAAAATGCGCCAAACACACGGACGTCGATTCGACGATCCAAAAGCGTGCAGATACTTAGGAGTAAACCCTTAAGCGTAACACAACGCCGACGCCGCGTTCTGACTATCCTTAAATAGTGGTAAGTAAATAACGGAGTCGCCAGACCATAAAATAATATTAATATAAAATTATTCAATTAACTGATGTGTGAGAAAATAACTAAAAATAATTAAACCTAATCGACTAGCTAAAATTGATTAAACCGAACAGGGGCTATGTGGTCGGACCGGCCTAGGGTTGCCTGTCAGACCGACTGGGGACTGTGGTCAGACCGGCCTACACGCGGCGGTCTGACCGGTAGTACAAAAAAGGGCGCTCCGGGGCCTAACTGCACAACGCCGGTCGGACTGACTGTATGCCATCGGTCAGACCAGCGTGTGCCGGCGATAGGATTACGACACGACACTACCCGGTCGGACCGGCCCGTCAACGCCGGTCAGACCGACAATGAAAGATCCGATCGCCTGGGTCCTTCGTCGATCGTCTTGCTGTTGGTGCCTTTGCCCGAAACTTCTCGGCGAAGATAAAAGAGATGAAACACTGCAAAAAACAACAGAAAATCAGAGGCAACTCGGCCAAGAGACCGAATTACTGGTAAAAACTGATAAAACGATAGAAATCCGCTATGTGGATGAAAAGGATGATTCACGAGCGAACCGACAAGGACTTACCGTGATTATGACGCAGCGGCCGGATGGTTTTTAGCGTAAACCAGCAAAGACGGATGTTAGAACTAAACCTAGGGCAAAAAGGTAGATTGAAAATTAACGGAACGATTCAAGGAAATAATAGATTGGATATATTAGGGTTTTGGTGGGGGGGTTCTCGAATCGGCCTTGCCTCTATTTATAGAGGTTGGTCATGAGTGCCTGCGCTCTAAATGGACTTAGACACGAGTTCCAAGTCATCAATAATTAATTAGAGATAAAATAGATCCAGAATCAACTAATCTGAATCGGATATAGAGTAGGCTGGTCTGACTGGACCTATGGCCGGTTTGACCGAAGTGGGCCGGTTAGACCGGTAGTACATGGCCGGTCAGACTGCCTGTGCCATGACTTAGCATATTTTTAGCTAAATTACCAAAACTTGACATTTTGACAACTTTAATCATTAATGCCATTTTTTGCTATCAACGGAACCCTAACCCTAGTTTGATACCATGTTAGAATGGATTCCTCACCTAACCCTAGAAGGGTAGGTGGATAATAATAATAGCATACATGGGCCTAGTACATGAGCTAACACAAAACACTTCCAAATATCCCTAGAAACCAGTTTTGGCTTATCAAATAACTTGGCAGGAGGACCAGGCTTGTTAACCCATTTTTTCTTTTGAAATTAGTAAAAATACCATTACAATTTTTTGTAATTTGAAAAATGCTAATGTCAGTGGTTGTGGTGGGCCTCATCATACAAATGACATATTTCAAAACTGTGAAAATTGTAATAGCACAGAAAAATTTAACCCTTTCTTCTTCACCTCGATAATCTCAAATTCTCAACCAGCCCTTAGCTAATGCAAGATGACATGCATGACTCACTGTTTCTAGTAGCTGGGACTGCATATGTAGCCTGATTTCCTCCTTAAAGTAAGAACAAATTGCCCCACTAACCAAAGTCCTCGAACAGCAGCCTTGTCATGAAGCTTGATCTGATACAACAGTGTCAAAATTGCTTTTATACTCATCAATAGTACCTGTTTGCTCCAACCTTAATAGCTCATCCATCTTATTCTATGCAAATTTGCTTCAACATCCCCAACCACTACAGTACAAAACTCATGCCAATTATGTCAACCATCTGTTTATGTCCATGCCTTGTACCAATGGGTTGATTTCCCCACAAGATTCAAAGAAGCCACTGATACCTTGAAATTGTCGTGAATCTGATACATCTCAAAGTATGTCATGTATTGGTCAATCCACACACAAGCATCAGTGCCATTGAACTTCAGGAAATCCATCTTAGGTACCCAATTCCTTCTCTGTCCATTATCCTGTCCTCCCTGATCCCTTTCTGTCAAGTCCACTTGAGGTGCAGAAGATGGATTCATGACCACAACTCCAGCCATCTTACCTGAAACTTGTGGAGTCTTCTAATTACCTGTGACATAACTTCCTGATCTTGTTGAACTTGACCCAAGGAAGCCGTTGAGAGATCAACCTTTGCCTGCACTTGGTCCAATCTCTCCTTCTGGCACTCCAACTTCAAATCAATTTGAGCCAATTTGTCCTAGATAAACTCCAGATTCTCTATCTTTCCTGTCAGAACAGAGACCGCCTCTAGAATGCATTCTTCCATTTCTTTGATTGCAGTGATTATCTGTCTCACCTGAAGACTTTGTCTCTCTAGGATGTCCCTTGCCTTCGAATCGATTGAACCCCACAAGGAATTATAGCAGTCAAGCCTGCAGGTAATCGCTGACCTAGCTACAAGAAATTTTTACCGATCGACAAGAGTTTGTGCAAGAAGAACACACCTGAACACCAATCTTTTTCCTTTCATAAACCCTAAACCCTAGCAGACTCCTCCCACAATAGTTGACACCATGCTACTATGTTGGCTATGTCGCCCGCTCTGCCATGCTGTGCGCAGATTGGCATGGCTAAGGTGAGGAGCTAAGGGTCCCTTTGGTTTGGTTTTTGGGTGCATCTTTTGCTTCTTAGAAGCCAAAAACCAAACCAAATGGCTTATTCCAAGCCAACAACTTTTAGTAAAAACAACTTTTGGTGCAATGAAACTGTGAAAATTCCCCCAGAACTGCTTTTTGCGGCTTCTGGCTTCACAACCATAAAAAATTTCATAAATTGACATTTCAAATTTCGTACAACCATACAAAATTCCATAAATTGACATTTCAAATTTCATACAACCATACAGAATTCCATAAATTGACATTTCAAATTTCATACAACCATACAGAATTCCATAAATTGACATTTCAAATTTCATACAACCATACAGAATTCCATAAATTGACATTTCAAATTTCATACAACCATACAGAATTCCATAAATTGACATTTCAAATTTCATACAACCATACAGAATTCCATAAATTGACATTTCAAATTTCATACAACCATACAGAATTCCATAAATTGACATTTCAAATTTCATACAACCATACAGAATTCCATAAATTGACATTTCAAATTTCATACAACCATACAGAATTCCATAAATTGACATTTCAAATTTCATACAACCATACAGAATTCCATAAATTGACATTTCAAATTTCATACAACCATCCAAAATTCCATAAATTGACATTTCAAATTTCATACAACCATACAAAATTCCATAAATTGACATTTCAAATTTCATACAACCATACAAAATTCCATAAATTGACATTTCAAATTTCATACAACCATACAAAATTTCATAAATTGACATTTCAAATTTCATACAACCATACAAAATTTCATAAATTGATATTTCAAATTTCATACAACCATACAAAATTCCATAAATTGACATTTCAAATTTCATAAATTGACATTTCAAATTTCATACAACCATACAGAATTTCATAAATTGACATTTCAAATTTCATACAACCATACATAATTCCATAAATTGACATTTCAAATTTTATACAACCATACAGAATTCCATAAATTGACATTTCAAATTTCATACAACCATACAGAATTCCATAAATTGACATTTCAAATTTCATACAACCATACGCAATTCCATAAATTGACATTATAAATTTCATACAACCATACAAAATTCCATAAATTGACATTTCAAATTTCATACAACCATACAAAATTCCATAAATTGACATTTCAAATTTCATGCAACCATACAAAATTTCATAAATTGACATTTCAAATTTCATGCAACCATACAAAATTCCATAAATTGACATTTCAAAGTTCATACAATCATACAAAATTTCATAAATTGACATTTCAAATTTCATACAACCATACAAAATTCCATAAATTGACATTTCAAATTTCATACAACCATACAAATTTCCATAAATTTACATTTCAAATTTTATACAACCATACAAAATTTCATAAATTGAATTTTTACACAGCTCACAGTCACAGCTCAAAGCAGCTTCTCCACAATCGTTTCAGCCAAACGGTTTTTAGCTTTCTCACAGCTGACATTCTATAGCCCACAACCCAAATCAACTTTTTTCCACAGCCACAACTCAACCAAACATACCCTAAGTCTGTGGGGTGCCTTTGCCCCTGAGACCGCCTTGTCACCATGGCGATGGGCCAATGGTTGGTGATGTCTTAATAAGCATGGCAGATGGCACCATGGTTATCCACCGCTATGGCATAAGGCAGCCATATGCCATATGCTGGCCTTGCAGCCATGGTGACGCTAAGGCGACGCCTTAATTATCATGATTATAGTATTTCTTGTTTCCCATGCATTTTGAGTGTGGTTTTGTCGAGCTAATTCGACACCCATTTCACCAATAATTAATGACCGCATGTTATGATATTTCACATTTGGTGAGAGGTCTCTTGAATATTGTTGTAGCCCATAACAACCATTCCATTTATATTTTAAGCAATAATTGGGCATTTGTATGAATTATGATCATATCTTTCTGTGAGCAAAGTGTGTCTTGGAAAATTGTATTGTATTTCATAAGGGTACAGGGAGTACAATATATATAGGCAGAACATCAACCACAGGCTTGGCCGCCAAGGCAGACCGGCCCAAAAGATGCCTATTCTAACACTTTTTATGCCATTCTTTAAATGTTTTTCTATATATGCAATTCAATATGTTGCATATTTTCATGTTTGATGTTTGATCTATATTCCCCACTTCTCACATCTACTAAATATCATGCAACATTTTCATTTATGCATGCAAATCTCATCATTTTGTTATCCTGGTTTCTCTATTATTCTCTGTTTATTCTATTATATAATAGAATTTATATCTGAAATTTATCAGGGACAACCAAACCAAGCTAAATTCAGAAATGGATGATGCTGATTGTAACACTCAAAGTGATACTAAAAAGGTTTGCTTGACTCATAAGTCATAATTGCTGCCGTTGATTTGTTTCTTTTGGACATTATTATTTTTCTTTATGTATATTAAAAAGGTTTGGTTGAGTCATAATTGTTAGACAACTAATCTTCTAGATAGGACTGGACTCTTCTAGATGAATGTAGAACATGTCCAGCTGTTAGATTTCTGTTAGAACGTACAACTGGACATATATTCTGTTACATTCTGTTATGGTCTAAATGCCTCTCTATAAATGTAATCCCTAGTTCCCTTTTTCAAATCAATAAACACAGAAATATTCCTCCACTACTTTCTTACAATAATCACTGCTGTTAATTTATTGCTTTTTCTTGTGTTATTGGCCTACATTCCGAACAGGATTATTCTCTTTAAACTGCAATGTTTATGGACTTTATTATTTTCTCTATGGATAAATGATTTCTATATTATATGTTGCTTTGGATGATAATATGTAAACCAAAAAGAGAGTATTTTCTTTTATAAAGAAATGAAAATCCATTTATCACCTCTTACTATTTTCCAAGCCTTTGTCTCATAGTAGTGATCAATGAGCAATATCAGATCCATTTCTTGCATAGGATATTGTTTTGATGTTGGCTAGGTGTACTACCAAGAGGGGTCTATAATTACTGTTGGACTATGGATAAAAGCCCCCACCTCTCCTACGATAACGCCTAGGTTTTATGGTTGGGTTGGCTAGGTGGGGTGAGCCTAACATGGTATCAGAGCCAAGGTCCTGGGTTCGAATCCCCCTGGCCACGCATTTCCGCATTTCCGCTGCGTGATTTCCCCTGCGCCTTTCTAGTGTGCTGAGACCTGTTGCGGGCTACGCCAGGCCTCTAGAACCTACTGCGGGCTACACCGGGCCTCTAGAACCTGCTGCGGGCTACGCCGGGCTCGCATGCCGTAGGGGGAATGTTGGACTATGGATAAAAGCCCCCACCTCTCCCACTATAACGCCTAGGTTTTATGGTTGGGTTGGCTAGGTGGGGTGAGCCTAACAATTACTCCTAGTAAAGATCTTGTACCATTTTAGTTTATACTACATTACTCCTGGTGAAGATCTTGTACCATTTTAGTTTATACTACATATAAGTGTGCACTTGCATTGTCATTAATTATCAAAACACAAGTCTAAGAGCATCTCCAAGAGACCTTCTAAATTTTAGTCCCTCAATCACATATAGGGATCATCCTAAACTCCACCTCTTCCTAAAAATTAATCAATCTATAACAATTTCTCTATAATCTCGATCCCTATTTTTAAATCCTATAGATATGGTCTATAATATGTAATAATTTTGTGTAGAACTATAAGGCATTCAAATATGTGTATCATCCAACTTATAACAACACATACGAAAAAAATAATGCACATGCAAGAAAAAATATGTACAACTGGAAATAGGATTTGTCAAACTAATCCTATATTTGAGAGAGATGAATGATGATTTAGGGAATGGATTAGGAAATGGACTTATATAGGGGAACTCCCCGAACTCTTGGAGCTTCATTTTTCACAAAAATACATAAATTTAAATTTAAGTAGCCATATAGTAATCTCTTGGAGATGCTCTAAGGTCCAAAATGCAAAATGTTTATCTCCCTCCTTTCTCGTAATCGATGACATGCACCTCACATGTAATTAGGTAGATAATAGAATTGAAACAACAATGCAAAATATAGGATAAACTCCATATGAGAGAATTGGATCACAAGCACATACACATATCACAACGAATATCATGGAGGAGTTTACAGTATATTTTAATTTTACAATCAACATAGCATTTCACGATAGAATAGAGAAGTAAAGCTAAATGAGATGCCTAGATGCTTCAATTAGCCTGTATAGACAAATGTCATAAATCTAAATCAACATAGCATTTCATGATAGAATAGAGAAGTAAAGCTATATGTAGTATAAACTAAAATCGTACAAGATCTTCACCGACAGTAATCATAGTCCCCTCTTGGTAGTTTACAGTATATTTTACAATCAACATAGCATCGTCATATCTAGAACACTTGGCTGAATTCTACGAAGCACGAATACTCCAAAAATCATGCGTACCGGTATCAGATATGTATCCGGACACGGATACGTATCGGATACGGTCGGATACGTATCTGATACGTATCCAACATTTTCTCCTTTTCCAAATAAATAAAAAAAATTAGATACGTATCAGGTGCGTCCCCGATACGCGAAGTAGAGAACTTTTCCTCCTCTCGCCCGTGACCGTTGACCTAAATCTCAGCCCACTCTCGCGCAGCCTTCCCTCCAGTCCAAGCGCCGCCGTATCAGAGATCTTGCTGCCACTCTGACAACCGCTACCGGCCGATGCCGCGCCGTCGGCCGATTCCGAGCTCACGTGCCGCCGCGCCACCGCAGCTTGGGGGCTGGGGATGCTGCCAGAGCAAGGGCTTTCCACCGCGGTAGCCTCCATTCGCCGCAGCTTGCTGACCTCGCTGATCAATGGCTGGGTGACGAAGACCCCCCGCCGCCGGACTACGGGAACCCTTATCCCTTCTTAAGCCTAGGGAACCGGAGTGAGGATTTTTAAGTCTGTGTGTGTATGTGTGTTTTGGCATGACATGTTGTTTGGCATGACATGTGTGATGTCCATGTGTGGACAAGTTTGTAGTCTTAGCACCTTTAGCATCTTTTGCTTTATCATCTTAGACTAGCATCTTTGCTTTAGCATCTTAGACTAGTATCTTTGCTTTAGCATCTTAGACTAGACTAAGCATCTTTGCTTTAGCATCTTAGACTAACATCTT
This sequence comes from Zizania palustris, assembly GCA_019279435.1. Taxonomy (NCBI): domain Eukaryota; kingdom Viridiplantae; phylum Streptophyta; class Magnoliopsida; order Poales; family Poaceae; genus Zizania; species Zizania palustris. The sequence continues at coordinate 5,199,096 of JAAALK010000289.1, read as the reverse complement.
GGGCTACATGGCTAGCCTATAAATATGTATCCCCAACCATTTGGGTTGGCATGGCATTTGAGTGAGTTGAATGAGAAGAATATTGCCCCAACTCTGAGTGTCATCCCTACCAATGCGAGTGTTCTCTCTAACAATTGGTACCAGAGCTGTATGGTTCTGTGACCTTTCCAATCCCCTCCGCGACTCTCTCCAACGGAGACGCTCGCCTCCTTGTTCATCTTCCTCCCTTGTCGGTCCACTAGAAACCAACGACTCGGCGAGCTCCACCCACACTCCGAGCAGCAGCTCGATAGTAGCGGCTTCCTCCTAGTGCAGCAGCAACTCCCACGACCTTTCCACTCCACCACTGTGCAATGTCCGCAGGAGACTCTCTTCGCTCGGTCACCTCGAGCGCACGACGTCGGCAGGAGGCCGAAGTCGTCGCGGCGGAGGAGCGCGACCGGGTGGCAGCAGAGGCTGTGGCAGCGGCGGCTCGGAAGGCGAGGTTGGCGGTGACAGAACTGGCAGTAGAGAGAGCGGAAGAGGAAGCGACGACGACTGTGGTTGCAACACGTGTTGCGGCGGCAGAGCTCGAAGCTTTGCGCCACGGTAGCAACAGTGGCACTGCCTCCGAGGGAGGTAGCCTCCACTTGGAGGCCGAGTTACCAAGGAGGGCAAAGGATGAGCGGGTGGTGCAGTGGGCAGCAGTGCAGCCCCGTGCTCGCGGCGCCAGCCCAAACGGGCCCAAACGCGTCGACAACACTCCGGGAGGATGCGCACGCGACGGTTGTGCTCCTGGCGAACGCGACCCTCATAGGCGGCGTGGCTCTCCTTCCCCGGACCGGCGCCGTGGTCATCATGGCTTCCAAACCATCGTCAAGGACGCTAGTGCTGGTGGTGGATGGCCCACCCTCACCAAGACCAACTACACCGAGTGGTCCGTGATTATGAGGGTGAAGCTCTAAGTGTGGCACATGTGGGAGGCGGTCACATACGACGACGTTGACTACGACGATGATTGACGGGCGCTGGAGGCCCTCGTTGCTGTAATCCCACCGGAGATGCAGTCTTTGATTGCTTGCAAGCAGACTGCCAAGGAGGCTTGGGATACTATCGTTGCAATGCGTATCGGCAGCGATTGCGCCCGCGAGTCTACGCTGCAGGCACTACGCAAGGAGTGGGAGAACCTGGCTTTCAAACCAGGTGAGGATGTTGATGATTTTGCTCTCCATCTCAACTCTCTACTGCAGAAGTTGGTGCAGCATGGCGAAGACATCATCAACGAGGAAAGAGCTGTTGAGAAGCTCTTTCGCTGCATTCCCGGGAGATACAAGCAGATCGCTCACTCGATCGAGTCCTTGATGGACCTCTCCCGGATGTCGATCGAAGAAGTGATAGCTCGCCTCAAGGTCGTCGACATCGACGAGCCCCAGCTATCTTTAGAGTCGGCCACCACTGGTGGCAAGCTTCTCTTCACCGAGTAGTGGCTCGCTCGCCAGCGAGAGCAGAAGAAGGGGGAGGCATCAAGTTCGTCGAATGGCCACAAGCGCCAGCCACGCAGGGGGCGCAAGGCCCCCCAAGCGCGTGGAGGCGCTACTGGCGGCACCAACGATGGCCGCAAGGCCACCCATGATGACACTTGTCACAACTGTGGCAAGATCGGCCATTGGGCTAGGGATTGCCGACAGGCGAAGCGCGGCGGTCAGGCACATGTTGCGCAAGCGCAAGAGGAGCCAGCTCTGTTCCTTATACATGAGAACATTGAGCTGCACTCCCCTCCCCTATCGACAGCTGCCGCTCTTCTCCACGTCGACGAACCGCGCGCGCACGCCTTCCTCGGCAATGAGTCCAATGATGACAAGATTGACTGGTGGTTCCTCGACACCGGCGCCACCCATCACATGACCGGGCGGTGGGACCACTTCGCCGACCTGGACTCTAGCGTGCGAGGCTCCGTCAAGTTTGGGAACACCTTCTCTGTGGAGATAAGGGGCGTCGACTCTGTCATCTTCACCGCCAAGACCGGTGAGCTTCGGATGCTCACCGGTGTTACTACATCCCCGAGCTGAGGAACTCCATCACCAGCCTTGGCAAGCTGGATGAGAATGGCTCGCGCGTGAAGATCGAGCATGGGGTGTTGCATATATGGGATCATCAGCACCAACTTGTCGCCAAGGTAAATAGAGGAAGCAATCGCCTCTATGTCCTCCATGTGCAGGTGGCGCAGCCCGTGTGTCTTGCAGCCTGCCGCGACGACGACGCCTGGCGGTGGCACGAGCGCTTTGGGCACCTCAACTTTGAGCCCCTGAAGCAGCTCGGCATCAAGGAGATGGTGCGGGGCATGCCGAGTGTCGAGCATGTGGAGCAGTTCTGCGACACTTGCGTGCTGACCAAGCAATGGCGACTCCCATTCCCCCATCAGGCGAGCTTTCGCGCCAAGGAAAATCTCGAGCTCGTGCACGGCGACCTTTGCGGTCCCGTGACACCGGCTATCCCTGGAGGCCGGCGCTACTTCCTCCTCCTCGTCCACGACGTGTCCCGCTACATGTGGGCGGTGCTTCTCGACACCAAGGCAGCAGCCGCAGATGCTATCAAGCGTCATCAAGCTGCCGCTGAGAGTGCGACCGCAAGCTTCGGGTGTTGCGCACGAACAACGGCGGCGAGTTCACGGCGGCTGAGTTCGCAGCGTACTGCGACGACGAGGGGATTCAGCGCCACTACTCCGCGCCGTACACACCACAGCAGAACGGCGTCCTCGAGCGCCGCAACCAGATGGTGGTGGCCACTGCTCGCGCCCTCCTCAAGCAGAAGGGGATGCCGGCGATCTACTGGGGAGAGGCGATGATGACTGCCGTCCATCTCCTCAACCGTTCGCCCACCAAGGCTCTTGACGAAGACGCCGTATGAAGCCTGGCACGGACGCAAGCCGACGGTCGGCCACCTCTGCGTTTTTGTTTGCCTGACATTCGTCAAGGAGCTTAGCCACGTCGGCAAGCTTGACGATCGGAGTACGCAAGGGGTCTTCATCGGCTATGCGGAGGGCTCCAAGGCCTACCGCATCCTCGACCCTCTGACACAGCGCGTGTCATAGTTAGCGCAAACCCAAGCCCCAAAGAGGCCCAGTTCTAGGGCGCACACAGCCCAAGTCCAGGGCGCACACAAGGGTAGAAGGTATTAGATAAGTTTGTTAGGTAGTTAGGAAAGTAGTTTGGGTGGTTAGGCTGTTTGCCCTATATATAGGGATGTAATCAGACCTGAGAGGGCAAGCAAGAAGTAATAAAGATTCCAATTTCCTCCCCTCTAGTTCCCAGTCCCGTGCTGTCTTCTTCCTCACCCCGTCGGCGCCCTCCCTAGCGCCGTTTCCCCTCTTATACCGTGACGAGACACAACTACAACCTGTGGTCAAGGCCAGGCCGTGATAATTTGGTATCAGAGTCTTTTCCTGTGCCTGTGGACATGTCCAGCAGCAATGTAAATGCTCTTGCCGTCATTACCGCCCAACTATCGAACCTGCTGCAGAAGATAGAGGCGATCGAGACAAGGCAGCAAGCACAAGAGGCCAAGATGGACCGACTGGAGGCAAAAAAGGATGCTGCCCGCAAAGATCAGGATGCTACCCGCAAAGATCATGGCGGAAAGGGGATTCTTGGACGCCCCATCACCGTAGGGGACAATTCACAAGAACTGGGCCGAGTTCCCCGCTACCACAAGTGGGATTTTCCGACCTATGATGGGAAAGAAGACCCTCTTAAATGGCTCAACCGATGCGAACAATTTTTTCGCGGTCAGCGAACCACGGAAGAAGAGAAGGTGTGGCTCGCAGCGTTCCTTCTTACAGGGGCAGCACAAAAATGGTACAACCGCGTTGAGCGCGAGTACGGTACCCCTTCATGGAAACGCTTTTCAGAAATGATAGAACTACGGTTCGGACCTCCCCTTCGGCATAACAAACTCAGGGAATTGGTGGCACTACGCAAGACCGGTTCTGTCTCTGATTATCAAGAACACTTCTTGGCCCTTCTCAGTCGAGCGGGAGCACTCACGGAAGCATAACAGATTGAGTTATTTACACAAGGTTTGAAAGGCACATTGCAGATCGATGTTGAGCTTCAAGCACCTGCTTCCTTGGAGACTGCGATGAGCCTCGCCCACGCGTTTGAACTGCGCGCCAAGATAGGTGAGGAGGCAAGAACAGGGGCCAAGAACAACCAGAGCCGAGCACAGAATTTTCAGCCAGCTACACAGCAACTTTCGACCAATTCAGCAGCAACAACAGAGGTGACAACGGGCCATACAACCCTGGTTTCCAAAGAAGGGCGTTTCCAACAACGGACCCTAACACCAGAGGAAATGCAGGCACGAAGAGAGGCCAGATTATGCTACAACTGTGATGAAAAATTTAGCCCAACTCACAAATGCAAGCGGTTGTTCTGGTTATGTGCTCCGTCCACCGACAATGATGAAGTAGAGGATATAGATGGTTCAGATACCATGATCAGCCCCGAGATTTCTCTATATGCAATTGCCGGAGTACAACCGCATGCTTCCGAAACGATGCAGTTAGCGATACATATCAGTGGTGCTGACTTTGTCGCTCTTATGGACACAGGCTCTACGCATAATTTTGTTTCAGAGAGGGTTGTTGCTATTGTTAAGGCTGTTAGGCCCATCTCATGGCTATATATGTAACTCCACCTTAGTGGTATCATTATTCTTCATTCTTCATCTAATACAACTATTGTCACATGGTATCAGAGCGTTGAGTTTGAGCGAATGAAGTCGATGTAGCTCTCAACGACGACGAGCCGACAGCCTCCACGACGGCAGAGACCGGCGAGACGACGAGGATGAGCCGCAATGGCGGCAAACGGAGACATGTGCAACAGTCTCCACGACGGCGGAGAAACCAGCGACAAAACACCTCCACAATGGCGACGACGATGAGGATGGGTCGTGACGACGATGGATGAGGACGTGCGCAACGGCCTCCGCGACGGCAGAGAAACCAACGATGTGCAAGTCAACGATGACGGCGGGCGACACAAATGACACAAACCCGGTCTATAACCAGGAGGAAAAAGAAAAAAAAGTAAAGCAGGACCACATGATCCCAAAAAGACCTAAGCAATAGATATACCCGCTATGGGCGGCGGGGCTGGCGGAGCAGAACACGAGTGATGGGGATGAGCCAACGTCCAACGGTGCAAGAAGACCACCGCGCAACGGCAGAGATAAGGTCCTGCAGTGAGGGAGAGCCGACGAAGAAGACCACCCCATGCGACGGCAGGAGGTGAGGACGAGTCGTGCGGGTGGCAGACAGCGGAGAAGGAGCCGGTGGCGGACAGCAGAAGCAGAATCGATGGGCGGCGGGGGCGGCAGGCGGCCAGGACAGGCCGCAATGACGGCGGACGACAGGGGGCGACCCGCGACTTGCGGCGGACGGCAGGGGGCGACCCGCGACTTGCGGCGGACGGGGGGCCGACACCTAGATCCGACGGCATGCGCCTAGATCCGGCGGCCAACGGCCTCCGCGACGGCGGAGACGGGGCGACCTGCGACAACGACCTCCATGATGGCCCGCGACAAATCTCGCGACGAGCAGCAAAGCTCTGGCGGCGACGAAGACGGGAAGGCCCAGATCCGGCGGCCAACGACCAGATCCGGCGGACGACGCCCGTATCCAGCGGCCAACGGCCTCCGCGACGGCGGAGATAGGGTGACCCGCGGCAATGACCTCCACGATAGCGGCGACGGGCGCAACAGCCTCCGCAACGGCGGAGACAGGGCGACCCGCGACGAGAACGACCTCCGCGATGGCCTCCACGTCTCCACAACGGTGGAGACAAGGCGACCCGCGACGACGGCGGGTGACGGAGGTCCTCGTCGTAACACCACACCCCGCGACGGCAGGGATGTGACCACGACGGGTGGAAAAGTCAGACGACGAGGACGGGCAGGTCCAGATCTAGCGGTTGGCTGGTGACGAAAAGCGACGAGGACGGCGGAGGAGATGCCGCGACGGGCGACGGTAGCGGAACAAGCCGCGATGGGCGGCAGGGAGAGAGCCGCGACAAGCGGAGAGGACGAGGGGCGGGGACGAGCGCCTCTGTGACGGACGAGCGAAGCATGAAGAAGAGCCCCCCGCGACGAATCTAGCGATGACGGAAACAGAGGCAGCAGAATGAACATGCTGCGACAGGCTACGAGGATTAGGGATTCCTAACCCTAACAAGGGATCAGACGGGATTAGGGATCCCTAACCTTAGCTCTGATACCATGTGACAATAGTTGTATTAGATGAAGAATGAAGAATAATGATACCACTAAGGTGGAGTTACATATATAGCCATGAGATGGGCCTAATGGGCCTAACAGCCTTAACAGCTATCACGGGAATCCATCTCCATCCTTGTGTCGACACTTGAGTACGCATGGCCAATGGTGACAACGTCATATGCAGTAGGATCGCTAATAATGTCAAAGTGGTTGTTGGGGGTGACATATTTCCCACCGATTGTGTCGTCATGCCACTGGATGCCTGCGATATGGTCTTGGGAGTGCAATGGCTACGCACTCTGGGACCAGTTATGTGGGACTTCACCAACAAGTGCATCTCCTGCCATCGCAACGATGAGTTGATTGTCTGGAGCTGCATTGATGAATTGGCCATGGAGAAACCATGCGCACAAGCCTACACCAAAATACAGCTTCAATGGGAACCGCCTACCGCTCCATCCTCACTGCCGTCATTAATTCAAGGACAAGTGATTCTTTCGCCAACAAAAGAGTTTCGACATCTTTGTTCAGATTTTTAGCTCGAGGACGAGCTGATTCTCAAGGAGGGGAGAGATGTCATAGTTGGCGTAAACCCAAGCCCCAAAGAGGCCCAGGTTCAGGGCGCACACAGCCCAAGTCCAGGGCGCACACAAGGGTAGAAGGTATTAGATAAGTTTGTTAGGTAGTTAGGAAAGTAGTTAGGGTGGTTAGGTTGTTTGCCCTATATATAGGGATGTAATCAGACCTGAGAGGGCAAGCAAGAAGTAATAAAGATTCCAATTTCCTCCCCTCTAGTTCCCAGTCCCGTGCTGTCTTCTTCCTCTCCCCGTCGGCGCCCTCCCTAGCGCCGTTTCCCCTCTTCTACCGTGACGAGACACAGCTACAACCTGCGGCAAAGGCCAGGCCGTGACAGCGCGTCCATATCTCGCGTGACGTTGTGTTCGACGAAGGGCGAGGCTGGACGTGGGGCAAGATGGCGGATGATGGCTCGACTTCGACGATCAGCGATTTCGTCGTCGAGTACGTCTACTTCAAGGGAGCAGGGGGAGCTAGTAGCTCACCTTCACCGAGCTCGCTTGCCCCAGCACCTGGCACATCATCAGCTCCGGCAAGTACACCACCTCTTGCACCGGCCACACCTCGCTCTCCTACACCGGCGCCCACATCTCCGGGATCGGCATCCGCAGCTTCAGTCCATGATGAGCAGCGCCCAGTGGAGTTCACTACTCCATTGTCAAACGATGGGGACCGTGTCGATGCTTGCCATGACGGCGAGCCTCTACTATACCGCACCATTGATAACATCCTTGGTGAGCAGCCCGTTCCTGGGATGGCGTAACATGACTTCGATGCGGAGCTGCACTTGGCGCATGACGACGGTGAGCCACGTTCCTTCGCTGAGGCGGAAGGAGACGCGGCCTGGCGCCGCGATGCAGCAGGAGATGGATGCCGTCGAGCGGAACCAGACATGGGAGTTGGCTGATCTTCCGGCCGACCACCGTGCCATCACCCTTAAGTGGGTGTTCAAGCTGAAGAAAGATGAGGCCGGGGTGGTGGTCAAGCACAAGGCTCGGTTGGTGGCACGCGGTTTTGTTCAGCAGGAGGGAGTCGACTTCGACGATGCCTTCGCTCCTGTTGCACGGATGGAGTCCATTCGTGTCCTCCTTGCGCTGGCAGCCCAGGAGGGTTGGCGTGTCTATCACATGGATGTCAAGTCTGCCTTCCTCAATGTCGACTTGAAGGAGGAGGTCTACGTTCTACAGCCGCCAGGATTTGTCATCCCCGGCAAGGAGAACAAAGTTCTCCGCCTGCACAAGGCCCTCTACGGCTTGCGACAGACACCACGAGCTTAGAACGACAAGTTAGACTCCACTCTCAGGCAGATGGGGTTCCATCAAAGTGCTCATGAGGCTGCAGTCTACCGGCGGGGCAAGGGAGACAATGCCCTGTTGGTAGGCGTCTACGTTGACGACTTGGTGATCACCGGCACCAAGGAGGTGGAGGTAGAGGCGTTCAAGACGAAGATGAAGGCCACCTTCCAGATGAGCGACCTAGGGCTCCTCTCCTTTTACTTGGGGATCGAGGTGCACCAAGACAGCTCTGGCACTTCACTTCGCTAGACCGCCTACGCCAAGCACCTCGTCGAGCTGGGCGGACTCACCGACTGCAACCCAGCCCACATTCCCATGGAGGAAAGGCTGAAGCTGAGTCGCAACAGCACGACGGAGGAGGTCGACGCGACGCAGTACCAGCGCATTGTGGGCATCCTTCGCTACCTTGTCCACACGCGACCGGACTTAGCGTTCGCAGTCGGCTACGTCAGTCGGTTCATGCAGTGATCGACGACGGAGCATCAACTGGCCGTGAAGAGGATCCTATGCTATGTCGCGGGGACCTTTGACTACGGCTTGTACTACCCGAGGTGCCCAGGTGTGGCGCATTTCATTGGGTACAGCGACAGCGACCACGCCGGCGACATCGACACAAGCAAGAGCACCAGCGGGACACTGTTCTTCCTTGGTAAGTGTCTGATCAGCTGGCAGTCAGTCAAGCAGCAGGTGGTGGCCATGTCCAGTTGCGAGGCAGAGTACATCGCAACCACTTCTGGATCAACTCAAGCTCTCTGGCTGGCTCGACTGCTTGACGATTTTCTTGGCAGAGATGCCGAAGCGGTGGACCTCAGGGTGGACAGCAAGTTTGCTTTGGCTTTGGCAAAGAACCCTGTCTTCCACGAGCGCAGCAAGCACATCCGGGTGAAGTACCACTTCATCCTGAGTTGTTTGGATGAGTTTAGTGTGAAGGCTAGCTCCATCAACACCTAGGACCAGCTCGCCGACTTCCTCACCAAGTTGCTTGGGCGGATCAAGTTCCAGGAGCTTTGCGCCAGGATTGGGATGGTTTAGATTTCCTAGAAGGCGCCACACAGGACTTAGGGGGAGATTGAGAGGATAAGTCTTTATGTGTGTATGTGTGTTTTGGCATGACATGTTGTTTGGCATGACATGTGTGATGTCTATGTGTGGACAAGTTTGTAGTCTTAGCACCTTTAGCATCTTAGACTAGCATCTTTGCTTTAGCATCTTAAACTAGCATCTTTCCTTTAGCATCTTAGACTAGCATCTTTGCTTTAGCATCTTAGACTAGCATCTTGGGCTACATGGCTAGCCTATAAATATGTATCCCCAACCATTTGGGTTGGCATGGTATTTGAGTGAGTTGAATGAGAAGAAAATTGCCCCAACTCTGAGTGTCATCCCTACCAATGCGAGTGTTCTCTCTAACACGGAGTGGATTCAACAATGGGCGGAGGACCAGATGTTTGGCCCCCTTGCCAACCAATGGCACCCGCCACATCAGCCCCATCATCACCACCAGAAGCAGCATGTCAACGATCATCATGAGGAAGAGGTTGAACCATTCCTAGACGAGGATTTTGAGGACATGGCCGAAGTCCAAGTGGAGGATGACCATGTGGAGGCCAACCCCTAAGACAGCATGGAAGTTTCGGGAGTTTCCTCGGCGTCTTCCCTGTAATCTTTCGTGGAGCAACCTCGCTAGTCCCCGGCCCGTCTGGCACCCCAGGCCGCCTCGCTTCCTCTAGGGTCTCCAGGGACCGCCGTTGGATCTCAGTCTCCTGGGTCCCAGTCCGTCTCGGGTCCTGGCTTCCCCCTGGAGCAAGACAACCCTTTGGCCTTACTACATGCCCCCGCTCCCCCTGAGCGCGCCAACCCGCCGGTCCGGTTCGTCTACGCCAGGCGCCGAAGGGGCGGGGCCTCTCGGGTTAACCCTCCCTCGTCCCCGTCGGTTCCTCCCCCTCCTCTCTCGGTCCTGGGACTGAGGCGGAGTGCCCGAATCAAGGCAAGGCTTAGGGGGTACAGACCATCGTCTCGCCGCGGTCGAGGCCATTACCTCTCCTCGCTCCCCACCATCGAGGAGTTCATCGAGCTTTCCAGGTCGGATGCCCCCTGCCCTCCGCTCTCTATCCAACAAATTCAACATTCTGCGATTACTCTTTGTGGCTTAAGCACCGCTAAGGTGTCCATTTCCTCCCTTCTCTCCGGTGACTCTGAGGACTCCGCTGCCCCCTCTGCACCTGTCGAGGCTGGTCCTTCCGCGGCTTCTACTACGGTCGTCCTCCCTGCCATTGCTCCTCAGCATGTCAATCAAACTGTCAACGTCTAAATGGCCTGCGTGCCGTCTGTCGCCCTGGGAGGGCTGTAATCTCTGCTTATTTTGGTGGCCCATCTGTTTGTGCCACGTACTTTCTCACTCAGACTTTCTGGTTATGTTTATCATTTGCCATACTTTGGCTTGCCTGTTTGCTGCTTCTCTGCTTCCGTTTGCCCGGTTTTATTTGGCATATGTGCCCCTGCACACTGCCTCGCTTTTCCCTGGCCTCGCTGTTTTTGATGGGTGGCACAAGAATCTAGGTGGTTAGCTGGAACGTGCGTGGCCTTAAATCCACCTCTAGGCGGCTTGCGGTCCGCAATCTCATCACCTCGGAGGCTCGGATAATGCAGACATTGTCTGCCTTCAGGAAACCAAGATGGCCTCTCTTGAGCACTCCTTGGTCAGGAAATTCTGTCCCAAGCGCCTAGACAAGTTCCTCTTCGTCCCTGCTCTGGGCTCAGCTGGGGGCTCTTCGTTGGCTGGAATAGTGCCCATTTCTCTGGGGTTCTCTCCTCCCACTTCCACTTATCCATCACTTTCTCCTCTGTGTTGAATGGCTCCTCTTGGACCCTCTCGAACATCTACGGTCCCTGCAGGGCGATGACTGTCCCCCTTTTGTCTCTTGGCTCCTCTCTTTGGCTATTCCCCCTGAGTCGGACTGGCTGTTCGTGGGTGATTTCAATCTTTACCGCTTCTCCAACAACAAGAATGGAGGTCGCCTAAACCACAACATCATGGCCACCTTCAACAACATCATCGACACCTTAGGCCTCCACGACATCAGTCTCCAAAACCGGAATTTCTCCTGGAGCAATAGGCAGAATCCTCCTATCCTGGTGCAGCTGGAGTGGTGCCTCTCCTCTCCCCACTGGGCTTCCTCCTTCCCCAACACTTCCTTTCTTGCCCTCCCCAACACCAGCTCCGATCACTACCCCTGTCTGGTTAGGATTGGGACCTCCATCCTCTGGTCCTCCATTTTTCGTTTCGAAAATTTTTGGGTCGAGCTCCCGGGCTTCTTGAACTTAGTCCACTCGCGCTGGAACTCCGGGGCCTACCCTCTTTATCCGGCCCAAAGCTCAGAGCCCTTCAGAACTCTCTTTCTAAGTGGCAACGTCAATGGGGCGGTTTTGAACTCTGGATCAGGAACTCCTCCATTATTCTGGACTTCCTGGACAAAAGGGAAGAACTCCGTCTGCTCTCTGGGCCGGAGGTTCGCTTCAGATCTATTCTTCGGAGCCATCTGGCCTTCCTCCTGGATCTTCGGAACAAATACTAGAAGCAAAGATTCACGCTCTGTTGGGCTAAGGTTGGTGATGCTAGCACCAAGTTCTTTCACTCTGCCGCCACCATTAGAAGGCGCCAGAATGCCATCCCTTCCATCCTACTTGACGATGGCTCTTGGGCCACTTCCGTCCATGATAAGGCTGACACATTTTTGGATTTTTTCCTCTCCAAGATGGGCTTCTCCTCCAATCCTTCCATGGCCTTCGACCTGGCCCAACTCATTCACAGTTTCCCGGGCCTTGGCTTACTAGGGGACGACATTTCGGCCTCTGAGCTTGATGCTGTGGTCCTGGCCTCTCACCCGGATAAGGCTCCTGGCCCGGACGGGTTCAACGGGACCTTCTACAAGGCTTGCTGGCCCATCATTCGTCAAGACTTTCTTGCCTTGGCCTCCTCTTTCTCTCATTGCACCGCTCAGCTCCAGCCCATCAATGGCTCTTTCATTGCTTTAATCCCTCAAAAAGACAACGCGTCCTCAGTCTGAGACTTTCAGCCTATCTCTCTTATCAACAGTAGCATCAAAATCATCACCAAGGTCCTAGCTAACAGATTGCAGGGGGTCATCACTTCGCTCATACACAAAAATCATTACGACTTCATTAAGGGTCGTAACATTCAAGATTGCATTGCTTGGGCCCTTGAGCTCACTCACAGATGCAAGAAGTCGAGACAAGAGGCCATCATCCTAAAGCTGGACTTTGAAAAGGCTTTTGACACTATCGAGCACTCTGCCATCCTGCTCATGATGTCTCATTTGGGCTTTCCCAGTATCTGGATCTCCTGGATCAAGCTCATCCTCTCTTCTGGCTTCTCCTTGGTTCTGCTCAATGGCTCCTCTGGGAAATTCTTCCTTTGTAAGAGAGGAGTTCGGCAAGGTGACCCCCTCTCCCCCCTCCTGTTTGTCCTTGCTATTGACCTTCTTCAGCATATTGTCAACAGGGCTGCCAATCCTGGGGTCATCCTGGGTCCCAGGTGTCATCCTGATCATCTCGATTTCCCTATGGCCCAGTATGCTGATGACACTATTATTTTTCTTCGGGCTGACCAAAAGAACCTCTATTTCCTCCGTGGCATCTTGCACTCTTTCTCCCAGTCCACCGGTCTCAGGGTCAACCTCTCCAAGTCTTCCCTTATTCCCATCAATATTCCTGAACCGAAGGCGGCCCTTCTCGCAGCCACTTTCGGCTGCTCGGTGGGCTCCTTGCCTTTCTCTTACCTTGGGCCCCTTGGGGCTTTGAATCCCAAGTTTGCTGACTTTGGTTTCCTTATTAACAACATCACCAAACGTCTTTCCTCTCTCTTCCCTTGGCTCAACATGGCTGGCAGGCTGTAGATTGCCCACCTACACTATGTGCTCCTTAAAGCTTCCAGCCAAGGTGATCTCCTACATCGATCGGGCTCACCGCAACTTCCTTTGGCATGGGAGCAACACTAATGCGGGCTCCTCTTCCAGGGTGGCCTAGCATTTGGTTTGCAGACCCAAGCTCAAGGGTGGGCTTGGGGTCATCGACCTTCATACCCAGAACACCGCCCTCCTCAAGCATTTCTGCAAGTTCTTGGCTGATCATGATACCCCCTGGGTTAAGTTAATTCGTCTCAACTACATCACCTCGTCTGCCCCCCCGCACCTCTCCTTCCCCAGAGGCTCTAGCTGGTGGCGGGATATTCTCGGCTTGGCTATCCAGTTCAGGGCCGTGGCCAGTCCTACCATCCTTAGTGGGCGGTCGGTCTCCTTTTGGGATGATGGCTGGTGTGGTCCTCCTCTCCGCCATTCTCTCCCCCACCTATTCTCCTTCGCCAAGCTCCAACTTTGCTCGGTTTTCTTCTTCCTTAGCCAAGCCGATCCATCTGATAACTTCTACCTGCCCCTTTCCCTTGAGGCCCACCAAGAGCTCACCCATCTGCAGCAGCTTACGGCTAACAGGATACTCCGGGACGGCAGCTCAGACGATTGTTCTTTTATTTGGAACTCTACAACTTACTGCCCAAAGCAGTTCTACGAATACCAGTTCAAATTATTGCAGCCACACGCCTCCTTCAAATGGCTATGGAGGTCCAAGTGTTCCAACAAGCTTAAAGTGTTCTTCTGGTTACTCCTGGTTGATCGGCTCAACACAAAGCATATCATTCGCCGAAAGCGCATCCTCATCACGACAGAAGATATCAATTGCTGCCTCTGTTCCTCGGAGTCGGAGGAGACGGTGGTTCACCTCTTCTTTGACTGCCCTTTCAGTTGTCATTGCTGGAACGTGCTGGGACTCCATTGGCAGATTGATTCTTCAGTCCAAGACAAACTTATGGATGCAAGAAGGAGGTTTGGCAAACCTTTTTTTATGGACATCGTGATCATGGCTGCCTGGTCTCTTTGGCTAGTCTGGAATAGGTATGTGTTCGATGCCATGGCTCCCACGGTTGGGGGTTGGTTGGGCTTGTTCCTAACTTTATTCTCAGTTCAGTCCCAGTGATTCCCACTCCGGTTTAAAGGGGCTTTAAGGTGCTGGCTGCGCTCCTGTAACCTCCCGCTGTAATCCCTCCCCTACCCCTCTCTCCTCTCGTTGTATGCTTCGGTTTCTCGTTTTTTTTAATATTTAAAAATCTGAGTAGGAGCCTTTCCTACTGGTTTGCCTCAAAAAAATAATTTTGGACTGAAAAATCAGAACTGAATCTGAACTCTTCTTATTTCTCTTACACAAAACATGGCTGGTTGGGGAGGGTACATATAGGGTGTCCTCTCTTGCAGCACAAGAAAGAGAAAGCTAACTTGCAGCCCAAGAATGTGCAGCTGGAACTGAAAAGCTAAAGATGAAAATGTAATTCTGCTAAAGTAAACTTGTCCACACATGCAGAATTTGAACCAAACTAGACAATACACCCAACACAAAACTTATCCTCTCACCGTGCGGGTACTGTTCACGTGCTGGCTGGGCTTTGGCCCAAAATCCTAGCCCATGACATGTACACCCTCTTTTGAGTAGCTCGCTCTTGAGCTACCGGACGACATTAAACTTAACTTGACACCTAATATGAATAAAACTCAAGCCATTTATATTTCGGCTTGAGGTGGACCCCATCCCATCCCTCGTAGAGATAGGACAACTCCACACCATGGCCTTGCTTGGCTGCACCGACGGCTTTGGTGAATCGACAACAAATGAGGTAGAATCATTGCTCGATAGGAGCCGACGTAGGGACGATAGCTGTGAGTTGTTCATATGCCCGGGCGATGCCGATGGCTCTCTTAAGGGACTTTGGGTTCTAGAGCTCGACGTATGTCTTCTGTGGTTCCTCCAAGGCATGGGTGAATAAACAAATCTACTGTTGCTCGGTGAGGGAGTCATCTCAGCAGGCGAGACGTAAGAATTACTTGCAGAAGTCATTGACTAAGTCGAAACGTGTTAGGCTGGCGAGCTCTCCTTATGGGTTGCTGTAGTCTGGCAGTGGTCAGTGGCATTGTTCATAGGGCAACATATCAGCGTGGAGGTGTGGCGGCTTGTACTAGGGCTAGTCGTTAGGAAGGGGCGGTGTCCAGCGGTAGGGCGGTCTGCCATGGCGTATGCAAGTCGCGACGGAGGTCTAGCATGCCTTGGAGAAGTTCCTTGATGACGTCTTGATCCGATAATGGCATTGTAGTTGATTTGTCTGAAGCCATTGCTGGTGGGCAGTGATAGCGCCCACGGAAAGTGGTCTCTGGTACCAAGTTGGTATTAGAGCGAAAGGCATAACTATGGCTAATGGGAGGGTGAGGGTGTGCTGACCCTTGTCCCCCTGGCGTCGTGATGGTTGCACAATACATTGGTTTTGATTCCAAGTGGGTGTCAGAGTGAAGGGCATAATCGTGGCTGACAGGAGGATAACAGGTTGTTGGCCCTCGACTCCCCGGCGCCATGACGGCTGTGCGGTAGATTGGGTAGCAAGAGCGTCCAAGGAAAGTGCTCTCTGATACCAAGTTGTCACATGCATCGGAATATCTAGAACCCATGGCTGAATTGGTCCCTAGCCTCGTTGGCGTGGTAGCCTCCGCACTAGCAAGGTAGGGCTCCAACTCGGCCTAATATAAGCTAATTCTTTCTTGACTTTCTAATTACAAACTATGGATTTCTTTATATAGGGTAGAAGTCCTCTTATTATAGGAAGGACAGGAAATAGGACTTCTAACCCTAAACCTAATTGGACTCTTAATCTGATACAGTACCCGGTGGGTACTGTTCATGGCTGGCTGGGCTAGGCTCAAAACCCTAGCCCATGGCAACGATGGAATAGAGAAGTAAAGCTAAATGAGATGCCTAGATGCTTCAGTTAGCCTGTACAGACAAATGTCATAAAGAAGTCTGTGAAAAAGCCACCTCAATACACAATGATGATTGCTGACCACAACCAAGTATAGTTTTGTTTAATTGACTAGATTTCACAGTGCAGCATAGCAACCACAAATTTACCCATAACATTATGAAACATAGGACTGCAGTAAATAAATGTTTTTTGTCTTTTTGATGCCATGATTTTCTGTATGTGCATTTTATTTCATTTATCCCATACATAATGTTCCTTTGCTGTCCTGACTCCTGTGTTTTATCAGGTACCATCTAGAAGTGCTCGGCGTAAGAAACTCAAAAGACAACTTAAACAGAAAGCAAAAGAACAATTGAATGAGGTAAATAGTTAAATCATAAATGATATGTTTGTATCTTGTTTCTGGCCTTATATACATTTATCTCTACTACAAGTCCATACCTGGTATAATCTCTGTTAAAATGTTGTGGATTCAAGAGAGAAGAGCTTCTGGATTACCAAAATTTGCATGTTGCAATCCCATACGGGCTTCCCTTTTTTGAACGAACTCTTCTTGTTTTAAATTGTACAACTTCTCTAATTATTGACTGCCGTGACAATGCCTTCTTCATTGGTATGTTTCACTGGCAGGAAAGCTATCCAACTTCCTGCTTCCTTTGAAACTGAACGTTTTGCTACTCTCCATCTATTTCTTTTCCTTCAGCTTGGAACTGTGTTGCTATATATAGTCTTTTCCCCATTCTGGACATAAAATGTGTTAAACAAATATGTTTATCTTCAATGTATATCATAGTTTTTCCTAAAAAATGTATATCATAGTTATTAAAACGTCGCTAAAACTTCGCTTAGGTGGTAGAGCAGTCGGGGAGGGTAAGGTGTCCCAACACCTTACCACACGTGGGGCGCACAGAGGGCTGGGTACGGAGTAGATTTGACATGGAGAGGCTAGATTTGGTGCAGAGAGGCCAGGCGGGGCCGGGCACGAGTGGGGTGTGGTGAGGCTAGGCACAGCATGGTGCGGAAGAGGGGGGAGAGAAGAGGGGTGCAGCGATTGGAAGAGTGAGGCTGAGAGAGAGAGAGAGAGGAGTGGAGCGGGAGAGAAGTTAGGGTTTATAGATGAAAAATAACTAATGGGCTGCTGGATCAGATTTATATTAATAGATTGTTAAACTGCACTTTAAATATGTTATTAGACATAATTTTAAATGTGTTATTGAAATTTTAACAATATTTTTTTTAGTTTTATATAAGGTATCTAAAATGACAATACTACAAGTTGATATTGTATTGTTATTTTTATCATGCTATATTGCTATTGTTATTTAGAATTTACTACTTATCTATTGATATTTTTCCCTAAATCCTATGTTTTCCATAGGTGTAAGCCTCGCCTTACTGCCTTAATTACTATGATGTATATTTTTGTAGAAAGTGCACTATCAGGAATCACCAACTGCGGCTGATTGCCCATCATCAAGCAAACGAGATGGCTTGCCTTCCACATCAGAGAATCAAAACGACTCGAGCCTGCCATTTTTAAGCCAAAGCCATTATGAGGAAGAATCTGATACATCAGATGACATTGTTCCAGTTATGGTTAGGCCTGGTCACATTCGTTTTGAGTCAGCAGGTATCTTCAGCCAATGAGAACCTTCTTTGTTAATACAATGTTTCGCATTGTAATTCATTGTTTATAAGTTATAACATACAGGAAGCTTATCATAGTCCCATCGAGGAAAAATGATAAATTAGAGTTACCCTGACTATTTTGTTAGTTTATGCAAGCACAAATGCCATCATACTTGTCCAAGTAGACATATGCATCATTGGTTTGTCTCAGCATATGTTGGTGCAGCATAGCCTGGTCCCAAGTCCAGGTACAAGGAGGAGGGTTGCGTTAGGCGTGGCGAGCCAGCTATAAAAAACTTAGCCACTCAAATGGAAATGAAACCCAATAGAAAACCGTTGGGGCGTAACCCTCTTAGCGACGCGCCATATCGGAACCCGGGTATGGTGTTAAATGGGCAAGGGCCGGGCCGCCACCCCCTTGGTGGCGCGCCGTGTCGTGATCTGGATGCGGTGTCAAGTGAGCAAGGATTGGGTCGTTGCTTCCTTAGTGGCGCGCTACATCGACGCCCGGGTGTAGTGACAAATGTGCAAGGGTCTTCGCATCTGTCTCAACGGGTGCGAGGGGTAAGGAAGCTAGTTGAGCCGACTAGGATCCATGTAGGTAGTTGGAACGTAGGGTCCCTTACAGGTAAGCTAAGAGAGTTAGTCGATGCAGCGAGTAGGAGGCGTGTTAATATCCTATGTGTCCAGGAGACAAAATGGAAGGGGCAAAAAGCGAAGGAGGTGGAGAACACTGGTTTCAAGCTTTGGTACTCAGGAACAGTGGCAAACAAAAATGCAGTAGGTATCCTGATTGATAAGAGCCTTAAGGATGGAGTGGTGGTTGTCAAAAGGTAGGGAGATAGGATTATCTTAGTCAAACTAGTTTTGGGGGATGTGGTCTTGAACATAATAAGTGCATATGCCCCTCAGGTTGGTCTCAGTGAGAGCGAGAAGAGAAAGTTCTGGGAAGACTTATTTAGCATGGTCAGAGCAGTACCAACCAATGAGAAGCTTTTCATAGGGGGAGATCTCAATGGTCATGTAGGTTCAACAAAGGCAGGTTATGAGCTGGCTCATGGAGGTTTCGGGTATGGTAGTAGGAATCAAGAAGGAGAGGATATTTTGGACTTCGCTGTAGCCTACAACCTAGTGATAGCCAACACTTTCTTCAGAAAGAGAGATTCTCATTTGGTGACTTTTAGTAGTGGCCATCGTTCGAGCCAGATCGACTTCGTTCTCACTAGGAGAGAAGATAAACAAGCATGTTTGGATTGTAAGGTGATACCTGGAGAGAGTGTTGTGCCCCAACATAATCTTGTGGTGGCTGACTTTCGTTTTCGGATCCGTACCCATAGGGATAAACAAGCCAAAATTGCGAGGACGAAGTGGTGGAAACTCAAAAGGGAGACATCCGAAGTTTTTAAGGAAAGAGTTTCTGTGGAGGGTGCTTTGTCCGAAGAAGAAGATGCAAACAACATGTGGGTGAAGATGGCAACTTGTATTAGGAAGGTGGCGTCAGAAGTGTTTGGAGTGACCAAAGGGAGCAGAGGTGAACCTAAAGATACTTGGTGGTGGACCGAGGATGTTCAAAAGGCAATAAAGGAGAAGAAAGAATGTTACAAGAGCTTGTTCCTTGACAGGAGCGCGGTCAACATAGAGAGGTATAAGGTAGCAAAGAAGACTGCTAAGCGAGCTGTGAGTGAGGCAAAGGGTCGAGCCTATGATGATCTTTACCGAAGACTAAGTACAAAAGAAGGGGAGAAGGATGTCTACAAGATGGCTAGGATTCGGGAAAGGAAGTCAAGGGACCTCAACCAAGTTAAATGCATTAAAGATGAGATGGATCAACTCTTGATGAAAGGACAAGACATCAAACAGAGGTGGTAGAGGTATTTTGACAATCTTTTCAATGGTGAGAATGAGACTATGGACACCCAATTGGATGACTCCTTTGATGATTTAAATAGATGCTTTGTACGCAGGATCCAATAGTCAGAGGTCAAAGAAGCTTTAAAGAGGATGAAAGGGGGCAAGGCGATGGGTCCGGATGGTATCCCAATAGAGGTGTGGAAAGGCCTTGGGGATATTGCTATCGTTGGGCTAACCAAGTTGTTCAACCATATTTTTCGATCAAACAAGATGCCCGATGAGTGGAGGAGGAGTACATTAGTACCAATCTTCAAGAACAAGGAAGATATTCAAAGTTGTACCAACTATCGAGGGATTAAGCTCATGAGCCACACTATGAAGCTTTGGGAGAGAGTTATTGAGCATCGCCTAAGAGGAATGACGCATATCACCATGAACCAATTTGTATTCATGCCTGGAAGGTCAACCATGGAAGCAATTTTTTTAATAAGACAGGTCATGGAGCGGTATAAGGAGCAGAAGGACTTGCACATGGTTTTTATCGACTTGGAAAAGGTCTATGATAAAATACCTAGGAATCTCATATGGTGGGCATTGGATAAGCATAAAGTCCCAACAAAGTCCCAATCTGTTGATGCGAACGGCTGGCCCGAAACACAGATGGCACAGTTCCTTGAATCGGTCCTAGCTAGGCATGCCCTCATCTTGCTCCAAGGTGTAGTACCATGTCTATAGGTCATGTTGGTCAGATGGTACGATGCGAGCCACACCCTGTCTAAGGCTAGGGTGCGTTGTCCGCGAAAATATTGCTCACATCGAGTTTGTAGAGTCCGTGGAAAGGAGGCGGTGCGCCCCCCATGAGCATGGAAGGGTTGTTGTAGATGTCCTGCTGAGGAGCCTGTGTACATGGCCCGGGCGCGCCACCCATGGAGAGTCCCGCTGAAGGCAGTCCCATGGACGGAATTGGTGAAGGTGAGTGGGGGAAGTTGATTTGGTGGATACACATGGGCGGTGGTGCAGCAGTTGGGATTGCGGTTGGCAGGGATGGCGCCAAGGTGCTGATCCCTGGCAAGATTGGCGGGCATGGGCACATGGCGCCATAGTTCCAACCCTTGGCAGACCATACGGAAACTGGCCATCCCTGGCCGCCAGGTATGCTTGTATGCCGGCGACTGAGTGCACCAGATCGGTCAGCACCTTGGCAAGAGGCTCAGAGACCGCAGTTGCCGCAACAGAAGTCACCGGTTGGGGCGGGTCCTCATCGTCGGAACCCGGCATCTCTGATACCAGATTGGTAGGACTTGCCTTTCTTGAACGTAGGTTATAGGGATGGCTGGGTGGTCGATCGGCAGCCAGGGTGCCGACCGGTGTGTGGGCGCCGTGAAGGCCCTGGCGTGCACAGGAGCAGGGGCAGAAGTAGGGGGAACCCTAGCAACGAGTACATTGCTAGGCTTGCTTTATTCCATATCCCTTAAGCGGTATTATAGACCTGATACAATTTAATCTCTAATCTGAAACAGAAATAATCTAAACAGAAATAACTAATTGGATTGAGATAACATAGCCCTTAGCAGGGCCTCTATGGGCTGGCGCCTCCCATAGTGGAGTCCGGTCCTAACATTTTACATATTGATAGTCACATGTTCAGCATTGTTCTTCAGGTTTTCTCTGGTTAATTTGTCTGTTCTAGTTGTATCTGCCATCAAAATTTAAGTCATCTATTTTTTCCAGGCCTGAAATCATGCTTGAAACAGAAAAGCAAATGAAAATCACATAAAATTACTTGTCTTCTGCAGTAGTGCTCACACTGGAAATATTATGTTTTCAGAGAAAATAGTGATTTGTATTCTGAAACCATTGATTTATATATCATTATATACATGGAAAAGTGTATGTTGCAGCAAATCCAACCTTTTCTATGATGCTCCCTAGTCTGAGATTTAGAGAAGAAAATAAGCAATTTGAGCTCTGTACGCAAACAAATAAGAAAAATAGTTGTCTGTTCCCAGCAAAACTTAGTGAACTGATATAACACTTCCATCTTTTTTTTTGTTTTTTTTGTTTTTTTTTGTTTTTTGCAAACTAGCAAATTGCCTGTGCATTGCAAGGAAAAAATAGTATTTTACGCCAAATTTTCTAGTCATAATTTTTTACAATTTTTGGAACTACATGTGTGATTTGTATTGGTTAGTTTCTCCTAATTTTCTAGGACTGTGGATTCGTGGTTTTGGTTAGTTTTTCTGGATTTTGTGGACGATGTAGACCATTATTTTTCTCAATACCTGTTAGTTTTGTTATTTTCTAGGAGAACATATGTGCAATTTATTTTGCTACAGCAGTTAGCTTTTCAATATGTGTGATTTTTTTGAAATAAAACAGTAGGAGATGCTCCTGCTGAGAAGTATATTAAAAAGACCAAAAGGCCGAAGGGGTACAAAAGATCCTTAGAGAACAGAAAACAAAAAGAAACTAGAACTGAGCTAGCCAATTTAACAAAGGGGTTTTTCAATCTTCTCATTTGTGTGCTTTTTTAAGTTTTGGTTAGTTTCTCCTAACATTTGGGATCACAGTCATGGTTAGTTTTTTCTGATCTTTTGGGTGGATGGGTATTGTTTTTTCCGATTTGTTGGGAGGATGTATGTTTGATTTTTTTTAGAATAACCAGTAGGAGAGGCTCCTACCGTGGTTATATATTAAACAATGGCAATCCACCCGAACAAGAGTTTACAAAGGAAAAGCATACCCAACATACTTCCATGGTAGGCTAAAATGAATAAAAGAACTAGCTTATAAGTTTGCTATCCAAGACAAGATCAGGTCTCTTAAAATAAGTTTACATCTCTGACTCTGAATTTTTGGAGAAGAAATAAATAAGGTTAACCACGTGCCGATTGAGGGAATTCCTTGTCTGAAGATGCAGTTGTTTCGATGTAGCCATAGGGACCAGGCCCCTGTCATAATTATCTCCATATAGCACTTCAGTCGTAATCTCAGCTTGATTGCTAATTTTTTTTCTAAAACTGAATTCCGATTGGGCCAAAATAACTTTTTTGTTCATCAATGACTAAATCTCGAGAATGGCGTGTCATCTCTTGGAACATCCGTGGTCTTAACGCTCCTTGCAAGCGCCTTGCTGTTCGCAATCTTGTCAACTCCAATTGTGCGAACATTGTCTGTCTACAAGAAACTAAAATGGAATTCTTGGATCAAATAGCGGTCCGCAAATTCCTCCCCAAGCGATTCGACTGCTTTCTCTTCCACCCCTCCGCTGGCGCGTCCGGTGGCCTCCTCACGGCCTGGAATAGCTCGCAATTCACGGGTACTCTTCATTCAAGCTCTCCTTTTCACCTCACGATCTCTCTTAGAAGCGCAACGGATAACAGTACCTGGACCCTCTCCAATGTGTATGGCCCCTGCCATCATCGTGACAGATCTGCCTTCATTGATTGGATGCACTCCCTTAACATCCTCCCAAATGATGATTGGATTTTCATGGGAGATTTCAACATGTACCGCTTCCCCGAAAACCGCAATAGGCAGAGGGCCAATCTCGCTATCATGAATGCTTTTAACAACTCCATTAGCCTGCTCGGCCTCATGGATATTCGTCTTCAGGGTCGAGCTTTCACCTGGAGCAACATGCAATCCCCTCCTCTCCTGGTCCAGCTAGACTGGTGTCTAACCTCCGCTCATTGGATTTCCTCCTTTCCCGCTACTTACTTTGAAGCTCTCCCTAACTCCTCCTCTGATCACTGTCCTTGCCTCGCCCGTATTGCCACGACCTTACCTCGTTCCTCGCTGTTTCGTTTTGAGAATTTCTGGACAAAACTCCCTCAATTCCTTCCCACTGTTGCTTCCAGCTGGAATTCTTCCTCTTCCCCATCGAACCCCGCTTACAGAATTGCACATAAACTTCGAGAGCTCCAAAAAGGCTTTCCAAATGGCACTCAGATCGTGGACCTCTTAGCCAACGTATCAGCAACTCCACGGCTATTATCCACTTCCTTGATCATACTGAGGATCTTAGACCTCTTTCCCATCCTGAAAGGATCTTCAGATCTATTCTCAAAGATCACACTGCAAATCTCCTACAACTCCAAAACATTTACTGGAGACAACGATACACGGTGAGGTGGACAAAATTGGGAGATGAAAACACGAAATTTTTTCATGCTGCTGCCAGTGCACGTAAGCGCCAGAACCTTATTTCTGCCATCCAGTCTCCTGAGGGAACTTGGGCTTACTCTGCTGCGGATAAGGCCTCGGCCTTCCTCGATTTCTTCCTCAGTAAAATGGGCTTCTCCACCAATCCCGTGATGAGCTTTAATCTTCATACTCTTATCCCCAGCCACCCTGGGCTTGATCACCTGGCGGTGGATCTCTCGGCTGATGAGTTCGATCAAGTGGTTCGCCTCTTGCCCTCGGACAAGGCCCCTGGGCCTGACGGGTTTAACGGCCTCTTCTTCAAACTTTGTTGGCCCATCATCAAACCGGATTTCCTTGATCTGGGCCACTCCTTTTCCTCCTCCCCATCCCCGAGTCTTCTCTTGCCGCTTAATGGCTCCTACATCACCCTCATTGCGAAATCTCAACAGGCCTCCCTGGTAAAGGATTTTAGGCCCATCTCTCTTCTTAACACTACAATCAAAATCCTCACCAAAATTCTGGCCAATCGACTTCAACCGATCATTCCTACCATCATTCACAAAAATCAATATGGCTTCATCAAAGATCGGTCCATACAAGACTGTTTCGCCTGGTCCCTGGAATACACCCATCTCTGCAAATCTTCCAAAGCCGGCACCATCATTCTAAAGCTTGACTTTGAAAAGGCTTTTGACACCATCGAGCACTCTGTCATTCTTCTCATGTTTAAACATCTGGGCTTCCCCCAAAAATGGGTGGAGTGGGTCCGCACCATCCTTAAATCGGGTCATTCTGCTGTCCTCCTCAATGGTATCCCCGGCAAGTTCTTCCATTGTAAGAGGGGGGTACGTCAAGGGGACCCCCTTTCACCCCTCCTCTTCGTGGTTGCGGCTGATCTCCTTCAGCACATCATAAACCGAGCCGCCGAGTTGGGATTTCTCGAAGCTCCCACTTGTCACAATCCCCTCGACGATTTCCCCATTGTCCAATATGCGGATGATACCATGATTTTCCTCAATGCTAAGCAAAGAAACATTTTTCTATTCAAAGCCCTCCTAAACACCTTCTCTTCGGTCTCCGGCCTCAGAGTAAACTTCGAGAAATCCAGCCTCATTCCTCTTAACATTTCCAACGAAGACGCCTGCATCTTGGCAGCCTCTTTCGGATGCAAATTGGAGTCCCTCCCTTTCACCTACTTGGGGCTCCCCCTAGGCACCATTGCGCCTAGGTTCAGAGACTTTAGCTCCCTCTTAGACAGAATTGAGCGTCGTCTTTCTAGTACCAGCTTTTGTCTGTCCCTGGCTGGGAAGCTTCAACTGGTCAATTCTGTCTTCTCGGCTCTCCCTACTTATACCATGTGCTCCTTTAAACTCCCAGTCAAGGTTATTAACCATATCGACAGAGCGCGTCGGCACTGCCTATGGAGAGGTTACAATTCATCCGCTTCCTCCCACCCTAGGGTTGCTTGGAGCAAGGTTTGCCTGCCTAAGCTCAAAGGTGGACTTGGTGTCATCAATCTTCGAACCCAAAATGTAGCTCTCTTGCTCAAACAGGCTCACAAATTCTTCTCACTGGCTGACACACCTTGGGTCACTCTGGCCTGGAGGCACTACCAGAACTGTCCTCTGGCTCCCCACCTCGCCCCCCCTAAAGGCTCTCGCTGGTGGAAGGATATCCTTAAGCTCTCCACTATTTACAGGGGCATTGCTCGTCCCCTGCCTGGCAGAGGTACTTCACTCGCCTTTTGGGAGGATTGCTGGCACATTACCCCGCTAAAACTTGTCTTCCCTCGCCTCTTTTCCTTTTCCAAGTCCCCCAACTGCTCCTACAGCCATTTCTTGGGACATTCGCAATTAGAGGACAACTTCTATCTCCCTCTTTCCCAAGAGGCTCTTCTTGAATTCAATCTCCTCTCGATCATTCTGGAGAACATCGACAATGATATGACCCCAGACAATTGGACTTTCATTTGGGGGACCCCAATTTACTCCTCCAGACGCTTCTACAGACATCAGTTCGCGGCACTCCCAACCAACATTGTTTTTTCCTGGCTTTGGAAAGCCAAGAGCTCTAGCAAGATCAAAGTGTTTTTTTGGCTACTACTCAAAAATAGAATCCACTCCAAAGAGATCTTAAGACAGAAGCGTATTTTGCCTCAGCAACAAGATTTAAGCTGCTGCCTCTGCAACACCGGAGAAGAAGAATCCACCGCCCACCTGTTTTTTCAGTGCCCCTTCAGCAGCTGATGTTGGGACTTCCTCCACATCAACTGGCCAGCCATCGCCTCAATCGAAGACAAGCTAATCATAGCCAAGCGAATGTTTCGCAAAGAATTTTTTATGGATATTGTTTTAATTGCGTCCTGGTCGATTTGGTTATTTAGGAATCAATGTATTTTTCACAATGCTTCGCCGGACATGTCGGCTTGGCTGAATATTTTTCTTGTTTCCTTCTCCCTTCAATCTCGGAGGTTTCCTCCCTCTCTAAGGACTTCTACCCGCTGCTGGCTAGATTCCTTGTAATCCTTCCCTGTAGCTCTCCTTTGGGGGCTTGCCCCCTTGCATTTCCTTTTTTAATATATATTAGTAGGAGCCTTTCCTACTAACCTCAAAAAAAACCCTATTCTGGCCCAGCAAGCAACGCTGAACCTGCATTTAAAGAATAGGTGCATGCTTGTCTCAAATTCATTAGCCTCACAAAGCCTGCAGAAGCCATTTGCATCCGAAGTAATTATTTTACTCCTTCTCAACATGTCTTTAGTGTTTAACCTGTCTTGCAATAATAACCAAAAGAACACATTTAGTTTCTTCTTGCACTTACACTTCCACAAAGATTTATATATCGGCGATGCCTCCATATGGCAATATGTATTTGCGTAAAGATTCTTCGTAGTGTAGACCCTCGTACCCCACATGTAAACCCAGCAGTCAGTGACTTGTTCCTGTGTGTGTAATCCGGCCAGGTTATTCATTAGCTCAATCAATTCTAATAAGGCCTCTGAAAGAGGTAAGAAGAATAGCCGTGCCAAGTTTGGTTGCTGTAAAAAATGCCGTATTGATCTTTTTTTTGTCCTTTGCAAATGTTAGAAGTCTCGGTGCTGAAAGATGTAGCGGTTGTGTTAACCAATTGTCATACCATAAGGAAACCGAAGAGCCATTTCCAATTCTTGGTTGTGCCAGTCCTAGAAAAAGCTGACATAGCTTGAGAACTCCCCTCCACCAATTAGATCCTCTGGTAGTCCCAATGTGAGGTACTTCCCCTTTTGCGTAATATGTATCCCAAATCATTTGTACCCAGGGGACATTCACCTTGTAGAATTTGTGAAGGTGTTTGAACATTAGTGCGTTGTTTTGACCATGTATATTTGTAACTCCGAGTCCCCCTTATATTTTGGTTTGCACACCTTTTGCCAGTTTACCAAAGCTCGTATTGTCGTACTGGTGTCATTGCCATTCCAAAGACATCTTCTGCATTTGTCAATCTGCCGTACTACTTTAATCGGTAGATTAAACATGGCCATTGTGTATGTCGGCAATGCTGAGAGAACGAAATTAACTATTTGTAGTCTTCCTGCCATCGAAAGCCAGTATGAAGTCATCCCTAGCTGTTTGTCAATCCTTGTAAGCAACGGTTTGTAGTCTTTGTATTTTGGATTTTTGATTCCTAAGGGGAGTCCAAGGTAGGTCAATGGGAACTCACCTAGAGGACACCCAAAGGTAGCCACCAAGATATGCGCTTGGTCATTGTCAGTATTGATAGGCACCATGGTAGATTTAGAAAGAATGATTTTTAGTCCAGTGAAAACAGTGTAGGAATTAAGCAGTCCTTTCAAACGAAATATGTTTGCTTGAGTAGCTTCCACAAAAATGATTGTGTCGTCTGCATATTGTATTACTAGAAAATCCTTGTGCTTATGGCAGCCCGGTGCTTTCAAGATATTGTTTATACTGGTCGTATTTAAGATGTACTGCAGGAGTTCTGCCACTAGCACAAACAGAATCGGTGACAGCGCATCCCCCTGCCTTACCCCACGCTTGCATTCAATTTTTTTCCCAATTGAGCCATTGATAATTACAGATGATGTGCCCGAGCTGAGAATTAGTTCCATCCATCTTATCCATTGCTGAGGGAAGCCAAGTTTTGACAACATCATAATGATAGCTGAGTGTTCCACTAGATCATAAGCCTTTTCAAAATCTAGTTTGAAAAGAGCTGTTGGTTTTTTTGATCTACTGCATTGATGAATGTAGTCAAAATTCCAAGCCAAAGAGTCCTGAATTTCCCTCCCTTTGATAAACCCATATTGGTTAGCGTGTATCATATTGTTCAAGAATGGCTGAATTCGATTCACAAGAATCTTAGTGATTAGCTTGATCCTAAAATTAACCAGTGATATCGGCCTGTAGTCCGCGATTAAGATTGGTGTTTCTTTTTTGGGAATCAGTATAATGTAGGAGTCATTTATTGGTCTCAAGTCGATATTTCCACTGTGTAATACCGAGCATAGGTTGTAAAAGTCGAATTTCACTATATGCCAGAAGGATTTGTAGAATAAACCATTAAAGCCATCCGGTCCTGGAGCTTTGTGTAGAAGCATACTTTTAATGACTTCATCTATTTCCCCTTGAGAGAAGGGCTCAATGAGATTGTTTAAATTTTCAAAGGGAATAAAATTTATCAGACATGGCAAATCCTGTGTTATGTGTATTGAAACCATTAGTCTTTGGAGGAAAGATTGCAGTATTGCTTCCTCTATCTCTTTTTTGGACAGTTACAATCATGCCATTATCAGATGTGATCGAAGAGATATTATTTCGTCGTAGTCGGTTTGTTGCTGCTGCATGGAAAAATCTCGTATTTTCATCCCCTAGGCACGTCCAACACACGGTGTATCTTTGTTTCCAATATGTATTTTTGATTTCAAGTAGTTTATTAATCCTCAGCTTCAGTAGCATTCTGAAATAGCTCTCAACATTGCTCAAAGGACGGAATTCTTCAAATGAATCTATTGCAGATAGAACTATGTGACTGGCCTTGAGTGATGATTATATACCCCCAACCTTCCACTTCCACTTGCTCAAAGCGTTCTTTAGCAGCCTAATTTTATTAGCAATTATAGTTGACTCATTCTCCCCCCTCACTATATTTGACCAACATTCCAATACCAAATCGTTAAACCCTGGCATCTCAAACCAAAAATTCTCAAATCTAAACAAGTATGGCTTGGAAAATGCTGTTCCAATCTGAATTAGGCAAGGCACATGATCCGAGATGAATTTGTCTAAACCCTTAAAGGTAGTCCTTGGGAAGTACGTTACCCATTGTGGAGAGGTTAAACACCAATCCAGCTGAATTAAAAGTGGATCACGCTGCATTTTGCTCCATGTATAACTTCTTCATCTTCATCCCCCGGGAAATCATCAGCGAGATCATTATTAAGGATGTAGCAAGGAAATGTCCAAGATCTACCTTCCTCCATCCAACTGTTAGGAAAAGTCCAGATCTATTTCCAAGGGGCCCCAAAGGGCAATGTATACAAGAGAAGGGCCCAAAGGGCAATAGTACAATAGAAGAGAAGATTTACAAATAAACCCCTATACTATACAGTATATCTCTAACACCTCCCCTCAAGCTCAAGGTGGATCTACGACATTGAGCTTGGAAAGAAGAAAACAATGCTGAGCTCGAGTATGGGCCTTGGTAAGCAAGTCGGCAAGCTGAATCTCCGAGGGCACATACTGAAGAGCAACTATCTTGTTCTGGACAACCGACCTAACATAAAAGCAATCAATCCCAACGTGTTTGGTGAGCTCATGCTTCACCGGGTCCTGAGCAATACTGATAGCACTGGTACTGTCACAGTGCACAGGCGTAGGGGAGGAGAGAGCAACACCAAACTCAGCCAGGAGCCACCGTAGCCAAGTCACCTCAGCAGTCACACAGGCCAAAGCACGCAGCTCAGCCTCAGCACTAGAGCGAGAAACAACAGTCTGCTTCTTAGTCTTCCAGGCAATCAAGATGGAACCAAGGAAGACACAATGAGCAGATAGGGACTTAAAGTCCGAAGGATCAGAACCCCAAGTAGCATCAGAGTAAGCGTGGAGCTGAAGGGAGCTGGAACTAGAGAAAAACAAACAACGGTCGATAGAGCCACGAAGGTATCGAACGACGCGAAAGAGATGACTGAAGTGGACACTAGTGAGAGTGGACATGAACTGACTCAGGATGTGAACGTCATAAGAAATGTCAGGACGAGTGATGCTAAGATAGACAAGACTATCGATGAGGTGACGATAGCGAGTGGGATCCTCAAGAGGAACACCATCGGTGGCACGAAGACGAGTGTGAAGTTCCATATGAGTGTCCACAGAGCGGTGATCAGTAATACCCGAATGATCAAGAAGATCATGAATGTACTTCCTCTGAGAGAGGTAGTAGCCGTCAGGTGTGGATGTGACCTGATCCCAAGAAAGTAGCAAAGAGGACCCAAGTTGGACATGTGAAACTGCTCACTGAGACGAGCCTTAACAAAGGCAATATACTTAGAATCATCCCCCGTGATGAGCATATCATCCACATAGAGAAGAATAAGAGTACGACCGCGGGGGAAGTGTGAACGAAAAGAGTAGGATCATGCCGACTAGAAACAAAACCAGCAGCAGTGACAACCGAGGTAAAACACTCAAACCAAGCACGAGGGGCTTGCTTGAGGCCATAGAGAGATCGGCGAAGACGACAAACATGACCATCAGGAACAGGATAGCCAGAAGGTGGGTGCATATAGACCTCATGCAGCTCATCGTGAAGAAATGCATTCTTCACATCAAGCTGAGAGATAGTCCACCGACGAACAGAGGCCACCGCAATAAGAGTATGAACGGTGGTCTTATGCGCAACAGGAGCAAATGTCTCCTCATAGTCACGACCATACTCCTTGTAGGAAGTGGTAGATTCATTCCTCTCCCTAGGGTTGGGAGGATAGAAGAAGAAGGGACTTACAGGAGGGGCCCACACGACAGACACACACACACACACACACTGTAACACTCCTGCTGAAAACCACGAGCAACAAGACGCGCTTTATAGCGCTCAAGAGATCCATCAGAGCGAGTCTTAATCTTGTAGACCCACTTGCATGAGATCAGAACAGCAGAAGGAGGACGAAGGTCAAGATCCCAAGTGCCGGTACGCTCAAGAGCAGCAATCTCCTCAGCCATAGCAAACTGCCACTCAAGATGAGTAACAACATCTCGATATGTGGAAGGCTCAGCAAGAGAGAGTGCAGAGTATGAGGACTCATGAGTCACAGGGAAAGAAGAGGTGGAAGGTGGTGAAGGAATTGGATGGCGAGTATAGTGATAGAGAATGGGAGGACGTGGAGGTAGAGATGGAGAAGGAGGTGGTGAAGCGGATAGTGGTGGTGAAGGAGAGGATGATGACACCGGTAGTGATGGTGGTGGAGACACAGTGGAAAAAGAGTCAGATGAAAGCTAGGCTAAGTCAAGAAAATCAACCGACTCATGAGAGGAGTGAGCATCAGAGAAAAAATGATGAGACTCATCAAATGTAACATCACGGGAAACCCGAATGCGACGAGCAACCGGATCCCAACAACGATATCCCTTACGCTCAGAGTCATACCCAAGGAAGACACACCAGACCGACTGTGCCGAGAGCTTGGTCCTCTCACGAGGCTGGAGAAGAACAATGGCAACACAACCAAAAGAACGAAGGTGACTATACTGAGGCGGCCGACCAAAGAGACTCTCAAGTGGAGTGACACCATGAAGAGTTATAGAGGGCTGAATGTTCACAAGATAAACAGCAGTAGATACAGCTTCAGCCCAGAACTGAGGAGGAACAGAGGAGGCAAGTAACAGTGCCCGAGCAGTCTCAAGAAGGTGTCGATGCTTACGCTCGGCCACACCGATTTGAGCATGAGCACCAGTGCACGAATACTGAGGAAGAGTGCCCTGCTCAGAAAGAAACTGACGAAGAGAACGAGATAAATACTCGCCAGCAGAGTTAACATGAAAAACACGAATGGAAGAGTCAAACTGATTACGAACCATCGTAGCAAAGGCCTGATCGTAGTAAGCTCTTGAGCACGAGACTCCAAGAAATATATCCATGTGAAACGAGAGAAATCATCAATAAAGATCACACAATATCTATGTCCCCCTTTCGAAACGAAGGGAACAGGGCCCCATACATTAGAGTGAATGAGATCAAAAGGTCTAGTGGACACTGTCTGACTAGTAGAATACGGGAGCTGTATCTGCTTGCCAAGTCTACAACCCATACAAGGGAGGGAGGTATCGCTAGAAACCTTCCCAAGAACTCCACTAGTAACAAGAGATGACAAACGGGACCCACACATGTGACCTAGATGATGATGCCACTAAGCAAAGCTGATGGAGGCAGAGACGACAAAAGAGGTGGCATCAGCAGTAGGAGTTGAGCAGCACGAAGTAGAAATGGGAGGAAGATGTAGCCAGTCAAGCTCCTAGGGGCGAGGAGGATCACAGAGCCAGTGGCCAGAACCAACCAAGGTCCCTGTGCGACGATCCTGAACAAAATAAAAGTCAGAATCAAGAATGATACGACAACCATGATCAGTAATCTAACTAGTAGAAAAAAGCTGCAAATGAAGCTGAGGTACACGAGAAACAAATGGTACATGAAAATGGGAAGTGCTAAGAGTGCCATGATGAATAACAGGAAGTGAAGTACCATCAGCTGTCTTAACAGACACAGGAAAAGGAAGTGAACTCATTGAACCAAGATGAGTAGAGTCATTGTCATGTGAAAAGAAGCGCCAGAATCAAGAATCCAAGGTGACTGAGTACCTGGCTGTGGTGGCTGAGGAGACTGAGCGGTGGCAGAAGATACCACGGATGGATCCGAAGAGTCGACATGACACTCCAAACGATCCATCCGTCTGGTGAGCTCAAGGACTCAATCCGGAGGCGACTGAGAAGAACCCCGAGAACCACCTGAGGAACTCGAGCCTCCCCTCCGATGGGAGGGCCGCCTCTGACACTGCTCAATCTCATGAGTCTTGGACTTGAAGTAGCGACAGAAGAGAGCGACTGTTGTGCCACCCTGAGTAACAGGCCCTGGAGCTGAGGTCGGTGTAGAGGATGGGGCTGAAGCAGGTGTCGAGGAAGTCGAACCAGTTGAAACAGCCAGTACAGTGGTGAAGGACGAAAGCACACCACGAAGACGGATCTCCTCCGCCCGAGCCAAGGTGACTGCCTCAACCAAGGACGACAGAGGAGATCGAGCTAGAAGCTGGGCCCGAAGCTGCTCGAACTCCGGACCCAAACGACCGAGGAACTCGTGGAGGCGAAGAACACTATCATGCTGCTGGCGAAGACGACAACAGTCACACGCCCGACAGTAAGCCGGCGCGAGTGAGTCAAGCTGACGCCACACGTCAGTCAGCTGGCGATAAAAGGCATCGATGGAGGAGTCCTGCTGTCGAATGGAGCTGGCAAGCTCCAAGGTGGAGATGTAGAGGGCGTGGCTGCTCGGCTGGTAGAGACTCGTCGCACGCTCCCACATCACCGGAGTGGAAGGCAAGGAGGCAAGATCCATAGCAAACTTGATCTTCATACTGCCAAGGAGGATCTGAGCAGCACGAGCCTCCGCAGCACTCCAATCCTCATAGTCACTAAGATCAAACATGTACTGCTCACTAGCCGCAGTATAGGCCACCTGGTCCTCATCAGAAGGCGGAGCACCATCTGCCCTGGTAGTAGGCCTAGTAGGAAGAACCGGGACAAGAGGGCGAGGAGAGTGGCCAGTGAGATGTCCCCACAACCGCTGACTGTCAAGGCACACACGAAGCATCGTGGACTGCTCCCAAAAGTTGGTGCCATCAAAAGTGACATTCGGAAGCGGTGCAGCAACGGGAGCACGAATAGCAGCCATGGTGAGGAACCCTTGCCTTTGTTTTTTTACAATCTGGAAGGCAAAATGGGGTTGGTCGGTGAGGATTCCCGTCGGCGTCGGAGGAGTCAGCGCCGCAGGGCGGCGTGGGAGGCGGCGGGGCTCGGGCGGGGTCCGTGCTGGAGGATGGGCCGACGCGCGGCGGCGCCAGGCGCGGGCGCGACGTGCGGCGGCGCGAGCAGGCCTGAACACGCTGGCGCGGGCGCAGGCAAGGTGCCGGCGGCTAGATCTGGAGGAAGGGGAGAGGGAAGGAAACCCTAGCTCTATACCATGTTAGGAAAAGTCCAAATCTATTTCCAAGGGGCCCCAAAGGGCAATGTATACAAGAGAAGGGCCCAAAGAGCAATAGTACAAGAGAAGAGAAGATTTACAAATAAACCCCTATACTATACAGTATATCTCTAACACCAACGAGTGACAAAGTTTCACAGTGATGCTCCTAGGGATATCAATGGTGCTATCCACTAACACCTTCAACAAGACCCTAGAAAGACTAGTGTCTTCTGCGTACCAGTATAATAACTTGCCAAACGAAGAAACTATTTGCTCCAAAAAACTGAACTCTTTGAAATCTAAAGGGAATGCTAGAAACATTATCCATGCGACTCGGGTTGTTGGAGAATTCCTATGGTTTATGGCTTCATCATGTTTCACAAAGGAGCACAACTGAGAACTCTGGTGTTGGAGAGTTGCAGTGGTTTGTTGAAAGGTACAATGGCTAGCTCTTGCGAGGTGCTTGGAAATGGGAGGTAGTGTTGGTTCTTGGGCACCCAGCGCTGGGGAGGTTGTTTCCAAGCT
Organism: Zizania palustris; assembly: GCA_019279435.1. Classification (NCBI taxonomy): domain Eukaryota; kingdom Viridiplantae; phylum Streptophyta; class Magnoliopsida; order Poales; family Poaceae; genus Zizania; species Zizania palustris. The sequence continues at coordinate 5,164,719 of JAAALK010000289.1, read as the reverse complement.
CTACAACGTGAGCATGCATGCTCAGGAATATTGCTATAAAAGGGCGGTTGCCGGTGATTCTTGTTCATGTTTCTTGGCAAGGTGGTCGATGTAGCTGCATGGCTAGGGTTTGTAGCTGTGCCTGCTCTTATGTTGGCGTGACTAGGTGGATGGGACAAATCGTGCCTTAGCCTCTTGAAGACCCGAGTAGCTAGCACCGAGTTGCCTGCCCCTATATTGGAGGCATGATTAATGCACATTTGTGTGTTCACACTACCCAGCCGTGAAAAGTTTGTCCCTAAATCTGCACCATCTTTAATGCGCTGTTGCAAGTTCTCATGGTTCATCCGTGAAGCCGAATCCTTGTTGGGATACGGAGAGTTAAGGCTCTCAGAGTTGCTCATTGAAAAAGATGGCTGTTGGGGAAACAAGTGCATTTCCTTATCTAGTACCGGAACCCTCATAGAACCAACCCAAAAATAAAAAACCTTTTGCATTTCTGTTCCCGCTAAAACTTGCCCACTGAATTTTGAACCCCGATTAGGGTTCATGCGAACATGCGAAACCAGGTGAGCAGGATTAGCGGGAAAGAAGAACTGCACCAAAGCTCTATTCGAGAAGGAAACTTGTTTTCTTCTAATCTCCGCAGAAACTTTGGCTGAAAAGGCTGACGATCTGGTAGAATTCAAGCTAAGGAGCCGATGATGATTCTTGCGAACACGGTTGTAGGGAGCCGGGACAGACCAGCTCTCGCGCTCCTCTCTCTCCCAAACTAAACGCTCCGCTCGCTAGTTTGGACCTCCATCGCGCCAGAGATGAAAGCCAACGTCGAAGCTTGAAGTAATGATCCTCTTCCGGTTAGTAATTAAAAGGCCAACGGCCTTGGAGGCTACAGAAACTCTGAAAAGCCTATTATTAACGAACTTTACGTGGAAACCCGCCAGAGAGCCACCCAGACAAGCATGCAAAGCGAGACTAGCAAAGTCCTCTGAAAGTCTAAAGGTGAACCAGCGAAAAACAGCTCGAAGTAGGAAAGATCCCACTGGAGATGACGATGGATGATGAACTGGTGATCCAAATGAATTGAGCACAAACTATTGAAACTCGAACCCTTGCGAGAAATCCCACTTTGAAACCAAATGCGCCAATACCCCATTCTGCTCAAGCTCAAGTAATGCCAGCGAGGGGCCGGCCATGCAGACGAAAGCGAAAAGGAGCAAGCAAAGAGGCGTACCAAGGACCTCTAGGGAAAGCCATTAGCGCAGACCTCTCCGACTTCGCGTGCACCATCCGACTTCGCGAGCGTCTTCATCTGTTAGCTCAGACCTCCTGAAACAACATTGTTGTAACTGTTTTTTCCACCATGTTTGATTTTTCGTTGTAGCAGTTAGCTTTTTCCTTATTTTCTGCAATGGTAAAGTGGGCAATTTTAGCAATGTGTAGACTTGGCCTCACCATTACAGCTAGGTTCTTGTAAAGGAACATAGATTTCCAATTTCTTGGGTGGATGATGGTTATTTTTTCCGATTTTTTTTGGAACAGTAAAATTTAGTGATGTGTAGACTCAGCTTCACTGTCACCACTAGGTTCTTTTAAAGTTGTAAAGGACTAAAGGCTAGGGAGTTTTTTTTTGTATGTGCATTGTAGCTCTGGAACATTTGTATTTGACATCATTTCTTGTGCATTCCTGTTCAGTGAACTTTTGATACAAGTCCATATTTGAGACCACTTTTTTTGCTGTTATGTTAGGCTAGTTTTAAGATCGATTGGACGATAGGATCAAAGTGACAAATAGTTCTTCAACTTAATGAAAATTGTTTGTGTATGTGCTCATGAAGCTATAGCATTTTTGTCATGAACAAGAACTATTGTTCCTGTTGCCCATCATGGTCATGTACTTTGCTGATTTTTGTTCTTTTCTATGTGTTTTCTTACTGATTCACTACTACCATGTTATACACAGCATGGCAAATCATCAGTTGGTTCTCAAATATTCATTTAATATAAAGTACTTTCTGTTTTTAGGTGGAGAACCAGATAAGTCTATAGTGAAGGAACTACAGGTTTGTTGATGTTCTTCTTGTCTTTTATTCTTAGTTATATAATTGCATTTAATGATTTAGTTCTTTTGCAAAAAATAATATGCTAGGCATCTGTGTATAGAGTTATTGACTTCCCTTTTATCCTGCACATCAATTGGATTTGCTGTAGTGCTGTCTGTACAAATACGCATCAACATTCCTGTTTTATCCTGCTAGTCAGTTAAATTTTGTCTGCTCAGTATGTTTAATGTGCAAATGATAGAATTTGTTATCTTACTTACATTTTATCGACTTGTCTCAAAATTGCAATCTAGTATTGGTACCATAGTTGATATTTGCTCTTTACTTTCTGGGTTTTTAGGGTAGCTAAAGCTTTTGTGGGGAGGGTGGTTGTGGCTTGATGTGTTCTAGGAAATATCGTGGGGCTACCAGAACATATGTATGAGAGGGATATGTAAGGAACATTGTTGAAATTAATTAAATTGGATTGAAATAAATTTTTCATTAGTTAAATACCAGCGGCGAATTATTCCCTAGAATCATAGTTGTTACGGCGATGCGGCGAAACATGATGACCTACCACCTTCTGTCACCGGCCGGGATGGTACTCAGGTTAGTATTTGATCTACTCCTCAAAGGATACTTGCAATCTATTATTGGTCGAGGTCCTGGACCTCTCCGTTGCGATAGCGCCGTAGTGGCGAAGAGACAGGGATACAAGAAGACAATAGTCAAACTGAATTACTCAACAAGAACTCTAGTCCATCGGCCCTATTGATATAGCCATTGGATTGATCTAATCTACAACTTAACCCTAATTGAAATAGATTTTTATCTAATCTAGACTCTTAACTAATTAATCTGCTACAGTACCGCGTTGTACTGTTCATAGGCGGGCCAGGACCTCTGACCCATGATTTGAGGCCATGACATCTCTTCCCCCCTTGAAAACCAGCTCATCCTTGAGCTGGGCTGTCGGTGAGATCCGCAAGCCGTCGCCGGCTGCGCCCAACTGCTCGTTGCTCTGCGTAGTCAAGGAAGTAGTCCTGGCCTTTGCAACACTGTTGACGTCACCGACCGAGCCATCACCGCTTGACTTGGCCCTGTCGAGGCCGCCTGCGCTGTCGTCGGGGCGGTCCGGGCTGCATCCACCGAGGGCGGATGCGTCCCAGCTGAGGTCGTCTTTTCTCCCGGTGGCGAGGAGGTGGGTCCAAGTCATCCTCGTCCGGACAACGATGCTAGGGACGGTCGCCGGTTTGCGCCCACGGGGGTAGATCCCCCTGTCTGCCGTTGTGCACCCGCAGGGGTGGATCCACCTGATCAGTGGCTGCTGGAAGTGGGAGCCGATTGGTGTTGAGGGCTTCCAGAGTCGTGACCCGATCTTCGAGCGTTTGGATCGGCTGCAACTTCTCTTCAATGACATCTAGGCACCTTCTGAAGGCATTTAGGCGCCTTCCGAAGGCATCTAGGCACTCCATGATGGCTGTTATGGCGTCTGCAATGTTGGTTCCCGACTCGGTGATGGATGGAGAGCTCATGGTAGCAGATGGCGAACCTGGATCGTCTGATACCAAGTTGTCACTAGCTGGGATGGTACTTAGGTTAGTATTTGATCTACTCCTCAAAGGATACTTGCAATCTATTACTGATCGAGGTCCTGGACCTCTCCGTCGCGGCGGCGCCGTTACAGTGACGCGGCGAAGAGGTAGGGATACAAGAAGGCAATAGCCAAACTGAACTACTCGACAAGAACTCTAGTGCATCAGCCCTGTTTATATAGGCACAGGGCTAATCTAATCTACAACTCAATCCTAACCGAAATAGACTCTTATCTAACCTAGACTCTTAACTAATTAATCTACTATCGTACCGCGGTACTGTTCATGTGAACAGCACCATGTGGTACTGTTCACAAGTAGGCCAGGACTTCTGGACCATGATTTGAGGCCATGACACCTTCACAACATTACAACAACTATGTCGTGCGGCGTGGCATTGCTATATGATGTGGCAAACATATTTTAATATTATAAATTAAGATAGAAAAATAAATATAGCATACAACATAAATCTATCTTATTTCAAAATTTTAAATTTTTAAATATAGCATGATGAGAGAGATAGATTGAGAGCTACAGTGAGCCAGCTAGTTGTTTGGGAGGGAGTAAATGGGGAGTAAAAAATGAGGGAGCAACCAGCCAGAAAGGTATCTTCATGACTCTTCTCCGTTCTATCTCTTCTAGTTCTCTCTCTAAATTTCTCTTCTAGCCTCTAGCCGAGTCACCAATGCTACCCTCCCCATTGCCTTCCACTGTCGACTATTTCTCTCTGCTCCATCCGCTCGCCGCTCACTAGATCTGGCTGCCACTTCCCGCTGCCCGTTGGATCTTGCCGCCACTGCCGCCTTTGGCTGGGACATGTGTCAGATGGAAGCAGCGAACATTGTTAGACAACTATCTTCTAGATAGTACTGGACTCTTCTAGATGAATGTAGAACATGTCCAGCTGTTAGATTTCTGTTAGAACCTACAATTGGACATATATTTTGTTACATTCTGTTATGGCCTAAATGCCTCTCTATAAATGTAATCCCTGGTTCCCTTTTCAAATCAATAAACATAGAGATATTCCTCCACTACTTTCTTACATGATATCAGGAGGTTGATCCTTCTCTTTCGCTGCTTGTGAGCACCTCTTCTTCCTGGTGTTGCTGCCCCATGGTGAGCGATGCTTCTGACTCTGTTGACGCTCCCCGCGCCACTGTTGTCGACGTCCCTCCGCCTGATTCCCTCTACGCTTCTCTTGCTTGTCTCCGTCAAGCCGCACGAGATGTTCTTGCTCAACAGGAACGGGATGTAGCAGATGCACGTCTCCAGACTGCTCTCAACCGTGCTTCTCAAGAGTGCGCGGCGGTTGCGCCTTCTTTGGATGTTGCTGCCACCAACATTCCTGTCGGCGAGACACCTCTCCTCGACGCCCTTCTCCATCCCGATGCAGCTGCACTACTGAACTTGCACGCTCAAGCCTTTGCAGTTCACAACATATGCGGCCTCGTCCCCTTTGTCCTCGACATCAACTCCGTCTTCTTCGCACGATGGCGCGAATCCTTCCTCCTCACCGTTGGCAAGTTCTCACTCCAGGACCATGTTCTCTCTGACACAGTTTTGCCCCATTCTCTTGACTGGGCTCGCATGGACCTCTCCGCGGTGCTATGGCTTGAGCTACTTGGCTTGCCATTGAGTCACAATTCCTTGACAACCGTACCACCCGCGCTCTCTTCACCGACCAGGAGTTCTGCTCCTTCTCTCAGGGGGACCTCTCGGTCTTTGAGTACTGCCTGCAATACAAGAGGATGGTAGAGGATATCTGCGACTTGGGCGAGCCTATCTCCGACCGCATACTCGTCCTCAACATCATCCGTTGCCACAAGAGCGTTTCACTGCACTCGGGCTTCATCTCCGCCGCAGTTGTCCCCTCCCTTCTTTCCTTTAGGTTCGGGATGACTTGCAGCTTGAAGAGCTGCCCATGTCGAAGATTCATCCCACTCCGGCCATTGCCCTCGCCGCTGCTTCTGGACCCGGCGGCTCCGCCTCTGCACCCGTCCCGACACCATCTCCTTTGAAACCCTAGCAACCAGTACCCATCGGATCTGGCAAGCGTGGGAAATGTGGGGGTAAACGTGACGGTAACGGCGGCGGTGGAGGCGGAGGTGGCGGGGGCGGCAGTGGCGACGGTTGGCGGCTAGCACTCGAGTGTTTTCTCTGTTGGACAGCGCGTTGGACCCTGGTCCTAAATGCACAATCCTTGGACCAGGTCCATTCAGATGTGACTCGGCCCACGCAGTCCACCAACTCTTGGCTCTTCACAGCCTCATGCCTTTCATGTTGGGCCGCATGCTCCTTGGGACGGGCAGTGGTGTCCACCACTCACTCCTGCTCCTGGGCCAACTTGGCCTGCTCCTGCTGCTGGGCCGACGTGGACTGCTCTTGGGCTCTCTGGTTGGGACCAGAATACACTTGCAGCCCAATTTCAGACCATATCTCTCTAGCAACCTTCTCAATACGAGTGGTATTTTGATACGGGTGCAACACACAACATGACATCTGATGCTGGTATTCTTTATTCCACATCCTCCTCTTCTTTTCCTTCTCATATTGTTGTCGGCAACGGTCATTTATTACCCGTTATGTCTACTGGTGATACTCATTTACCTCATAACCTGTCTTAACAATGTTCTGGTTTCCCCGAACCTTATTAAGAACCTTATTTCAGTACGCCAGTTTACTTTCGATAATAATTGTTCTGTGGAATTTGACCCCTTTGGTTGCTCTGTGAAGGCTCTTCCATATCGGAGAGAGATCGTCAGGTGTGACAGCTCTGGACCCCTTTACCTGTTGCAGCTCTCCGCCTCCACCTTCCATGCAACTACTTCCTCCTCCATTTGGCACCAGCATCTTGGTCATCCTGGCTTTGAAGCTCTTTCCAAGTTGTCTCACTTTGTTGGTCTTCCTTGTCATAGAGCTTCGAGTATTATTTGTCATGTTTGTCAACTGAGTCGTCACACTCGATTACCCTTTTATTCCTCTTCATCTTGAGCAAGTTGTAATTTCAAATTAATACATTGTGATCTTTGGACTTCTCCTGTTGTCAGTGTTTCAGATCACAAGTATTACTTGCTTATTCTTGATGATTGCTCACACTATCTTTGGACATTTCCACTTCGCCAAAAATTGGAAACTTTCTCCACTCTTTCTCATTTCTTTGCCCATGTCCGCACCCAATTCGGAGTCACTGTCCAGGGGATACAGTGTGACAATGGTCGTGAGTTTGATAACTCCACTACCCGATCATTCTTACTGTCACATGGTGTACATCTTCGTATGTCATGCCTCTATACTTCGCCTTAGAACGGTAAAGCTGAACGCATTATTTGCACTATTAATAATGTCGTTCGCTCTACCTATCTTCTCAACATTCTTCCCACCAAAACTCTGAATTTTTCCATTCCTCATTTTTCTTTATTTGGGAAACTACCTTCCAGTACACATCTTCGTGTGTTTGGTTGCAAGTGTTATCCAAATCTTTCTGCCACCGCTACACACAAACTAGCTCCTCGTTCTACTTTGTGTGTTTTCCTTGGCTACTCCCTTCATCATAAGGGATACCTTTGTCTTGCTCGTCCTTCCAATCAAATCATCATCTCTCGCCACGTGGTTTTTAATGAGTCCTCGTTTCCTTTCTCAGAGGATTCAACTCCTCCCACTCCGGCAGATTTTGATTTTCTGGATACTGCACCTGACCTTGTGATGGTTCCGTTTGCACCATAACCTTTTTTTGCAGGATCTCAGGCCGTGCCATCTGATCCCGTTCAGCTGACTACACTGCCACATACGGCTCTTGACAGATCACCTACTCCGACCGCACTGCCACATGCTGCTCTTGATGGATCGACTACATCATCACGAGTTCTGCCTCCTGCTTCCCCACCACCAGCTTCTGGACCCTTTCCTACTGACCGTCGCTTTGGAGCTGTTTACACTCGGTGACCCATCTCAGTGGCAGTCCGACCTCTTGGAGAGTCGGTTCCTACAGTAGTTCATGGTATTCCTGCTGGTGTTGTCTCCATTCCTCTTGTGGTTAATCAACATGCTATGATCACTAGAGGAAAGTAAGGATTTCGTCAGCCAGTCTTGCTCACCACATCACCACTTTCTCTTGTTCCGCGGACTTATTGAGCTGCCCTTACAGACCCAAACTAGCGTGCTACTATGGAGGCCGAGTATTCAGCCTTGCTCGCCAATCACACTTGGGATCTTCTTCCTCGAACATCCCACTCCAATGTGGTCACAGGCAAATGGGTTTTCAAGCATAAATTCAAGGTTGATGGGTCCTTTGAGAGGTATAAAGCTTGCTGGGTTCTTCGCGGTTTTTCCCAACGACTTGGAGTGGACTTCTCTGAGACATTCAGTCTCGTTGTCAAGCCAGCAACTGTTAGGACTGTTCTATCTCCGGCACTTTCACGCTCCTGGCCCATTCATCAGCTGGATGTTGATAATGTCTTTCTTCATGGAACATTATCTTAGACCGTTTACTGTGTTCAACCTTCAGGATTTGAAGACTCTTCTCATCCTGATTATTTGTGTTGGCTCAATAGATCTCTTTACGGTCTTAAGCAGGCACCTCGAGCTTGGCACAGTCAGTTTGCCTCTCATCTTCAGCAGCTTGGTTTTGTTACGGCCAAAACAATTACCTCTCTATTCATTTATAACCATGGCGCAGATACGGTCTATCTGCTTCTCAATGTTGATGACATTGTGTTGACAACCTCCTCACCTGCCTTCGTTGCACTATTTGTGCTCTTCTGCAAGAATTCCCTCTGAAGGAACTTTGGATTCTTCACAATTTTCTAGGGATGCTTGTTCAACACAAAGAGGGTGGCCTCTTTTTGTCTCAGAAGCAATATATGCTTGATATTCTCAAGCGAGCTGGTATGTCGAACTGCAAGCTTTGTTCGACACCTGTTGATCTCAGTCCGAAGCTATTATCTAATGGTGCTCTTGTCCCTGATCCTACTGACTATGCTTGATATTCTCAAGCGAGCTGGTATGTCGGACTGCAAGCCTTGTTCGACACCTGTTGATCTCAGTTTGAAGCTATTATCTAATGGTGCTCTTGTCCCTGATCCTACTGACTTTCGTAGTATTGTCGGGGCTCTTCAGTATCTCACCTTCACCAGTCTGGACTTTTCCTATGCCGTGCAACAAGGTTGTCTTCATATGCATGATCCTAGAGATCCTCATCTTACTACACTGAAACGCATTCTGTGCTATGTCCGTGGTACACTGGTGTTGATAGCAAAAAATGGCATCAATGATTAAGATTGTCAAAATATCAATTTTGGTAATTTGGGCCGAAAATACACATGACCCGGGTCAGGCCGAAGCCCTACAGGGCCGAAGGACCATTGGGCTACGGGCTCCGGAAGCTTCCAGCCAGCCTACAGCCTTTGGCTAGGAGGCCCACGCCGTCGAAGCTTCGGCCCAAGAAGCAGGCTTCGGCAGGCTTGGCCGAAGGCCCACTTCGGGCAGAGATAGAGTTGGACCGATTTTGGCTAAGTGTTTCTCTATTCAGCCGAATTATAGCAGATTAGATTAGAGGTCTAGCCCCTATAAGTATAGAGGCGAAGCCAGTTCAGAGGGCCCCCTCAACAAAATCAACCACAAAGCCCTCGCTTTGAATCACATTTATTTTATCTTTTCTTTTCAGTACTCTTCGTGGGTTTGCCTGGAAGCGCTCCGACGGCCACTTCGGAACAGTGGTAATCCTTGTTACTTCTCCTGTGAAGTATCCGTTAATCTACGTAATAGATTGCTATCGCCTTGCTACTTCACCTATGAAGTATCCGCTAATCTGCGTAATAGATTGCTATCGCCTTGTTACTTTGCTTGTGAAGTATCCGCTAATCTGCGTAACAGATTGCTACCTTCGCAACTAGTGCAACACTTAGCAGAATTCGGTTCTCAGGCCGAATTGGTACTTTGAATCTACTCTGTTGCAGGTTTCCACGTTCGGAGCTACTTCGTCGGACGTGTACGGAGCTGAGAGATCGGATTCAGAGGTTGCTTTGACCGTGCGCCAAGGGACTTCGTCACGATAGGCTTCGCCACGCTCGTACTCCACTCTGGACGAAGTCACGCTCGCGTGTTGCGTTCGAGTCATTATTATGTATCTTACTATATCAGAGACTTCACGCCGAACCCCGCTGTTCAGAGGTGATTGTCGCGTCCAGATCTATTCGGAGTTCATCTTCGGCCAGGTCGGTCTGAACGCCGAAGGTACCCTTCGGCGGGACACTTCGCATCAGACGCCGAAAGTATACTTCGGCGAACCCCTTTGCACCATACTTCGAATCATTCAGTCTTTGCTCGGTCTGCTGATTTATTCTGTTTAATATATTTCTTTTGGCTAATTGGATTATTTTGTGTGATCTGATTGCCTGGCGACTCCACCCTCCTTACCACGGCTAAGGGTAGTCGGAACGCGACGTCGGTGCTGTGTTACGGTTAGACTTTTCCCTAAGTATCCGCACACTTTTGGATCGTCGAACTGACCCAAGTGTGGGGGCATGTTTTCGTGTCAACAACTGGATATGGGCTTATTTCTGCAGCTATGCTCTCAATCCGATTTGGCGGTTTATTTTGATGCTGATTGGGCTGGATGCCCAGATACGCGCCGGTCGTTTCTAGATATGCTGTTTTCCTAGGTGACAACTTGGTCTCATGGTCTTCCAAGCGACAGCTCACCGTCTCCCGTTCTAGTGCAGAGGCTGAGTACCGGGCTGTTGCAAATGCTGTCGCCGAAGCCACTTGGCTCCGACAACTTTTGTCCGAGCTACACACCTCGTTGTACAAAACCACCTTGGTGTATTGTAACAACGTCAGTGCCATCTACATGTTCTCCAATCCCGTTCAGCATCAGCGCACCAAACATGTCGAGATAGATCTCCACTTTGTTCGGGAGCGTGTTGCTCTTGGAGATGTCCGTGTGCTTCATGTTCCCACTACATCTCAGTTTGCTGACATCTTCACCAAAGGGCTACCTACATCCATCTTCAACGAGTTCCGGTTTCGACTGTTCTCACCGTCTGTTCTCACCCCGTTTCGACTGCGGGGGTGTGTTAGACAACTATCTTCTAGATAGGACTAGACACTTCTAGATGAATGTAGAACATGTCCAGCTGTTAGATTTCTATTAGAACCTACAGCTAGACATATATTTTGTTACATTCTGTTATGGCCTAAATGCCTCTCTATAAATGTAATCCCTGGTTCCCTTTTCAAATCAATAAACACAAAGATATTCCTCCACTACTTTCTTACAAACATCTATGAGAAACACTTGCGGCGTCTACGGTTTTGTGGTATGAGCTGAGAGGATAAGTCTGTGTGTGTATGTGTGTTTTGGCATGACATGTTGTTTGGCATGACATGTGTGATGTCCATGTGTCGACAAGTTTGTAGTCTTAGCACCTTTAGCATCTTTTGCTTTAGCATCTTAGACTAGCATCTAGCATCTTGGGCTACATGGCTAGCCTATAAATATGTATCCCCAACCATTTGGGTTGGTATGGCATTTGAGTGAGTTGAATGAGAAGAAAAATTGCCCCAACTCTTGAGTGTCATCCCTACCAATGCGAGTGTTCTCTCTAACAATTGGTATCAGAGCTGTATGGTTCTGTGACCTTTCCAATCCCCTCCGCGACTCTCTCCAACGGAGACGCCCGTCTCCTTGTTCATCTTCCTCCTTTGCCGGTCCACCGGAAACCAACGACTTGGCGAGCACCACCCACACCCCGAGCAGTAGCTCGATAGTAGCGGCTTCCTCCTAGTGCAGCAGCAACCCCCACGACCCTTCCAGTCTAGCGGCGTGCAATGTCTGCAGGAGACTCTCTTCGCTTGGTCACCTCGAGCGCACGGCGTCGGCAGGAGGCCGAAGTCGTCACGGCGGAGGAGCGCGACCGGGTAGCAGCAGAGGCCGCGGCAGCGATGGCTCAGAAGGCGAGGTTGGCGGCGGCAGAACTGGCAGTAGCGAGAGCGGAAGAGGAAGCGGCGGCAGCTGCGGCTGCAGCACATGTTGTGACGGCAGAGCTTGAAGCTTTGCGCCACGGTAGCAACAGTGGCACTGCCTCCGAGGGAGGTAGCCTCCACTTGGAGGCCGAGTTACCAAGGAGGGCAAAGGATGAGCGGGTGGTGCAGTGGGCAGCAGTGCAGCCCCGTGCTCGCGGCGCCAGCCCAAACGGGCCCAAACGCGTCGACAACACTCCGGGAGGATGCGCACGCGACGGTTGTGCTCCTGGCGAACGCGACCCTCATAGGCGGCGTGGCTCTCCTTCCCCGGACCGGCGCCGTGGTCATCATGGCTTCCAAACCATCGTCAAGGACGCTAGTGCTGGTGGTGGATGGCCCACCCTCACCAAGACCAACTACACCGAGTGGTCCGTGATTATGAGGGTGAAGCTCTAAGTGTGGCACATGTGGGAGGCGGTCACATACGACGACGTTGACTACGACGATGATTGACGGGCGCTGGAGGCCCTCGTTGCTGTAATCCCACCGGAGATGCAGTCTTTGATTGCTTGCAAGCAGACTGCCAAGGAGGCTTGGGATACTATCGTTGCAATGCGTATCGGCAGCGATTGCGCCCGCGAGTCTACGCTGCAGGCACTACGCAAGGAGTGGGAGAACCTGGCTTTCAAACCAGGTGAGGATGTTGATGATTTTGCTCTCCATCTCAACTCTCTACTGCAGAAGTTGGTGCAGCATGGCGAAGACATCATCAACGAGGAAAGAGCTGTTGAGAAGCTTTTTCGTTGTGTTCTCGGGAGATACAAGCAGATCGCTCGCTCGATCGAGTCCTTGATGGACCTCTCCAGGATGTCGATCGAAGAAGCGATAGGTCGCCTCAAGGTCATCGACATCGACGAGCCCCAGCCATCTTTAGAGACGGCCACCACTGGTGGCAAGCTTCTCTTCACCGAGGAGCAGTGCCTCGCTCGCCAGCGAGAGCAAAAGAAGAGGGAGGCATCAAGTTCGTCAAATGGCCGCAAGCGCTAGCCACGAAGGGGGCACAAGGCCCCCCAGGCGTGTGTAGGCGCTACTGGCGACGCCAATTGTGGCCGCAAGGCCACCCGTGATGACACTTGTCAGAACTGTGGCAAGATCGGCCATTGGGCTAGGGACTGCTGGTAGGCGAAGCGCGGCGGTCAGGCACATGTCGCGCAAGCGCAAGAGGAGCCAACTATGTTCCTTGTACATGGGAACATTGAGCTGCACTCCCCTCCCGCGTCGATAGCCGCCGCTCTTCTCCATGTCGACGAACCGCACACGGCTTCCTCGACAATGGGTCCAATGATGACAAGATTGACGGTTGGTTCCTCGACATCGGCACCACCCATCACATGACCAAGTGGCGGGACCACTTCTCCGATCTGGACTATAGCGAGCGAGGCTCTGTCAAGTTTGGGGATGCCTCCACCATGGAGATAAGGGGAGTCGGCTCTGTCATCTTCACCGCCAAGACCGGCGAGCATCAGATGCTCACCGGTGTCTACTACATCCCCGAGCTAAGAAACTCCATCATCAGCCTTGGCCAGCTGGATGAAAATGGCTCGCGCATGGAGATCGAGCATGGGGTGTTGCGCATTTGGGATCATCAGCACCAACTTATCGCCAAGGTAAATAGAGCAAGCAATCGTCTCTATGTCCTCCATGTGCAAGTGGTGCAGCCCATGTGTCTTGTAGCTCGCCGCGATGCCTGGTGGTGGCACGAGTGCTTTGGGCACCTCAACTTTGAGGCCTTGAAGCAGCTCGACATCAAGGAGATGGTGCGGGGCATGCCGAGTGTCGAGCATGTGGAGCAGTTCTACGACACTTGTGTGCTGACAAAGCAGCGACGACTCCCATTCCCTCGTCAGGCGAGCTTTCGCGCCAAGGAGAAGCTCGAGCTCGTGCACGACGACCTTTGCGGTCCCGTGACACCGGCTAGCCCTAGAGGCCGGCGCTACTTCCTCCTCGTCGACGACATGTCCTGCTACATGTGGGCGGTGCTTCTCGACACCAAGACGGTAGCCGCAGACGCTATCAAGCGTCATCAACCTGCTGCGGAGAAGGAGTGCGGGCACAAGCTCCGGGTGTTGCGCACGGACAATGATGGCGAGTTCACGGCGGCTGAGTTCGTGGCGTCCTGCGCCGACGAGAGGATTCAGTGCCACTACTCCGGGCCCTACACACCACAGCAGAACGGCGTCATCGAGCGCCGCACCCAGACGGTGGTGGCCACTGCTCGTGCCCTCCTCAAACAAAGGGGGATGTCGGCGATCTACTGGGGAGAGGCGGTGATGACTGTCGTCCATCTCCTCAACCGCTTGCCCACCAAGGCTCTTGACGGCGAGACGTCGTATGAAGCCTGGCACGGACGCAAGCAGATGGTCGGCCACGTCCGTGTTTTTGGTTGCCCGGCATTCGTCAAGGAGCTTAGCCACGTCGGCAAGCTTGACGACCGGAGCACGCAAGGGGTATTCATCGGCTATGCGGAGGGCTACAAGGCCTGCCGCATCCTCGATCCTACGACACAGCGCGTCCACATCTCGTGAGACGTTGTGTTCGACGAAGGGCGAGGCTGGATGTGGGGCAAGATGGCGGATGATGGCTCGACTTTGACGATCAGCGATTTCGTCATCGAGTACGTCTACTTTGAGGGAGCAGGGGGAGCTAGCAGCTCACCTTCACCGAGCTCGCTTGCCCCGGCACCTGACACATCATCAGCTCCGGCAAGTACTCCACCACCTCCTGCACCGACCACACCCCGGTCTCCTACACCGGCGCCCACATCTCCGGGATTGGCATCCACAACTTCAATCCATGCTGAGCAACGCACAGTGGAGTTCACTACTCCATTGTCAAACGACGGGGACTGTGTCGATGCTTGCCACGACGGCGAGCCTCTATGTTACCGCACCATGGATAACATCCTTGGTGAGCAGCCCGTTCCTGGGATGGCGCAGCATGACTTCGATGCGGAGCCTCTATGTTACCACCACCACGTTCCTTCGCTGAGGCGAAAGGAGACGCGGCCTGGCGCGCCGTGATGTAGCAGGAGATGGACGTCGTCGAGCGGAACAAGACATGGGAGCCGGCTGATCTTCCGGCCGGCCACCGTGCCATCACCCTTAAGTGGGTGTTCAAGCTAAAGAAAGATGAGGCCGGGGTGGTGGTCAAGCACAAGGCTCGACTGGTGGCACGTGGTTTTGTCCAGTAGGAGGGAGTCGATTTCGACGACACCTTCGCGCCCGTTGCACGGATGGAGTCCATTCGTGTCCTCGCGCTGGAAGCCCAGGAGGGTTGCCGTGTTCACCACATGGATGTCAAGTCTGCCTTCCTCAATGGCAACTTGAAGGAGGAGGTCTACGTTCGACAGCCGTCGGGATTTGTCATCCCCGGTAAAGAGAACATGGTTCTCCGTCTGCGCAAGGCTCTCTGTGGCTTGTGACAGGCACCACGAGCTTGGAACGACAAGCTAGACTCCACTCTCAGGCAGATGGGGTTCTAGCAAAGTGCTCATGAGGCTGCAGTCTACCGGTGGGGTAAGGGAGACAATGCCCTGCTGATAGGCGTCTATGTCGACGACTTGGTGATCATCAGCACCAAGGAGGTGGAGGTGGAGGCGTTCAAGACCAAGATGAAGGCCACTTTCCAGATGAGTGACCTAGGGCTCCTCTCGTACCTAGGGATAGAGGTGCACGAGGACAGCTCTAGCACTTCACTTCGCCAAAGCGCCTATGCCAAGCGCATCGTCGAGCTAGGCGGACTAACCGACTGCAACCCAACCTACAATCCCATGGAGGAAAGGCTGAAGATGAGTCGCGACAGCACGGCGGAGGAGGTGGACGCGACGCAGTACCGGCGCATTGTGGGCTGCCTTCGCTACCTTGTCCACACGAGGCCGGACTTGGCGTTTGCAGTTGGCTACGTCAGTCGGTTCATGCAGCGACCGACGACGGAGCATCAGCATGCCGTGAAGAGGATCCTACGCTATGTCGCGGGGACCTTTGACTACGGTTTGTACTACCCCATGTGCCCCGGTGCGGCGCATTTCATCGGGTACAACGATCACGCCGGCGGCATCGACACAAGCAAGAGCACCAACGGGACGTTCTTCCTTGGCAAGTGTCTGATCAGCTGGCAGTCCGTCAAGCAGCAAGTGGTGGCCATGTCCAGTTGCGAGGCAGAGTACATCGCAGCCACTTCTGCATCAACTCAAGCTCTCTAGCTGGCTCGACTGTTTGGCGATCTTCTTGGCAGAGATGTCGAAGCGGTGGAGCTCAGGGTGGACAGCAAGTTTGCTTTGGCTTTGGCAAAGAACACTGTCTTCCACGAGCGCAGCAAGCACATTCGGGTGAAGTACCACTTCATCTGGAGTTGTTTTGATGAGTTTAGTGTGAAGGATAGCTCCATCAACATCCAGGACCAGCTCGCCGACTTCCTCACCAAGTCGCTTGGGCGGATCAAGTTCAAGGAGCTTCGCACCAGGATTGGGATGGTTCAGATTTTCTAGAAGGCGCCACACAAGACTTAGGGGCAGATTGAGAGGATAAGTCTATGTGTGTGTGTGTTTTGGCATGACATGTTGTTTGGCATGACATGTGTGATGTCCATGTGTGGATAAGTTTGTAGTCTTAGCACCTTTAGCATCTTTTGTTTTAGCATCTTAGACTAGACTAAGCATCTTTGCTTTAGCATTTTAGACTAGCATCTTTGCTTTAGCATCTTAGACTGGCATCTAGCATTTTGGGCTACATTGCTAGCCTATAAATATGTATCCCCAACCATTCGGGTTGGCATGACATTTGAGTGAGTTGAATGAGAAGAAAATTGCCCCAACTCTGAGTGTCATCCCTACTAATGCGAGTGTTCTCTCTAACATGAGTGAGCTTGACTTGGAACTTTTTTACTCTCTCCCTCCCCTATGGTGAGCACCATAGCCGTGGTGTGCACCACACGACGCCACAACGACACCACATGCTTGTGGCACCCCACAGGCACTTGGGTGATATGGCAATCCGTGGCGAATTGCAAATTTCTGCCACGGCGATATGGCGATGCCATAATAACTATGCCTAGTATAGAAATATAATTTGTTAGTAATTTCTTTTATTTTCCCCTTTTCCAGACAAATTTCCAGTGGAGTGGAACTATGAGCAAAAGAAGGGCCAGAAGTGGGGAATGGACAATTCAAACAAGAAAAGCTCTGATACCAGCTATTATGGAAGCATAAATGGAAGTGATACTGAAGTTAACCACCATGTGATTGGCAATAAGACGAATGAAAATGGTTTCAGTGCTGAAAAGATTGGTGAGAGCAGTCATGTCAGATCAGCGAATGAAAACACTGTTGCCGGGGAAAGGAAATCTAGCAGTGAACATTTAAATTTTGAGAGCTTGTACCCCCTAACACGACTTCCAAAGGTATTTTCTTTTCCTCTTTGAATATGGATGATGGAAAATTGTTATACCTGATTAGCTACATCAAAAATGAAACTTGAGTATGGGTGGCATACATGTGAGGGAGCTGCAATGGAGAAAGAAATTGAGCATGGGTTGGAGAATATGAGTCGCCATCGAACTAGAGTTTTGGTACATTAGAGTTTGAAAACTGAGTGTGCTACTTAAATGAACGTAGATCATTTTTGGACTGGCAATATTTGGGTGATACACTGAATTTTCTTTTTCAGTCTGTTTTGTTTAGCTAAATTCCATGTTTACTTAGGTAATTCTATACAAGTCGAATTGACACTGTCATCATTGTTTATATGGATATGATATTTTCACTCCAATCCGATCTCTACATATCTTTAAAAAAGAAAACAATGAGATCATATATTCACATCACAGATGGTTTTTATGCTCAAAGTATGCACTTTAGCAGAAGTTACAAATCTATCATTACTAGCTTTACAACCAGTTGCAAATTGCTTATTTTGTTACAACATTTCGCTTTTGTTTCTCTGGAAGTTGTATTTCCTTTGTCTAGATTAATTCTCTTTTATGAGCTTACCTTTGTTTTTTACAGGAGGGAGATCTGATTGTTTATCGATTGGTGGAGCTGTCTTCCTTATGGTGTCCGGAGCTTTCTTCACACCGTGTATGACAGTTTCTAGAGAAACTTTCATTGATGTGTGGCTCATAAAGCTCATTTTTTGTTTGAAAAGGGAGACCAATCCATTTATCCATCTTTTGCATGCTAGGGCAAACATGACGGAACAGTGTGCTTTTAATATTTAACTAACTGGTGGGATTGAATTTAGGCAAACTGTGATGCATCTTTGCTTATAATTTTCAGGTCGGTAAAGTTCTTATATATGATCCCATATCATTGAGGATCATCCTCTTACCTGTTCCTGAGTATCCAATCATCTTTGAAGAAACGAATGGTGAAGATGAACCAGATATGCTGGTAGGCATGTCACCATACAAGGAAGATGGCGCCTTGGAGGTAATTATGAGTGTTCCATTTTTAATTAACAAGTTTGTCAAAATGGGTATACACCACTCGATATCTTCTGCAGATTGAGTACTCTTCCCTTCTTGATGTGAGACTACTCAAGGATACTGAGTCTTTACAACCAGCTGTTAGTGCTCCCCTTACAGAAACATGCAAGAAAAGTGGATCACTTATCAGAAAGCAAGTTAGCTTTGATAATGACAAAGTTAAAACTCACAGCCAGATGGTGCGTAACAACACCAAAGGTCCAGAAGATATACCAGGTATTGGTTTAGGCATTTGCAAGCACTTCTATGTGTGCACCAAAAATTTTGTTTGTGGACTTGTGGTAAATTGTAGACAATCTTATTCCCAGAGAAAACACCGAATAAGCTTTGGGAGGAGAGTGGTGATGCCTCAAATGAGGAGCCTGCAGTTCAGGATAATGGCTGGGGAGCTTGGACACGAAATGCCAGCATCTCTGCATGGTCATATAGAGCACTAAGGAGCAGTGCCCTTGGTCCAACAGTAGCGCTTTTGAGAGGGAAAACTACCAAGGGAGGTAAACCTTGCAATAGAAAGTATGGCAAGTGAATTAAGTGTTGGACATAGTAAGGGCCATGGGTAATCACCGCTTGGACTTTTCTTTTGTAGTCAGCCCGTCTGTAATGTTGAGCCGGTCAAGGATGGCTATCTAGTCTTTCTGCCGTTTAGGTAATATGGCATCTTAACTTAGCCCTAAAAACATGGGATTTAAACTGTTGAGCCCTGACATGTATGTGAAATTAGAGTTTCAACGATTCTATGATCGGTGTGCCATCAGGCACTTGGCTAGGCAGATTGTATGGAAGCAGTTTACGCTGGAATGACTTTTTAGCCGCGCAAACAAATGGCATCATACTTTGCTTAAAACTACGGACCAACTGAAAAAAATTCTTTGACTGAAAATGCCCGTCAGTCAATGACGTCACCAACTACTGAATCATATAAAATGTGATCTAGTATGTTTTATATGGTCTTTATTCTTAAATAGCTGACGTCTTTATAATAAATACAGTGAAATCTCTAAATTTTAAATCGTTAATAGAAAAGAATATTATGATTTGATATGTAAAAATAATATTAGTATATTAGTAATTAGTAATGAAAATACTTTTATGCAATTATATTATTATTGACGATGATTTTATTAAATATTATGTAATATAAGTCATTCTGTTATTTTTTCCATTCATTTATGGATTGATAAATCTAGATCGATTTATTAATCTATAAATAAATCTAAAAAATAGAATGACAGAAAACATAGAGAAAAACTTAATTTATTTAATAATGGACAAAGTAGTACGATTAAGGCCATCTATGATTATAATCATCTATTAGTCTTCTCTATGGCTATTTATGATTATAATCTATTAGTCTTTAAATTATAGATGAGTTTAACTATGTTCATAAAATTTGCTTAAAACTTTGGTTTTGCGACTCGAAACCTTAGTATAGAATTAGGCAAATACAAGCGCAAAGAGTTATCACATGGACACTTCAATAAAATGAAGATCATTTCTTAGTCCAAATATGACAACAATGTAATCATAATCATACTTCTAAGAAATTTAAGGCCCTAGATAATTGGTGAATTTGTATCTTATCCATAGAATATAGACATACCATTAAAAAGCAAAAATATGAAGCACACTTCATCTCCCATATGTATGATATAAGTGGTTTTGAACTCTCACATGGGAGATCCAAAACCACTAAAACTATACATTATGGGGAGAATCTTTTGGACAATAACATGATCGTTTAATATACCACCAATGATCTATATGAAGACTTTAAATAGTATCCATACAAAAATATATTTAGATACTTCGCTATCTATCTATTTATGAGAGATAATTATTATAAAGACAAGAAATTATCATGAATTGGTTCAAATAAACACCATTGGTACATAATAAGATATGCAAAGATTCTACATATAGACTCTACGGGACTTGGTACAACAAACTATATACTTCGTGAAATATTCCTAAGGTCTCACCAAAAGACAAGGAAATATTTTAACAATTGCATGATGTGATGCAATAATTTTGGTTCACATAATGCCATAACTATTCTATCTACGAGTACTCAAGTTATAATCTTGGATAACAAATTAGTTAGATTCAACTCGTACTTCACTAAGTCATAAAAATATCTGTCAAAATGGTTTCCATATTAAAACCTATACACACAATGAAGAGACACTTCTCTTTATCTAAGATAACGAATATAATAAAGTGATACTTCAATAAGTATCACCTCTTCTACATAATTATATTACATATTCATCAAACACGTCTCACATGTTGCATATCAAATATTTTTTAGAATGTCAATGCATTCTAGACTAGGCATTTTCGCCTTGATCATCCTAACATTGGATGATACAGAAAATTACTAGCAATTTTGTTAGTCCTAATTTAAATAATATTGCATTTCCTCAATTATTAAATTTTATGTACACCACATGTGTCATAGGGAAAATAATGCTAAGGCCATAAAATTAAAAGTTCATCTAAAGCCACTCAAATTTCTTGAACACATTCAAGAAGGCACACATGGTACTATAGAACAATTTGTCGGTCTATCCTTATATTTTATGGTTTTAATAGATTCATCTATTATATGATCTTACATGTGTCTATTATACACATAAAACGTGTTTCCACAATTATGGCAAAATTTATTAGTTGTGAACTCATTATTTAGAACATTTAATTCAATCAATTCGAATGGACATGCTACTAATTTTTGTTTGCATGCCTTCAATCATTATTGTAAGGCCCTAGGAATTCAAATATTTTTGTCCTATATATTCACACTCAAAATAGTTAAACAAAATATTTAATAAAGAGGAAGCATATTATTAGACCATCATTATAGAATTACAAATTTACCAACTCAATGTTGTGTTATTTAGTTTTACATGTTGCATAATTGATTCAGTTACAACTAACTGAATATCAAACTTTCCCTCTACAAATAGTATGTGGAAATTCACTAAGTATTTCCCATCTGCGTAAATTTGGTTGCGCTACAAATGCATCATTCTCACCAACATAGTATACATTAATGGGCCTACACAGGAATTTGGGATCTATATTGAGATATTAATGTCCGTTAATCACAATATATCTCAAACCCCTCTCAAGGGAATCTATTTATTGCCCGGTATGCCTACATTTAATGAGGTACATTTCCAATCATTCGGGGGATAATTCAAGTACCAATAAGAATGCCATGAAATCTATTATAATGTCAAAGACATTATCACATTGACACCTCAAATCCACGTACCCATAAATATAAAATTCAAATTTAGAAAATCATCAATTTGCAATATATTGCAAATAAACTGCCAAATACATTTATTAATGACAAAAATGTCATAAAACCCTATCACTTTGCTAAGAATATATCTGTTGTAGCAATTGTGTTAGCTACAACACAGGTTTTGTATGTGTGTGTATGGTGTGTAAAATGAACCTCAAAGGGTTCTCTCAGAAGAAGAAAGGATTTATACTGGTTCGAACCTCTCCTAAGGGATAATAGCCCTACGTCCAGTTTGTGGTGGATTTGGCATAGCATGCCTTGGTATAGTATAGTGAGTTCCAGGGTTCTCATGGCCCTGGAGAAGCTAACCTGTTACAAGGGCTTGGCCCTGCTTTTATAGGCACGCAGGCCAAAGGAAAAGACCAAAATGCCCTCTATAAGTCCTAGGCTTATAGGGGTAAAAAGGGAAAAAGGAGTTAGCTACTGTACAAAGTGCTTTACAGCTTTACAGATGTGTCAGACAATGTCACTTCTTTGACCAGCTAAACGACATACTGGAGGCAGAGGGGCCCCTGGTATGACTTCTACACTGTAGCGAGGTGTAAATATCTGCTGGATTCAGAGTAGGGTCCGTATCTCTTCAGGCGGAGGCTGCAAGGGAGGCTTCGAAGTACACTCCGAAGTGGACTTCGAAGTATACTCCGAACTGGGCTCCGAACTGGGTTCTCGGAGACTTAGCTTTGAATTGGCTGGAAAGGGTCTGGAGACTGGCTCTGAGGGGCTCCAAAGGGATCTCGAAGGTTAACTCCGAACAGGGTTCGAGGGTTAACTCTGAACAGAGCTCGAAGGTTGACTCCGAGCAAGGCTCGAAGGTTGACTCCGAACAAGGCTCTGAGGCTAACTTCGAAGTTAGCCTGAGACTTAGCTTCTGGCAAACTTTAAGGGATCTTGAGGGCTTCGCTCCGGAGGGCTCCGAAGGGGTTCGGAGGCCTCGCTCCAGAGGGCTTCGAAGTGAACCTTGGGACTTGGAAACAGCTTCTTCAGAAAGGAACAAGCTTCGATAGTGTTGGGCTCCGGGCCGAAGGCTGTCGGAGGCTGACGTCATTTGGCCTTGTTCAAGGGAAAACTTATTCTCCCAACAATATCATAAATAATAGAGGTACCAAATAAAACTATTCAACTCCCTAATCAAATCGATAAAGAGAGAAGTATGATTACCTACAAGTGTGAAGCTTCTTACAAGCATAAAGGAACCCGTTGAATTAAATGTCCAATCATAAATTGATACAAATTCTAAGGGTAATACTTCTCGTAGATGTACGAGAAAATAGCAAAATAAAACTTCTAAACTAGTAAATGCAAATAAACCTAGCATTGAGAAATACCAAGTGGATTAACCACATCCACCTCCCGTATCAACAGTGCACTCAATATCTGATACTGGGACATCAAAACACCATAACATCCTCATATTGGGAAATACAAAAACCGTCAACTAAGGTTTAAAAGATTTCATCAATTATCTCGAGTCTAGAGAAACATATAATCATAAGACTACGATTGTCGACATATAATTATCTACATAAATTAATGAAAACCTCTAAAATATCCAGATTCAAAATCCATGGTCAAGTGCAAAAACGCGCTCGGACTGGAACAAATAAAAGAGGTAATTCAAGCAAAGTTAGCCTCCCTGACAAAAGAAAGGTATTATCATCAATAATACCTACACCTCCAAAACCTTCCCTGTGGGTTTCAAATATATTTTCATCTATAAATGGTATGAAAATCATAATGTGGTGAGACATAAGACGAGGCTCGTAACACAAGGGTTCACGCAAAAAGCCAAATTGATTTTTCAATCAAGCATTCTCTCCAGAAATAAGTGAAATCATTGTCTGATAAATTATATCTTTGACAGTATAAGAATTGTCTATCTAAACAATTGACAGACATAGTGACTAATCCCTATGAGTCACTTGATTCGGACATAAAGGTTCTATTGGAATCCAAAGTTCTGAATCTAAATACGAATGCAGCATATATTGTGTAAAACTCAATAAGTCATTACATGGATTGAAACAGTCGTATAGAATTTGGTACAACCGACTCAATGAGTTCTTTATAAAAAGAATACTCAAATAATGATGATTGCCCATATATATTCATCAAGAAATCCTCACTATAATATTGCATTATATCTGTGTATGTTGATATCATCAATGGCACTAATGATATCGATGAAGTACGTAATCATTCAAATGATGGAATTCGAGAAAAGGATTTGGTCAAAACCAAATTTTTTAGGTCTACAACTTAAACATCTTTACTCGAATATTTTAATACACTAAAACACATATATCCAGAAAACAACTATGGTCATTCGATCTCTACATTTAGAGAAAGATCAATTGAGACCTTAGGAAGAGATACAAGGATTGGAGGTTCCATATCTCAACATTATTGGAACACTTAAGTAATTTGCAAATTGCATTAGGCCTCATATCGCATTTGCAAAGAAAATTACTTGCTAGACATAGTGTTAATCCAACTAAATTTCATTGGACTGGAGTCAAAAATATCTCCAAAGCGCCAAAGATCTTGATATTTTATTTCAATAATAAAGAAATCAAGATCCAAATATAATTGGATATATATAAATATTGACTACTTATTTGATCCCCATAAGTCATATCTCAAACAAGATTTTGTGTTCTTACATGGTGGGACAACCATCTCATAGAAGTTTACCTAGTAAATTTTAGTGGCTACATCCACTAATCATTCTAAAATAATTTCATTATATGAAGCATAATGCAAACATGTATGGCTTCACACAATGATAAACCACATACAATATCTTGTGTTATTGATTCCATTGAATCACTTACTATTATCTTTCAAAATAAAGCTGCTTGCAAGGCACGAATGTAGACAGTTTCATAATTTGCAAGTCTTAGGGGGAGAATATCCTTAAAGGATTAAACTGTACATACATAATATTATACTCTTTTCTTTTATGAATTTTATATATTTTCTCATAAAAGTTTTTAATGAGGTAATATCTACACAATATTATATATATCATATTCCTAATTTTCTCTAAAAGAGTTTTTATAAGGAATATACAAAGGATATATAAAATTTTCCATAGAAAAGTTTTACTATAAGTACAAATTATATGTTGTATCATTTTTTCCTTATTTTCCCTACAAGGTTTTAAAGGAGTTTTAACAATATATCATATCATATTCTTTCCTATTTTTCCTACGAGGTTTTTTTAAGAATATTCAAATAAGTTTAGGGGGAGAGTTCTCTCACACCATGCCTTATTAAAGCATCATATTGTTCTTTTTTCGTTCTTTGAGTTTTTCATCTTCAAGGTTTCTCATATAAAATTTTGATGAGACAATATTAAACTCAAATATATGTCATATTTCTAGTTTTTCCCATTGAGGGTTCTTAGAGAAATATCAAAGACATATAATATCTCCTAAAACTCTTCAGAGTATATGAATTAGCAATAATTTTACATATCATTCCTCGTATTTTTCTCACGGGGGTTTTTAGTGGAATAACCATCATATTAATCTTTATAATATATTCGATTAAGGGGAGTGTTAAGAGTTAATATCATCAGGAGACGCTTTCTCTTGGAGCAGGCGCATGTGCTCCAACCAACGTGACAAGCGGCGACTGCGCCAAACGACGCCAAACACTAAAACTGTTTCATATCTATAAATATGTATAAACAACAATCAATAAAGATAGTTCATTTTCTCATTCTGTGTTTGTATTCAATCTTTTGTGTCTTGCCTTCTTCAATTTACAACATATCGATCCACGAAACAGGAGCCGATGAAAAAATCTTGATGACATTTTCACTGACATCAAAGCAAATTGCTGTTAATTAAGCTTCAGTTTTCCCTTGTAGCAGAAGCAGTCCAAACAAGGAATCAATCGGCGTGGATTAATTACGCAAGAGAAATAATCCATTGTTTCGGCCGGTCTAACCCTGAAATATCAGGTTGTAGTACCTCGTTCTAAAATATAAAATATAGTACATCACACGGCGAGACACGCAAAACGTATTGTTGGTATAAATTATGTTTAAAGGTGTCAAACATACAATAATAAGAATACAAATAATCATAAGTATATGGGTGCTGTTTAGTTTTATGGACTAAAGTTTAGTCCGTGTCAAATCGTATGTTTAGACATCAATTTGAAGGAGTAAACGTGAACTGATTATAAAAATAATTGCAAAATCGAGAGATTATTCGCGAGATAAATTTATTAAGCCTAATTAATCCATGATTAGCAAATGTTTACTGTAGCATCACATTGTCAAATCATGGTGTAATTAGGCTTATTAGATTCGTCTCGCGAATAATCCACCGATTATGAATGAGTTTTGTACATAGTCTGCATTTAATACTTCAAAATACTATCTAAACATTCGATGTGATGAGATTAAATTTTGGACTAAGGAAACAAACACCCCCTTAGAATTGAAAACTATATAATGTTAGATAAGCAATAAACATATGTTTTGCAACTCTTGATGCTAAGATTTGGTAAAAGACTAGGCTCATTAGGAGTGCCGCATGGTCATTAGAAGTCAAAGGATTCTAGTCAAAGGATGGTCAAAGAACTCCGTCAAGGTGGTTATACGCGGCCAGATACGAAGAAGCCGATGAGGATGAAGGTAGACAAAGATAAATCTGGAATCAGTTATGGTTATCGTAACGGACGGTAAATCTCTGAACTATAAATATGTGACTATTAGCTAGGTAAAAAGAAGACAACATACACAACCACAAAATACTCTCAGCACATCGCCACCCTTGGCTTCCAAGGTTAATCTCGGCGGGACTTGACACTTAGAGCTGGGTTGCATTGTTTCGATCTCCGCGAAGAGGTGAGTCCTGCCACTCCGACGGTCGTATTAATTGGATTGGTGTTCTTAAGGCTGTATCGTATCGATCTCTTGAGGCATCGGCCTGGTTAGTACAGTCACTAGTTTATCTTGGTGTGATTGCTAAGTCTAAGGCTGCATCATCACGATCTCTTAGATTGATGTGAGTTAGGTATAGAGGCTCAAGGCTTTATCGGTTAAGTTTGACATCTTGATCTATTGTATCTGATTCATATTGTGCACCATTTATCTGAATAAAGCATGCTTGATATGTTAATGTACTGTTGATTAATCATGATTTAGCGACTGCCTTGGTTAAGTTTAATCTTGTTGTTATGATAGTTTGATAGTATGGATGCATTCTCTGGTATGCTAAATTTAGTTTCTATCGGAGTACAAGTCGATAGGTTATCTTTAATTCCATACTTAATTTTGTTTCCATTGGAAGATATTCATCGACCTTTGTGCGTGGGATGTATGTCTTATCGGCCGATGGTATTATTAGATCCTGATAATCTAGCTATGGTCATCGATTCGATAGCCGATCGATGCCACTATCCACATTTCTTTTATATCACCATGGTCATCGGCTTGGTAGCCGATCGACTTTTCTACTAATATCATTCTTTCTTTCCCTTATCAGTTGTAGTGTCAAACTGATTGGCATGCTTAGAGCCCCCTTTTTCTTCTAAGATTGTAGGACCCGCACTGGAGTTAAACAGACCTCTTAGATCACGCGTGTGACCAAAAATGACTCCAACACGCTTTCTGGAATGCCTGGTGGGACACCCTTCGGACAGCTCATCCATGGTGGGTGAGATCGACAACAATAACATCATCCCGGTTACAATGGAGGTGTTGACCAATGAACAAAGGTCAGAGATATAGGACCATGTGGAAAACTACTAGAAGTTGTGTCTCGAGGCCTTTGATATGACCTGACCTAGCCCCATTTAGAAGAACCAATTGCCAAGGCCAGCCTTGGCCGGGGAGATCATCCAACGGACTGAGAGTCCTCAGATCAGATTTCAAGAAGCCATCGACAATGCTCTCCATCACGCTCTTATCAATCAGTCCGAGGTATTGGTCAATAACTTGCATGGGCTAATCAAGAAGATTGTTGACGACACGATAGCTCAGCAGCCGGCGCAAGGCCTAGTGCACTTCCCCATCAATCATCCTCGTATACTACAAAATCCTCAACACCCTTGGCGACGCCACCACCACAAGGGCCGGTGAGGCATTATCCATCAAAAACTTTGTTTGGTGGTGAAGGGAACATGATGGCCCCGCTACCTACCCCTATGCTACAAGTGCTAGGCAGACAGGACCCATCACATAACACGTATGTCTTCGGGAGGGGCACGCCGCCATCCCAGCCTTTGGCTGCACCACAAAGGCCGATCAGGCAAGATGTACCCCAACCCACATACAGAGTTGCGAGGAATATTCTACCCGGCCTCATGCCGCCAATGGGGGGCACCTGGTGACATCCCCTGGATACCATCAGACCGCATACTACGGAGTACCACCCTATTCCAATGAACAACATAGATATAATGTTGTTCGATTGGATCAATACCAACAGGCTCCAATGACTGACCGTTATCTCATGCCGAACCAACAAAATGATGATTGGGTGAACCGAATCACTGAAGTTATTCAGGACCAATTTGGGCTCCAGCCCAAGGACCAGACATATGTGTATTGGTGACCGTACCAAGAGTGGTTTGATTGAGTGCCACTACCGAGCTGATACAAAATTCCTGACTTCACCAAGTTCTCAAGGAAAGGCTCAGTCTCCACGATTGAGCCCATCAACTGTTTTCTCTCCTAGTGTGGGGAGGCATCGGCCGATATTTCTTCACCGACATACATGAGATGAAACTCACTGACTTGATGGTAGTAAAGCAGAGGATGGATGAGTCAGTACAAGATTATGCACAGAGGTTTTGCGACGTTAGAAGCAGATGCTACAACCTGAACCTCAGTGACGCACAGTTAGCCTAGTTGGTGTTCCAAGGACTCCTAAAACTGATAAAGGATAGATTTTCATCACAAGAGTTCGAGAGCCTCTCACACCTGGTATAGAGGGTATCGGCACATGAGAGCCAGTTCCACGAAGTAAGAAGGGATAAATATCAAAAGAAAGTTGCACATACTCAAATATACCCTTCAGAATCTGACGAGGATAGCGAGTCCAATGTAGAAGTCAGGCTAGCCAAATGATCTAGAAACAAGAAGCAGATCGCATGTCCCTAGGTGAAAGCATCCGATAAGGAATAAAAATATGATTTTGACATCAGTAAAGCCGATAGGATATTCGACTTACTACTCAAAGAGAAACAGATCCAGCTGCCACCCAATCATGTGATATCGACTGTTGACAAGCTGAAGAAAAAGAAGTACTGTAAGTGGCAAAATTCTCCATCACACCACACTAACGAATCCAAGGTATTCAGACAGCAGATTCAGTCATTCGTGGAGCAAGGCCGGATCAAGTTCGACAATGGGAAGAAGTCGATGAACATTGACGAGCATCCTTTCCCGGTCAACATGGTACATGCGCACCATGCCAGCGATCAGCGCATGGAGAAAGATAGGCGTACCAGCACGAGTCGGACCTGATCGTCAGACCTGGTCGACAAGTACAAAATAAAGTCAAGGGAAGATGTAGGCAGTGAGGATGATCCAGACTACTCACGGCTCAACCCCCATTGGAATTGTGAATTCTTCAGATTTTGCTGGAATGAGGGATTGCGCCTTCCATCACTAGATAACTGTCTTGATTGCGGCGACGACAGTAGCAAGTGGAGGAATGACTATAGCTCCCATAGCAATAGGGTAAAGTCACGCAATCAAGGAAGGACTGACATTCGTTAGAGACTGCCACCATTAAGGCAATCGATACTTGAGAGGCTCGGTCCCATCAATGCCAAAGAGAGTGATCAATCAACCGATGGCAGTTCCATTATGGGAAAATCCACAATGGTGCCCCACCAGGATCTTCATGAAGAACCAGAAAATAAGAGTGCAACAGATGCGACAGAAAGAGTTGAGGGAATTAGACCATGAAGTTAAAACTGATCGGTCAAGGATCAATAGTGAATGATGAATTAAGGAGAAGGCTGATCACGATGACAAGAGAGACGTGGGGGTAAACATGGAGTTCTTTCTCCCTGCGGAATATCGAGCCACTCCCAATAATAATGACGAACAAACCGAGGTGACAGCTCAGTTGGTGCTAGCGCCTCAATCGACGACATTCAACAAACCAGAAGACCCCAGACATCGGCACCTGAGACCTGTCTATATTAAAGGACTGGTCAATGGAAAGCCGATGTCCAAAATGATGATAGATGGAGGAGCCACCGTCAACTTGATGCCATATGCCACTTTCCATAAGCTAGGAAAGGTCTAGAAGACCTCGTTAAAACCAATATGGTGCTGAGGGACTTCGGTGGCAACTCGTTGGAAACGATGGGGGTGCTAAATGCAGAACTGACAGCTGGAGAGTAAAACAATGCCAACCACGTTTGTCGTCATAGAAGGAAAATGATCCTATAGTCTACTGCTGGGACGTGATTGGATCCACGCAAATTGCTGTGTTCCGTCGACAATGCATCAAAGTCTCGTACAGTGGGTCGACAATCAAGTGGAAATCATCCCCATTGATAAATCGGTTAACATGGCAATAGTCGATTTATCGGTATGGGAGCTTTTAAAATTTTGCTCTTCTGGACAGACTTCAAACACACCCTTTGGATTGTCTAGTTCGGAGGTATCGAACACACTCCGAACACAGGCTTCAAAATGGGGTAAAAGTTCGAAGTTCAGAACACTTCGCTCGCACTTAGAAACCTAAACACATAATGAACACTGCGAAGATAGTGCAGGCTCCGCACACGAGGTGCCTTCGAACAGGATTCACACTACTGTACTTCACACAAGTACGTTTCCCTCAAAGAGCTCCGAACAAATACTCTGCACTAGTAACTGGTACTAGGCTTCGTACTTTGGAGTGCTGAAAACAGACAAAACTGACTGTAATGAGGAATTCAGCTATGATAAGGGAGCAGGCCTCAAATGAATGCTTCATAAAGTGGAAACCATCCACAAAATCTGTTAGCAACAGCTAGCTGCAACAACATATTCGGCCTCAGCCATAGAGTATGCAATGCTATACTGTTTGTGGAAAGACCAACAAACAAGAGAAGTACCCAGAAAATGATAAGTACCAGAGGTACTCTTCCTATCAATTCTACACCCAGCAAAATCTGTATCTGAATAGCCACGATGACACAAAGAGGAAGATGCAAAATACCAAATGCCAAATTCGAGGTTATGCGTGAGATACCTGAGAATGTGCTTTACCGCTTGGCGGTGCGAAGCTCGTGGAGAGGCCTAAAAACAAGCGCACAGACACACAACGAAGTGTATGTCCGGCCTCGTAGCAGTCAAGTAGAGGTGGGAGCCGATCATGCTTCGGAACTCCTTCTGATCAATGGCTTGCCCATCTTCATCAGGATCCAATGCTATTGAAGTAGCCATTGGAGTGGCGAGGGGCTTTACATCAGCCATACAAAACTTCTTGAGCAGGTCCTTGGTGTACTTCGTCTGGTGGACAAAGGTATCTTGTTTGCTTTGCTTGATTTGCAAACCAATGAAAAATGTGAGTTCGCCCATCATGGACATCTTGAACTCTCTGCTCATAGTCTCTGCAAACTCGGCAACCAAAGCATGAGAAGAGCCACCAAAGATGATATCGTCAACGTAAATTTGAACTAGGAGGAAATCTTTGCCATGCTTGAGTGTAAAATGGGTTTTATCTATAGATCCCATCAAATACCCTTGCTCAAGCAGAAAAGACATAAGTCTATCATACCATGCCCAAGGAGCATGCTTGAGTCCATATAGAGCCTTATGGACTCAAACTTCATAATTCCTTTAAATGTGATGAGGAGCCTCACGGCGGGATGCAGTCTCCCCCTCAACTTGTGCCGGTGAGTGGTCGAAGATGACCGATGTTGAGGTAGTGGCTTCAGGGCCTCTTGCCGAAGTGGTCAAAGCGGGGTCGGCTTCGGGGGTCAATATCGAGAGTAGTAGGGTATCATCCTCGAAGTCTTCAGGATCTTCATCTTCAAAGATAGTCTGCTCCATATCATGTTCACTTGCATGTTCAAAAGAAGAGCTAACACAGGGGGTTGATTCATCAAAAGTCACATCACATGACTCAATGACAGTGTTAGTTTCCAAATTGAAAACACGATAGGAATGACCATGGGTAGTGAATCCCAAAAAGATCCCGTCAGAAGAACGTGACTCAAACTTGTCCAAATTTCTACGTTTTAGGATAAAACATCGACAACCAAATACTCGAAGATGAGTAACTTTGAGCTGTCTCCCAAAACGTATCTCATACGAAGTCAAGTTAAAGATTGAGTGCAAGAAAATTCGGTTTGAGATGTAACAAGCAGTATTCATGGCCTCAGCCCAAAACTTTCTAGGAGTCCTATGCTCACTGAGCATCATCCTAGCCATCTCATCCAAAGTGCGGTTCTTTCTCTCAATAACACCATTCTGTTGAAGAACCCGTGGAGCAGAGAATTGATGTTCTATGTAATGCTCCATGCAAAAGTCAACAAAAAGACTATTCTTGAACTCGGTGCCATTATCACTTCGAATGAACTTCAATGCACCAGGGAGTTCAGTGAAAAGTCTCAAAGCTAAGCTCCGAAAGTGTGAAAACACTTCATCCTTTCTAGCTAAAAATAAGACCCAAGAGTAGCGAGAAGGACCAACAGTGTCCATATGGAGAAGCTCTCTTGGTTCTTCACTCATCACCATAGTGACTGGTGAGTGTGAAGCGGCAATCATTTTCCTATGTCAACAAGCAGCGCAAACTAAATTCTTCTCA
The DNA here is from genome assembly GCA_019279435.1 of Zizania palustris. NCBI lineage: Eukaryota > Viridiplantae > Streptophyta > Magnoliopsida > Poales > Poaceae > Zizania > Zizania palustris. The sequence goes on along the minus strand of JAAALK010000289.1, from coordinate 5,132,504 downwards.
TATTTGAGCTTGGGCAATCCTCGGATCAGACCTAGGGCACTCAAGAGAGCTAGCAACTCAAAGCTCATATGCCCTAGTCTCCTATGCCACTTCTAGAGCTCAGAAGTAGAATGTGCAACTAAGTAGTGAGAAGAACCAGATGACTCAGAAAAATCAGCTCCAAAAACTCTCCCAACTCTAAAGATCTTACAAACCAAAACGCCATCAGAATTGAGTACTTGCGAAGTATTGCGATGAAAGCGCACTTCAAAGCTCTCATCAAGCAACTGAGATACAGAAAGCAAATTCTATCCCAAGTTTTCAACCAAAGCAATATCTTTGAGAGTCAAATTCGAATTGATTCTTTCCATACCTTTACCTTTCACTCTACTCCTTCGATTATTGCTGAAGGTAATTTGTTCCTTTTGCTTGGTTGTGGTTGAGGAGCCATGCTGAATAGCGTGGGCCTCATGGCTCCAGATGTGATGAGTCATTGTCAACGCTAGTCAAAGAGGACTGAAAAGAGAGAGAAGATCTGTTGCGTCATGGGCCGTGTGTGACTCAGGTACACGGGCAGCGAGCGACTGTCGGGCAGAGGGGCCACGAAGTCGGGCTGGCCCAATCTGGGTACATGGGCTAGGAGCAGCAGAGGACCCACTGGGCTGTTGACCAGGATTGACTCAGGTACACGGGCGGTGAGCGATTGCTGGGCTGAGAGAGCTGCGGAGTCGGGCTGGCCCAATCCGGGTACCTGGTGCAAAGTCGGTGGAGGCTTTGTCAGTTTCGGCGCAAAACTGACGACCGCTGATCCTGTATCGGACTATCCAGAAGAGAAGCCGTAGTCGCTACTAAAGCTTAGCTTCTGGATAAGTCATCTGTAAATAGGAGTTTACTATTTTGTCCCTAGGCCCACAGTCAGTCAGTCGAGTCTGTAAAATATCCTAAGGGCAGTTTAGTCTTTTACTTTTATTTCAGCGTCTGTAAAAAACCCTAAGGGGCTGGTGGAATATTCTAGGTCATTGGGCAGCCTATAAATAGGGCCCCAATCCCTAGGGTTAGAATACCCTTCTAGAATTCACTTTTTAATCAAGAAGGTCACTTTTATTCTGTTGTTTCCCTGTTCTCTCTCCTGCTCATGCGTGCGCCGCCAGGGATTTTGTTCCTAAGTTCATCTCGTTTCTTCACTGTTTTGAAGATTTTATTCCTTCTGGTTTGTGTGCGCATCACTTTGTTTACAGCTCTCTGTTTGTTCGTTTTTGCGTGCAGCTAGTTTATTCCTGAGCAAATCATTCTTCTATGTTGCTTCTGTTCTTCACGTGAGGAGTACTAGTTCTTGCTTGTAGCAAGTAGTACCTACTCTCTGTAGCAACAATACACTAGTACTCTAGCCTTGCTTTTTCCTGTGTAACTTTTTGATCGACTAGACTGAGCCTTGTCTTTCTCTGGCTGTTTCTGGCAGAGCCCCCTCGTTTGTGCGAAGTCCTTTCGTTCTGTGGAGCACGCTTAGACCTGACTTCTTTGAAGGCTTCGCTAGGACTCCGAATTTGAACTGTGAATCTAGTGAGCTCTGTTCTAAGTTTTTGTTCTGACATACTTCGGCACTCTTTCGTGAAGCATACTTCGACAGGCTTCGAAGTTAGCTTCGAAGTATGTCGCTCTGGTAGACTTCGCTCGAAGTGTGTTTTCTGAGGTCATTCTGGTACTATCGTTTTCAAGGGTCACAGTGTGTGAGTTCGGAGCTTGTCACTCGAAGTTTGTCCTCGGGTCAAAGGTCACCACTTCGATTGTTAGACCTCGTTTAAGCCAGTTTTGAAGGTAGATTGTAGGCTTCGATTTGGTCTTGCTGCTGTGTGTTTGGCTTCGCTTCTCCTTCAAAGGTTGCTTTTCTGTGAACTTTGTTCGAAGCTTTCTATTCGAAGTTTAGGCTTCGAAGTACGCTGTTTGAAGCAGGCTTCGATACTGTCATACTTCGCTCTCTGCCACACTCGAACTAGGATAGACTCAACAAACCTTCGGCACTTCATTGTCAACCTTCGCTAGACTTCGGGACTCCGAAGCAGGCTTTGACACAGCGAAGCAGGCTTCGCCAAGTTTTGAACAGGAGACAAATTTGAACAGTAACTTCTCATCTCCTTTCATGTATACTTAGATCATCTACTGAGAAGTTTTACCTGCCATGATTTGAACATTTTGTTTATCTGCCTGATTAGCACTGTATTGGTGTTTCTCTGTCTAGAACACCAGACTTTTCTAGGCTAGATACTTTTAGACTTAGACAATCTATTCATGCTTTGTTTCTTAGTCTTTTGAGGAGCGTTGGGTGTTGGGAGCAGGCCATTGATTCGAAAGAATTTTTAAAGCGCTCATTCACCCCCCTCTGGTCGCTACTTTCGGTCCTACAGTGGTGAGGCTGGAGAACCATGTTGTGTTCCTGGTCATATGGCGTGAACAACCGGAGTCCATGATCCACATGCCCTCCAAGCCTCAGTCTGATGCCTACACAAAATGAGAAAACCTCGATCACTCAGTGCTGGGGTGAGTGAAAATATGACGAGGCATCCAGCACTGAGAGATACAAGAAGTAGGCAAAGTAAAAATAGATTGTCTATGCACAGGTAAAGTAGAGTGATGCAAAGTGAGAGGTCTACCTACATGATGCAAATCAGACACACGATGAGGTCTCCTGACCTGTCGAGGTACAGACCCCCTACACGTGGTCTAGCACCATATGAGACATGGTGTACATCACGAGGGACAAAAACTCTCCGGAAAGCACATGTAGCCTCAAAACTAGGACATGAGTAAATGCTAGGCTCATGCATACCTAGAGAATGGTAATGCATGTCCTGAAAACTCAGCGCCTATGAACGTCGCTCATCCTTGATGCGACGAAAGCAAAACCCAACCAAATGACCCACCCGCTGGCAATATGAGAAATGAAAGACTCTCTTGGGGTACTCACATGGTTCATAGGAGCAATCCTCACAAGCTCCTTGGGTTTCTGCTAAGGGTTTTTCTTGGGTGGAGGAGGTGGAATTTTCTTGAGAGGCTGGGTAGGTTTCTTGGCTTTTTGTGGAATGTCTAACTGGGTTCTCTCTTTCTCTAAGGTAGTGGGTGAAGTAAAAATAATTTTGTTCTTACTGTTTGGAGGAATCCTCTCAAAACCCAATCCTAGAGCTAATCCTGCCCTGTCAGCACACATCTTGGTCTTGGCCAAGAGCAAATTCATCCTACCCTTTCCCTCTGTGCATTTGTTCACCATAGAAAGAAGATATTCATTTTCAGTCATGAGTTTTTCAACTTGCCCTCTAGCAAAACTGAGTTTGTCCTTTGTAGGATCGAAAGTAGTGACCAGAGGGGGGGTGAATGGGCGCTTAAAAAAACTTGCTAAACTATATCCTAATCCCAACACCAGACGAACTTAACCAGACAGATAATATTTACAAAGCAAATTTCAGAAATTAAAGTTGTCTAGCGTAAAAATGACCGGTGTCTTAATTGAAATGATATTAAAGATAGACTAAAATAAGAATACTGCAATAAATAAAAATGGATACTAGAAATGTTTAATGATCAAAGCAAAATCCCTAAATAAATCTATGATGATTCGAACCGCAGTCTAAAAATACGATACTAATCAAATGAATAAAATATGGGTCATCCAGAAATTAATTCAGATATGGACATAAAATATTTCTTGTAAATGTAGAATAGAAATATTACTGCGACTAGATAAATGTATATATATATATATATGAGCAGATGAAAAATACTTAATTAAAAATATGCGAACACTATTAATATTTTGACAGATAAAAATTAATCCCGAAATTTTCTAAATAGATCTGCAGCTAACTAGGCAACAGATAAAGACAGGTTTAATTTAAACTGCTGAAAAGTAGTAGATAAAAAAACTAACCTGTATCGCGGGGGCGCCGTGCGGCCGCTGGAAGAAAAAAAATTTCGCCACTGCAGTCTTGGATGCACCTAGCCAGAGAAAAAAATTTTTGTGCCTCAGATTTCTTTGTCGTTTGCTGCCTGACACAAGGCTAGGCAAAAAGCTGCAATTTCTGTGGGACCCGCCGTGGGAAGGAATTAATTCCTGCCGCTGCTGCTATCTCCTTTTCCCTGCACCTGCTGGCTTCTGATCCCTGACACCAGTGGGGCCCGCGCTAGGAGCTAGTAGCTGATGCTAGTAGCTGTGGCTCGGCTATGGTTGACGTGCGCCAAACCACCGGTGATCCCACGCGAAAACCGAAAGAAAGAACTGCCGGCGAAAAACTTCGTGAAGAGAAGGCGAAAAAAACCTTTCCAGTGGAAGATGAAAAAGAAACCGAGAGAGATTGGACTATAGTAGATTGATCTATTAAAACAGTCATCTATCCCCAGAGGGATAGGAGCTTATTTATAGGCGACTCCTAATACATGAATAGACTAATTTACCCCTAGGGTAAAATAAACTGACTCTAAAATAAATTCCGAAAATTACTAAAATATTCTTAGAAAAATTACTTGACACAAATAAAAATATTCTAAACTTAAAAACTAAATATTAATATACTAAAAACGAATTAATCATAGGTTCTCAGTTTTGCGATGAAACTGACAAAGCATCCACCGTCTTCGCACCGGGTACCCGGATTGGGCCGACCCGACCCCGCAGCTTCCTCAGCCTGGCAATCGCTCGCCGCCCGTGTACCTGAGTCAAACCCAGTCAACAGACCGGTGGATCATCTGCTGCTCCTAGCCATGTACCCGGATTGGGCCAGCCCGACTCCGCAGCTCCTCTGCCCGGCCGTCACTCACTGCCCGTGTACCTGAGTCACATGCGCCTCAGACTCGGCAGGTCTTCATCTCTCCCTTCCTTTGACTTCCGTTGATAATCACTCATCACATCTGGAATATCAAAACCATATTCTTCAACATGGTTTCTCATCCTTAAGGGTGATGCAGGTGGGACAAGCAGGCTGCACATCCTTAGAACACTCAGCACTGTCCAATCTAGCCTCTAACGCCTTAACATGCTTGTCTCTCAAATTAATGCTATCAATAAATAAAGGAGAATTTGAACCAGCATCAGAAGAAATAGGTCTAGACTCCACCACCAAAAGTTACTTCTGTGTAGTCTCAAGCTCATCGATAGTTTGAGCATGCATAGAATGCAACTAAGCAAGCTCACCCATGACAACAGTGCAAGATTCACATTCAACATCATCAATTTTAGACTTAAGCATGGCATAATTAGTAGAAACATATTCTAGCCTAAGTCTAAGGTCATTACTTTTTCCTGGAAGCCTAACGACTACTTGAAGGGTAATGGCTCAAAATTAATGGCTCTCTACGATGCTTCGCCTCTGCAACGGTTCATTTCTTTGCGAAGCTTTCACACAGGAGTCTGAGTTCGAAGCTTCCATCAGACGTACCTCCGATGCCAAAGATGCTTCGAATGGTTACGATACCTTCAATATTTTCTAAGTCCCTGAGCATGAAAATATTTCTTGCGTATACTGCTCTCCTGCTATACAAGTTAAATTGGAGAAGCTTATTCGAGGGGCTACTGTTGGGGGGAAATACTTCATCCCCAGGGCCATTAAGATCAAAAGGCAAAGACAATTTATGCAGCTTTAGGACAGAAGCTTGCCCCCAAGTTGATGAAGTTTCCGAGCCGAAGGGTCCTCCGAACCCCAGTTCGAAGATACCCTCCGAAGGCTCCGTCTCTACAGTGGGAAACATCAAGACTGATGGGACGTCTGCCTTATCTATCTTCTTCGAATACATTTTACTATTTTAGCCCTATTCGGGGTATCGAATAGTTTCCACTATGTAGGTTGTACTTGAGGGGTAAAAAGGTCTTTTCCTTAGAGTTTTTACGTATAAATACCCCCCTTCTCACCCTGTGAGGAGCCATGCTGAATAGCGTGGGCCTCATGGCTCCAGAAGTGATGAGTCATTGTCAACGATAGTCAAAGAGGACAGAAGAAGAGAGGAGATCTGTTGTTTCATGGGCCGCGTGTGACTCAGGTACACGGGCAGTGAGCGACTGTCGGGCAGAGGAGGCTGCGAAGTCGGGCTGGCCCAATCCGTGTACATGGGCCAGAAGCAGTAGAAGACCCACTGGGCTGTTGACCAGGATTGACTCAGGTACACGGGCGGTGAGCGATTGCCGGGTTGAGAGAGCTGCGGAGTCAGGCCGGCCCAATCTAGGTACCTGGTGCAAAGCCGGTGGAGGCTTTGTCAGTTTCGGCGTAAAACTGACAACCGTTGATTCTGTATCCGACTGTCCAGAAGAGAAGCCGTAGTCGCTATGAAAACTTAGCTTCCGGATAAGTCATCTGTAACTCTAGGCCCACAGTCAGTCAGTCGTGTCTGTAAAAATTCCTAAGGGCAGTAGAGTATTTTCCTTTATTTTTGAGTCTGTAAAAACCCTAAGGGGCTGGTAGAATATTCCTAGTGTTGGGAGCCTATAAATAGGACCCCAATCCCTAGGGTTTGGACTACCCTTTTGGCTGAAATCACATCCACTCTATTGGGTCATTTTGTCTCTCGTTTCTCTCTCCTGTGTGCGCCGCCAGGCTATTGCTCCTTTCTGTTCTTGCATTGCATTTGCTCTAATCTCTTGAATGCATTAAAGCCTTGGTCCCTGTTGATTTTATTTGGTGCACATTGTCTGGTTTGGGGAGTTATTGCTTCGGCTACGGGCTGCTGAATTTATTTCGTGAGAAGAAGATTCTCTTTTTGCTTCTGTTCTTCACAAACCGAGTACTAGTTCTTGTTGTTGCAAGTAGTACTACTTTCCTGTAGCTACAGTAGTCTGTGCAGCTTTTCACCTTCTACTGCACAGCTTTTTGATCGAGGCCGACAGGCTCTGTCACCTTTTTGGCTGTGTTTCGAGCGAAGCCACTCTCTGTTCGAAGCCCCTCAGTTTCGTGAGACAGGCTTCGATCTATCTCCTTCGAAGGCTTCGTTCGATCTTCGGTCTCTTGGTTTGTGGTCTGTTTTTGCTAAGCTTCGAAGTATTTATCTGAACGTCAGTATCGCTTGCTTCGAACATTAGTGCGAAGGTACTTTGGCTCTATCTGTTCGAAGTCTATACTTCGACAAGTTTCGAAGTTGGGTTCGAAGCTTGTAGCTCCGCTGAGCCTTGCACTGACTTCTGTGTGGCATATCATACTTCGCCTCTCTGTTCGGAGCTTGCTCTGTTCGAAGGTAGAGTGTAGGCTTAGGACCTAGTTTTTCTGTCGTGTGACAGGCTTCGCATCTGTGTCCGAAGGTTGTCTGTTTGTGGGTTGTGTTCGAAGTTTTCTATTCGAAGGTTCTTGCTCCGAAGCTCTCGGTTCGAAGCTGTGTTCGAAGCCTTGACTTCGAAGTACATACTTCGAACCAGGCTCCGGCATTGTCTTACTTCGCTCCGAAGTACACTTCGCCACTTGCCACTTCGAACTAGGCTAGACCGTGACACCTTCGGCATCTCGGACAGGCTCCGTCACCAACCTCCGAAGCAGACCTCGACGTGCGAAGGGGGCTTCGCCAAGTTCCGAACAGGAGATAAATTTGGACAGTAACTTCTCTTTTCATCTTACACATACTTAGATCATTTCATTGAGAAGTTTAGGCCTATTACACCATGTTCATCTGCCTAGTTGCACTTATTTAATAAATCTCAGATTATAATCTTTTGCTTCTAGGTTAGAAACCTTTAGACTTAGGCCTTTTGTTTATTTCCTGCTGTGTACTCTTTTGAGGTGCGTTGGGTATTTGGGAACAGGCCATTGATTCGAAAGAATTTTTTAAGGCGCCCATTCACCCCCCTCTGGTCGCTACTTTCGGTCCTACAAGTGGTATCAGAGCTTGGTTAGGGTTTTTCCATACCTTAACCGGTTCTAAACCCCGGTAGTGACCATGACGTCTCCTGGCAAGGTCCCATCCTTGGAAGCCTATGGCTATAACTATTGGAAGACTCGCATGCGAGCCTATCTCATGAGCCAGGGTTCGGACATATGGGACATCTGCGTTCACACCACGTTTGTCATTCTGCCAGTTACTGAGCAGGGTACTGCTGGTATCATTGCTCAGCATCTGAGCAACAGTAAGGCTGTGAACATTTTGTTTTCTGGCTTAGGTCCCACTGAGTTTGAGCGTGTGAGTCATCTCTCCACTGCGAGAGAGATCTGGGCTACCCTCAAGGCACACCATGAGGGAACAGCATAGGTCAAGGCTCGGCTCTATCAGACCTACCGGCGTGAATATGAGAATTTCACACAGAAGCCGGGTGAATCTGTTGAGGCTTTGTTTGGTCATTTTCAGTCGATCATAAACAAGCTTCGGGACAACAAGGCTGAGGGTGCTCAGTTAGTCTCAGATCACGAGCAGGCGCTCAAGGTTCTTCATACCTTGGACCCAAAGATCTGGGAGATCAAGGTATCCTCTATCGTTGAGAGCACTTCTTACGATACCTTGACCATTTCTGAGTTATTTAGCAAGCTAAAGGCCACTGAGGTAGATATCCAGTTGAGATCAAATCTCACTGGTTCTGGATCAAAATCCCTGGCCCTTGCTACACCTTCTGTTGATCCCACTGCTGTGAGCTGTGCTGGGTTCTCTTTGATGTCTATCACTGAGGACCAGCTTGAGTCATTGGGAGATGATGATTTGTGTCTTTTTAACAACCGGGTGCGTCGTGTCTATGATAAGAGAATGTTCAAAAGACACGACACAAAATCCGGATGCTTTGAGTGTGGTGATCCAGGACACTTCATCGCCGACTGCCCCAAGCGCAATGGATACAAGAAGGGCACCGGTGGCAGCTTCCATGACTCCGGCAAGCACGAGAGCTCATTCTTCAACAAGGGCAAGCCGAAGACTCGATTCTTCAAGAAGGCCCTGAAGGACTACCGGCGAGAGAACAAGAAGCGCGACAAGGCCTTCTTTGCCGAAATGGAGAAAAGCTACTCCAAGCGGTCCACGTTTTCTTCCTCTTCATCGAGCTCAAGCGATGAGGAGATCGCCATCAGGAAAGGGAAGGACAAGGATGATCCGGTGGGCCTCTGCTTCATGGCTTTCGGAGACAAGCCGAAGAGCCGCTCACACCAGCGCCGAAGATCCCGCAAGAGCTTCTGCTCAATGGCTCTTGGGGATAGGGAAGAAAAGAGCTCCTCCGACGACTCTGACGACAGCAAGGTATCATCTTATGAGCGTGAAATTGTTGATTTACTTGAGAGCAATCGTCAGGAGTTGAAATATAGGGAAAAACTGCTTAGGGGGGCTAAGAAGAGGATAGATGAGTTAGAGAGTGAGCTTGCCGTGGCCAACGACAGAATTGAGAGTCTATCTTCTTCCCCTTGCTTGGGTGATAGCAGTGAGTGCCCTAAGTGTGAGGTGCTTCTGTGTGACCTGTCCACTCTGAAGTCCAGGTACACAGAAAGGGTTGATGAGAGGGACACTTTGGCCACTGAGCTTGAAAGCGCTCAACTGGAGCTGAAAGATGCTCAAGCCACTGTCGTCGTACCCTGTGCTGATTGCCCATCTCATCTTGCTAGTTTAGCTAAGCTAAAAGCCAAGGGCGATGAGCATCTGGGTGATTTGGAGAGAATGAGAGCTGAGCTTGCCCAGACTAGGCTAGAGCTTGAGACACTGTCAGTTCCACCCACTGTCTGTGAGAACTGCCTGTCTCTTAGAATGGAGTTGATTAAGCTTAAAGCCGAAAAGTTTGTCCAAGTAGAGAGTGAGTGTGAGACCTGCTTGTCTCAGGTGGAGGTTCTAGCTTCCTTGAGAGAGGAGCTAGCAGATTCTCAGAATGAGAACTTTTACCTCCGTTCTATCCTGAGTTGGATCAGTGCCAGAGAGCCACAGCTCGGCATGATGATCCAGCAGTTCAAGAGGCAGGATGGGTTTGGGGTAGGTTATACCTACACCAAGGCTGACTTTGAGAGTGCCATTAGCCGGGCAGTGGAGTGGAGTAAAATGACTCCAGAGCAGAGATATTCCAAGACCCATTCCACTGAGTCTTCCCAGGCTTGTCAGCCCAAGGATGGAGTGATCCATGAACCACCCAAAGCTCCACCTAAGAAGCCTATCTGGGTTCCTAAGCCCAAACACCTCCACTCTTCTCTAGACTCTCTTCCTGGACCCTCTCAGCCCAAAAAGACAACACCTATCACCACTAAGCCCAAACATCCCAAGCATCAACCACATCTCAAGAAGCCCACCTATCATTGTGAGTACTGTCATAGAGACGGGCATCTTGCGGAGTTCTGCTTCAGGAGGAAGCGGGTTGAGAGAGCAGAAAGGGCTCGCAGTGATCAGGAGCAGTTCTACCAGGAGGGTGGTAGATTGCGCGTTCCTCGGCGCGGGAAGAGGCTGGAGGCCAGGCCGCGTCGTGTAGGTGGTGGTAGAGGAGACGGTTTTCTTGCCCGTGCTCCAGTTGATGGTGTCCGTTCCGGCAGAGTTCCAGACCGTGTTGGCTACGGTTCTGGACCTCGTGGCCGCAGGGTTAGGCAAAACCGAGGACCGCGCTTTGAGCCGCGTTTTGGTCCAAACTCTTTTGATGGTTTTCGCTTTCCATCTTTTGAGCAGATGGCTCGACACTGGTTTAGCTCTTTTGCTAAACCTGGTGCCGGACCATTTGCTCCCACTTACAGACACTGATTGTGCAGGACCGGGGACTGGAGGATGTTTGGATCATGGACTCAGGATGCTCTCGCCACATGATGGGACATCGCAGATGGTTCTCCAGTCTCACTCCCCCGAGCTCCAAAGAGTACACCACTTTCGGGAACAGCGGTCAAGGGAAAGTAAGTGGCATAGGCTCAATTAGCATTTCAGATCATTTCTCTTTGAACAATGTTGCTTTGGTTAAGAATTTGAACTTCAATTTGAATTCTGTTTCGCAACTTCTTGAGGATGGTTTGGAGGTGCGTTTTAAGAAGGGCAATTCTTCTGTGGTTGATTCTAGAGGATCTTTGGTTTGTCAGATTTTACCCTTCGGTAAAGTTTTTCGAATTGACTTTTCTAGTTCTTTTGGCCCTTCTCGCTGTTTGATTGCTGGATCTTCTTCTGAGCTCTGGAAGTGGCATAGGAGGTTAGGTCACTCGAGTTTTGATCTGCTAGTCAGGTTAAGCTCTATGGACCTCATCCGAGGATTTCCCAAGCTTAAGATGGAGAAGGATCTGGTTTGTCATCCCTGTCGTCATGGGAAAATGGTTGCCGCTTCTCACTCACCTGTGACTCAGGTGATGACATCGTATCCGGGCGAGCTTTTACATTTGGACACTGTAGGTCCAGCTCGGGTACGCTCAGTCGGTGGGAAGTGGTATGCACTTGTAATTGTTGACGACTTTTCTCGATTCTCGTGGGTTTTCTTTTTGGAGTCTAAGGATGAAACTTTTCAATTTGTCCATGACCTGATTTTGAAGCTGAAGAATGAGAACAATGGTCGGATGCGAGCAATTCGCTCCGACAACGGCTATGAGTTCAAGAACTCTCAGTTCGTCAGCTTCTGTAGTGATCAGGGTCTGGACCATCAGTTTTCTTCTCCTTACACTCCTCCACAGAACGGCGTTGTGGAACAAAAGAACCGCACGCTAGTCGAGATGGCCAGGACGATGCTCGATGAGCACAGGACTCCTAGGCGTTTTTGGGCTGAAGCCATGAACACGGCTTGCTATCTGGCCAACCGCATCTTTCTTAGAGCTTACCTTGGTAAGACATCATATGAACTGCGGTTTGGCAGACAGCCCAAGGTGAGCCACTTGCGAGCGTTTGGCTGCAAGTGCTTTGTGCTCAAGAAGGGAGGGCATTTGGACAAGTTTGAGTCTCGTTGCTGGGATGGTGTTTTTCTTGGTTATGCATTGCATTCTCGAGGCTTCCGTGTTTGGAACCTCGAATCCCAGCTGCTTGTCGAGACTTGTGAGGTTTCATTTGATGAGTCCTTGCCTTCTTTGACTCCTTCTTTTGAGCTTTCTGGTGATGATGAGCTTGGAGAGTCCATCTTTGAGGAAAATGAGGATACTCCAGCTGCTGATGAGGGTGGGCCTTCTGCATCCCCCGCAGAGCCCACACCTTCTGAGACTTCGACTGATGAGGGCGGACCTCTGATCACTTCTTCCACTTCGATCGAGCCCCCTCAGTCGAGTCCAGAGGTGCCAGCTGCTGACTCCGGTGAGGTGACTTCAGATCACCAGGGAACCCGAGCAGTTCAACGTGACCATCCCTCAGAGCTCATCATAGGTGATTTGACTGAGAGGACTTTGCGTTCTTCTGCCTCTCTCGCTGTGTTTGCTGAATCTGCGTTTGTTGCATCTTTTGAGCCCAGAGACGTTTCTCATGCTCTTTCTGATTCTAATTGGATTAATGCTATGCAAGAAGAGCTTGAAAATTTTGTCCGTAATCGGGTTTGGACACTAGTTGAGCCGCCACCAGGATGCAACCCCATAGGCACCAAGTGGGTGTTCAAGAACAAGCAAGGTGAAGATGGGGTTGTGGTGCGCAACAAGGCTCGACTAGTTGCCCAGGGTTATTGCCAGAAGGAAGGTATTGACTTTGAAGAAACCTTCGCTCCTGTTTCCCATCTTGAGTCCATTCGTATTCTTCTAGCTTTTGCCGTTTCGAAGAGTTTTAAGCTTTTTCAAATGGACGTTAAGAGTGCTTTTCTGAACGGGTTCATAGAGGAGGAGGTTTATGTTAGACAACCCCCCGGTTTTGAGAACCCTAAGTTTCCTCGACATGTTTTTAAGTTGCACAAAGCTTTATACGGGTTGAAGCAAGCCCCCAGGGCTTGGTATGACCGGTTGAAGCAATTTTTGTTGGGGAAGGGCTTTGTGATGGGTTCTGTGGACAAAACTCTTTTCTTACTCAGAGATGCTTCAGATTTTTTAGTTGCTCAGATTTACGTGGACGATATTATTTTTGGCGGTACTACTGATTCTCTTGTGTCCAAGTTCTTTGAGCAGATGCACAGTGAGTTTGAGATGAGCCTCATGGGTGAGCTCAAGTACTTCTTAGGGCTCTAGATCAAGCAGACCAAGGACGGCACCTTCATCCACCAAGGTAAGTACACTCGCGATATGTTAAAGAAATTTGACTTTGGTGGTGAATTGAAGCCGCAGATGACCCCGATGGGCACTTCTGGGGGTCTGGACAAGGATGAGAGCGGTGTCAAGGTCAATGAGAGAGAGTTTCGAGGGATGATTGGTTCGCTGTTGTACTTAACGGCAACAAGACCAGACATACAGTTTGCTGTGGGACTTTGCGCGCGTTTTCAGTCTTCACCACGCGCGTCTCACCGGCAGGCTGTCAAGCGCATTTTTAGGTATCTCACTTATGCGCCTGATCTCGGTCTTTACTATTCAGCATCATCATCTCTTGATCTATCTGGCTTTTTGGATGCCGACTTTGGTGGGTGCCGGTTGGATCGCAAGTCGACTTCCGGTACTTGCCAGTTTCTTGGTTCATCTCTTGTGTCTTGGTCTTCACGAAAGCAATCTGGAGTTGCTCTTTCGACCACAGAGGCTGAGTATGTAGCTGCTGCTAGCTGCTGCTCACAGTTGGTTTGGATGATTTCCACTTTGAGAGATTTTGGGTTGTTCTTTCCTACCAGAGTTCCTTTGTTTTGCGACAGCACTAGTGCAATTAGTGTAGGGAAAAACCCATGTCTCCATTCAAAAACCAAACACATTGATGTGCGCTTTCACTTCTTGCGGGATCAATATGAGAAAGGTATCATTGACCTTGTTCATGTTGATACCCATCATCAGTTGGCAGACATTTTCACCAAACCCCTAGATCAGTCTACTTTTGAGCGTTTACGAGGGGATTTGGGTGTTGTGTATCCTTTTTAGGATATTTTGAGTCAGTTTTCCTTCTTCTTTACTCTTTTCTTGAGTCTTTTTGTGTGTGTACATACCTTGAATTTTCACATATCACACTTTAGAGATGCTTCTGCTATATGATTGAACTGCTTTACTTATTCTAGCTGGTACATGCTTTTGATTACTTGTCAATGATCATGCTTTGGTTCAGTTCACTTGATATGTCTGATATCTGTCATATGCATGGCTTTTATGCTTTAAACTTGAAAAATGATCACCATTGCTTCCGGTAACTAGCATGTGTAGGCTGAGTGCTTTTGTTATCTGTTACATGCCTTGTAGCTAGTTCATCACATAGATGCAGATATGCAACTTGGACATCTTTATGCTTCAACATGGAAAATGAACTATAACAGTCAGAAATGAATGAAAATTCCATGCCTTTTTATGCTTAAAATTGAAAAGATCCAGGTGGGTTTGTTTTTGTCGCATTACATTGTTTTGGACTGCGTACCATAGCACTTTGGTATGAACTAGGACACTGTAGTGTATGCCAAGACCAATGTCTTAAGCTTCTGATGGTCTAGTTCTGGCCTAAGCTTGACTTGGTCGGTCAGCATAAGGTTTGACATGCAAATAACCCTTGGCATAAATGAAAAAGGAATTCTGAAAAAGCCTGAACATTTAAAAGATAACAAGTTTGCTGAAGCACTTTGTTTCTGAACAAAGCTTATCTTGGTAGATATCAGTTAGCTTTTGCATCTCATGTTTTTACCTTGCTTGTTTTACTGGAAAATGTGGTGATGTTTTTTGTTTTGCAAAAACTGAAAAATGCGTGCTAAATGACTTTCTTTAGATACCATCTGTTGCACTGATCATGCCATGTGTCTTAGATAGTATGTCTTTTGCTGTATCTCTTAGATGTTGTAATTGCAGTCAATCACATTTGAGAAGCATGCTTTCTACACTCCTTATGCACTCCAGTTGATTTCACTACATATTTTGAGGGGGAGTTGCATTTCAGGGGGAGTCTGTGTCTCTTTTGAGTGCTTGATGAGTTCACTTGTCAACAAGGGGGAGAAAATTTGGGATCAGAGTTTAAGGGGGAGTTCTTACTCTGTTGATATCCTTGTTATTCTGAAATCGCACTCATTTTGAGCTTTTACGTTTTGGTTAACCATAATGACCGTTTCTTGCTTTTGTTTGGCTTTTGGTCATTAGGGTTAAACTTTTACCTTATTTTTCTTCTTCTTTGTTTTCTTGTGTTTTGTTTTCGTGTTTCCACATTTGTTCGCAAGTACTGAAGAACCGTGAAAAGAGGAGTGTTGACAATGCACTCATCAAGGGGGAGATTGAGGAGCCATGCTGAATAGCGTGGGCCTCATGGCTCCAGAAGTGATGAGTCATTGTCAACGATAGTCAAAGAGGACAGAAGAAGAGAGGAGATCTGCTGTTTCATGGGCCGCGTGTGACTCAGGTACACGGGCAGCGAGCGACTGTCGGGCAGAGGAGGCTGCGAAGTCGGGCTGGCCCAATCCGGGTACATGGGCCAGAAGCAGTAGAAGACCCACTGGGCTGTTGACCAGGATTGACTCAGGTACACGGGCGGTGAGCGATTGCCGGGCTGAGAGAGCTGCGGAGTCGGGCCGGCCCAATCTGGGTACCTGGTGCAAAGCCGGTGGAGGCTTTGTCAGTTTCGGCGTAAAACTGACAACCGTTGATTCTGTATCCGACTGTCCAGAAGAGAAGCCGTAGTCGCTACGAAAACTTAGCTTCCAGATAAGTCATCTGTAACTCTAGGCCCACAGTCAGTCAGTCGTGTTTGTAAAAATTCCTAAGGGCAGTAGAGTCTTTTCCTTTATTTTTGAGTCTGTAAAAACCCTAAGGGACTGGTAGAATATTCCTAGTGTTGGGAGCCTATAAATAGGACCCCAATCCCTATGGTTTGGACTACCCTTTTGGCTGAAATCACATCCACTCTATTGGGTCATTTTGTCTCTCGTTTCTCTCTCCTATGTGCGCCGCCAGGCTATTGCTCCTTTCTGTTCTTGCATTGCATTTGCTCTAATCTCTTGAATGCATTAAAGCCTTAGTCCCTGTTGATTTTATTTGGTGCACATTGTCTGGTTTGGGGAGTTATTGCTTCGGCTACGGGCTGCTGAATTTATTTCGTGAGAAGAAGCTTCTCTTTTTGCTTCTGTTCTTCACAAACCGAGTACTAGTTCTTGTTGTTGCAAGTAGTACTACTTTCCTGTAGCTACAGTAGTCTGTGCAGCTTTTCACCTTCTACTGCACAGCTTTTTGATCGAGGCCGACAGGCTCTGTCACCTTTTTGGCTGTGTTTCGAGCGAAGCCACTCTCTGTTCGAAGCCCCTCAGTTTCGTGAGACAGGCTTCGATCTATCTCCTTCGAAGGCTTCGTTCGATCTTCGGTCTCTTGGTTTGTGGTCTGTTTTTGCTAAGCTTCGAAGTATTTATCTGAACGTCAGTATCGCTTGCTTCGAACATTAGTGCGAAGGTGCTTCGGCTCTATCTGTTCGAAGTCTATACTTCGACAAGTTTCGAAGTTGGGTTCGAAGCTTGTAGCTCCGCTGAGCCTTGCACTGACTTCTGTGTGGCATATCATACTTCGCCTCTCTGTTCGGAGCTTGCTCTGTTCGAAGGTAGAGTGTAGGCTTAGGACCTAGTTTTTCTGTCGTGTGACAGGCTTCGCATCTGTGTCCGAAGGTTGTCTGTTTGTGGGTTGTGTTCGAAGTTTTCTATTCAAAGGTTCTTGCTCCGAAGCTCTCGGTTCGAAGCTGTGTTCGAAGCCTTGACTTCGAAGTACATACTTCGAACCAGGCTCCGGCATTGTCTTACTTCGCTCCGAAGTACACTTTGCCACTTGCCACTTCGAACTAGGCTAGACCGTGACACCTTCGGCATCTCGGACAAGCTCCGTCACCAACCTCCGAAGCAGACCTCGACGTGCGAAGGGGGCTTCGCCAAGTTCCGAACAGGAGACAAATTTGGACAGTAACTTCTCTTTTCATCTTACACATACTTAGATCATTTCATTGAGAAGTTTAGGCCTATTACACCATGTTCATCTGCCTAGTTGCACTTATTTAATAAATCTCAGATTATAATCTTTTGCTTCTAGGTTAGAAACCTTTAGACTTAGGCCTTTTGTTTATTTCCTGCTGTGTACTCTTTTGAGGTGCGTTGGGTATTTGGGAACAGGCCATTGATTCGAAAGAATTTTTTAAGGTGCCCATTCACCCCCCCTCTGGTCGCTACTTTCGGTCCTACACCCTATAATAGGCATCGAATACTCATATATTCAATACACAACTTTGAACTACTTCGAGCTATTATCTTATTCAGAGGATTGAGATAGTTCACTTCACAAACTCATTGTTTGTTAGTTCTTAATCTTAGAGAACCTGTTAGCATAATCTTTTACGCCAACAAGTATTGTAGGATTTCCAGCAATTCACAGCCGGTATGAGAATCAAGCTCTTAAATTTGTCATCATATTATGCGCAAGCCAATGGTCAAGCTGAAGCATCTAACAAAAGCCCAGTCAAGTTGATAAAGTGGAAGATCAAAAAATAGCGGAAGCATTGCCATAGGTCTCTATCGGAAGCACTTTGTACTTATCGGATGGCGCATCACGGGTCTACTCAGGTGTCGTCGTATCAATTGGTCTATGGCCATGAAGCGGTACTGTCTTGGGAAAATAATATCGGTTCAACAAGGATAGCTCTATAGGATCAACTTACAGCCGATGATTATTATAACTTAATGACAAACCGCTTAGATGACCTAGCGTAGATCCGATTAAGATCCCTTGAAAGGATTGAGGAAAACAAAGCCAAAGTTGCCGGGTACTATAATAACAAGGTGGTGCCCAAGTCGTTCGAAGAAGGAGATCTCGTATGGAAATTGATCCTGTCGATCGGGTCTAAGAACAATTAGTTTGGTAAATGGTCACCTAATTGGGAAGGACCCTTTTGGATATACCGAGCCATTCTTGGTAACGCCTATCTACTTGAAGGTTTAGATCGATAAGTGTTTGGGAAAGTGTTGAATGGAAATTATCTAAAGAAGTATTTCCGGAGCATTTGGATAAGTGCCTAATGATCTACATGGAACATAAAAAAACCGATACCGACCGTATCGCCTTCATATGGCCGATGGTAAAACATCGTCCTTATATGCAAGAAAATACAAGACAAATTCAGAAAATCGATGGTAATATAATACAAAAGTATATAGTTCAGAGGTTACATTCGGCAATCCAAGAAAAAACAAGTTCAAAGAGAGCGACAGATCGCCTCGATTGCTCACTGCTGAATGGCACCTACACTATGGAATACGACCCAATTCTTGACATCCGAGCCGGGGACATCTCTGATGGTGCGATGGTAGCATTTCACGTGGCGGACAGCATCGACGAGGCGACGCTCTTGGGCTTGTATCCAATTTGGAAAAGAGGCCAGGGCACTCTCTTCATTGGCTATCCTCACCGAGACCCCTTCCAGCCTTAAAGCCAAGTTAGCCTTCTCCACCTTCCGCTTCTCGAGACACAGCGACATAGCCAATGACTCAGCGCGAAGACTATTCAAGAGAGTGCCTTAGGCAAGTATCACCTCGTTGTGGGTCTTGCCCGCCTCTAGCTATGACACGCGGCTCATGCGGTAGGCCATCTATTACAGAGTCAGCTGAACTTCTAACCGATGATACTCTTGGAATGTGGTCGACGTGAGGGCATCGACTAGCTCTGGGGAGAGGGAGTTTAGGAAATCATTGAAACGAGCCCTCATCGGGCCTGAATCATTGACCAAAACCTCCACTAGGTCCTCCAAACGATGCAGTAAGTCTGACAAGACCTCTCTCACTTCTAGAGGCAGTAGAGCAGTAGCCGACAGAGGGGTGTTGGTTACTTCTTCGTCCTGAATATATCGGCCGATATCAAAGGGAAATTTCTAGACGAAGGACAGAAAGATAGAGAAGTTAGGCAAGTAGAGGGCAATCATGTCAAGATGTCGAAATACATAAGTACTTACATTGGTCGGCCTAGCAAGATCAGTCGATCATGGGGTGCAATCGCGAGAGAACTTGCGGCATCACCTTCTACTTCAACAATGGGGAGGGTGCTCATGCTCCCTTTGTCGAGGCTAGCTTGGGGGATAGGCGAAGTAACAACAGCAGACGCCGACTGCATCCGAGGCCGATGTGAGTCCCATAAATAGCTGATAAAGTTAGATATAGAGGAAGGTACCTGATGGGAGGCATCGACAGAAATAAGAGGGGCCCTAGTATCAGTATCCAATGGATAAACCACATCATCGGCCATCACCGACTCTCCAGAGCTGATGATGGTACTCTCTGGTACTTCGACCTCGACTGTTTCGACGATGACAGCTCCAGCGGCTATGGCCGGTGAAGTCTCAACTACATCATCGACCGCGTTGTCAAACACAGCATACAATGAATCGACGTTGAAAGGAGGGGTGGCTGAAATAAGGTGTCAGGCGACAGGAATAGGAAAAGAAAAAGACGGATACGACACAATGCTAGGTATGAACCTAGGACGACAGGGAGACTTCCGCTGCCGATAAGGTGCTACCACCATGAACCTGAGTGGCCGAAGGAGTCATTGACGATGGCTTCAAAAGCAAGGGAAACATTAGACACACTCCACGAAACAATTCCATGGGCAAGAGTCAAGAGTTTACCGATGGCGACAGAATTAGGGCCGGTGAAGTCGCTTGGCCGGCCCAAGCCCTAGAAGATCAGCGCACAACCGCATCCGGCGCCTTGCGTTTGTGTGTCAGAGTTTTGATAGGCTTCTTGCTAAGCCATTGTGCTAGAGTGGGAGCCCAACTACCCAAGTTGGTAGTAGCCGATATTGGACCATATAATATCGTCTTACCACTCTAGCTCATTGAGGGAGCATCAACATCGTCCTCCTGCAAAAGAAAAGGGATGATCATAAGGTAAAGATGATGAAACAAAGTAAGGGCTATAGATTGGATCAAACCTCAGGATCGATCTCCTTAAAGGCTAGATCTAGTGAGAGGCAGAAGCGCTTGGAGTGACGGTTGAAAGCACGCCGGATCATCTCAAACCATCCTACGCACGATCCAAGAAGTGAAATCCCCAATGACGATCAAATTGGCTATAGAGAAAAGACGATGGAACTTCAGAGAGCTCGTTACTTCACCATGGACCTAGATTCAGCTGACGAAGAAAAAACAAATTGGCAGTTGGCTGAAACCAAGCTGCCGGGCGCAAACTGTGGGATGGTAGAATTCATAATATGGCATGCGAGTGGGACCAATAGTGAAGTTGATTGGAAGGAGGCAGGGTGATGAGAATAGGGATGTGCAAATGGTTGGCCCAATCATCTGATAGGTACGATTGAGGCGACTAGTGGACATTGACGCTTTAAGGCTTTCGATCAGGGACCGAAACCTTGCAATCGCTACACCCTCTCGTCTAGTCATTATCAAGCACGCTTTAACATAGTTGACCTCACCACAAAGGTTTTTGTTGGCGTAAAAGATTACGCTAACAGGTTTTCAGAGATTAGAAACTAACAAACGAAGTGTTTGCGAAGTGAACTATTTCAAGCCTCCGAATAAGATAATAGCTTGAAGTAATTCGAAGTTGTGTATTGAATAACTGAGTATTCGATCCTCATTACAGGGTAAAATGGGGGGTATTTATAGGTAAAAATCTTAAGGAAAAGACCTTTTTACCCCTCAATTACAACCAACATAGTGGAAACTATTTGGTACCCCTAATAGGGTCAAAATGGTAAAAGACTAATCTAATGAGAAAGAAGATAAGTCTTCCATCCTTGCTGGTAGATAAGCTCTCTGAAGATTCGACCTTCGAAGTTATACTCCGAACATGAGTCTGCATTGATTCTTCGAACTTGATCACATACTAAACCGGAGTTAATAATGGAAATTCAGTTTAGTAGATTGCCTTTGTCTTATTACTGTAGAGACCCTGAGGATGAAATATTTTCCCCCAACAGTAGCCCCTCGAATACGTTTCTCCATATGATTTGTAAGGTTAGGAGAGCAGTATACGCGAGAAAAATAATTATGCGTAAGGGTTAATAAAATTTATCAACCTTCGGAATATGCAAAATTTAGAACTTCGAATCGATTTCTAAAAGAGTTCTATTCGAACAACTCTGAAATCAATTTCTATGAAGTCGAAAAGACCTTTAGACTTAGAAAAAATAGCCATTAACCTTTTCCTTTTAGAAGAAGCTATAACGCTGCGTTGATTTCGTAAGCCGTAACGGTCAAGAAGACGGAACGCCAAGTCTGAACGGTAAAATATTTGGACTCCAGGCTATAAATAGAAGACCCAGAAACATCCAAGATACCTTTCTCATCGTCCTCGTGCAATCCACCATTTAGCCTCCAAACTTTAGCTCCAATCACTCTATTCTGCTTGATGGTGAAGACAAGTTTCAAAGCTCCTGGGGTGACCTCGGCCTTAGCCCGCCAACAAGCCATGGCGACGGCAGTGGCGGCGGCTCCTGCGGGGAATCCCCAACAAGTCGGCCCCCATGACCTTCTCCCGGCCTCCTCGAAGTACTCTGACCAGTATTATAAACTGGGGCCATCCACCTGCAAGAGGAAGATGATTGCAGCAGTAGTTGAAGGAAGAATTAGCCCGGGGGTTAATGTCCGCAAGCCCGGGAAGGAATAAATCCCTTCGCCACGGCCCGGAGAAGTCGTCATTTTCGAAGCCTTCTTCGAAGCAGGGTTAGGACTTCCAGCGGTAGACTTCCTGTCGGAGGTACTAGATCTTTTCCACGTTACCCTTCCTCAGTTATCTCCGAATGCAATAGCACGCATCGCTATCTTTGAGTGGGCGCTGCGGGCCGAAGGCTGCGAAGGGAGGGCAGAAATATTCGTAGCACTGCACAAAGCCTCCTACTAGCCGAAGACTTACCAGGGCTCCGAAGGAGAAAAGATCGTCGTGGCCTTCGGCAACATCAACTTCAGACTTCGGGATGAATTCCAACTTCGATTTCCAGCAAAGGCCATCAATGCTAGATGGTACATAGATTGGATTCTTCGGTGGTTCTACGTCGAAGTTGGAGCAGACAACCGTTTGGCCGGGCCTCTGCAAGAAATATATTTTCGAAGGGAAACCGAAGTCCATCTAGACCCCGGCCAGCTCGAAGCCCGTCTTAATCTGCTCCAACAGATCAGTCGCTGCATGAGCACGCGAGACTTAGCGGAGGAGTTCATCAGGCTCCAGATTCCACCTCTGATAGCCAACTGGCCTATTAACTTTGAAGAGGATCCGGAGGGTGGATTCCGAAAAATTTCTTTGAGTTCGAGCTCTGCAGGTAACTTCAAAAACTACAAAATGTCTCATGTATGATTATTTCATAAAAGATGACTAATAAAAACTTATCTTTCAGCTCCACAAGCCCCTTTGACTTTGGAGCAAGTCGTTCGAACTTCGGAGATGATTTTCGGGGATCCTACCCCGGCTGAAAAAGAATGGAGGATGAAACTGGTGGGCAGTTGGGAATGACTCAACCGAGTATGGGGCGTACTCGGAGTCGTAGCCCCTTCTCTCCTAGACTGGGTTCCTTCCGAGACTTGCCCAAAGAAGAGGAAAGTGGATGCTGGGACTTCGACACCAGCCAAGACTCCCGTCAAGAAGTTAGCACGTAAACCTAAGAACGTGGCTCCTTCCAAGTCCGCCGCTTCGTCGTCAGGTTCATCTGAGGATGAAGGAGAAAGAGAAATGCAAAGGATTTTTATAAACCTTGTTACCGGGGACGAAGAGGCACGAGCGGATGTCGAAGTCGTGGCCACTGGTGATGCAACGAAAGTTTCGGCTGCGCCAAACAACTCCGAATAGGCCGGGACTTCGAATGTCCTGCCAGACCTGCCAAGCCAAGGAGCCCCTGCCTTCGGTTCAAGATCCCGAATCTAACGAAGACTTCGAGGGGGCCTTCCACCGTCCAAGTAGCCCCGTACTCATTCTCCGATAGGATTTCGGAGGTAAACTTCATTAAAGCACCTTTTTCTTCATGCCCTGCAAAAATTACGCAATATATAATACCTCTGATTTTGCAGGGTCTGCCCCCATGGAGACGACTCCTCCTGTGAAGACTGCTCCTGGAACTTCGACATCTCCGAGGTTGGTTCCAGAGGAAGTTATAAAGATGGGGCCTAGAAAAGGTAAAGGGAAAATGGATCCTTTCCCTGCTCCGAACTCGGGATTAACTCCGTCGGAATCGATAGACGGAGGACAATCTGCAGAGGGGGGCCAGTCCACCGAAGCTTCCGGGGATGCAGCGCAGCGCTCTGTCCCTTCACCCAACGAAGACAACCAAAGAGCCTTGTCAATGCTCCCCCTCCTAGCTCCTTTTCTGGAGTGAAGGACCAGACTTCAGACTCTGCTAGAGCCTTTGGCTTGAGTCAATCGTGAAGTCGGGGAGACTGACCTGGTGGCTATACTCGGGGAAAGTGATCGGTCGGAGTTGGATGCAGCTTTGGAACGGGCAGCATACCAGGTACGAAGTATCTGCAATAATAGGGTTAGTTTCAACTTATGAATAATTTCTCACCTCGCTTTTTCCTTCGCAGCAAATAGTCTTGACTCGAGCTGCGGCTGTTTCGAACGAGCGGGAAAGCATTCGTCTTAAGGAGAAGATTACTGCCCTCCAAGGGAGTCTTGAGAGCTCCGAAATTCGAATTTCCAGCTTGGACGAGATGGTAGCAGCTAAGAGGAAAGCTAGACTTGGTCTGGAGGCTGCTAATCAGAAGCTCGAAGATGAACAAATCATGCTTCGGGCTGAAATAGAAAGAATGCGAACGGAGCAAGCAACCACGGGGGTTGAGCTGGTCAAGCTCCGAGAAGAGAAAACAAAGTCAATGGAGGAGGCCAACAACTTGCTTAGCCAGAAGAACTCCTTGGTCACGGAGGCAGCCAAACTATCTTCTTTGATAGATGAGCTGTCTTCGTTAAGGGATATTTTAGTCGAAGACAAGGTGAAGTCTGAGAAGGTAGCTGCGGAGACCATGGAAAATCTTCTGGGTGTCTTAGAATACTTCGGTACTTCTTGGACATTACCTTCGACTAGTGACGTCCCCTTGCTGCGACGATTGAGGATGATCGAAGGAGCGGCGAAGATGATGAAGACAACGGGTATTCAGTATGGGGAAAACTCTAGCCAAGTATCCGCTCTCGGAATACTTCGCTACTATGAAGATCTAGGGCTATACGTAGCACCAGACATGGGGGTGGCTCCCATTACCTTCGACGACAGCCGGCTATTAAACCCTTCCGAGGATGTGGCCGCAGCCTGGCAAGCCTTCCAAGCATCTTGGAGAGCTGAAGGTCAATCAGCGATCAAGGCTTGGATTGATGAAGGACTTCGCCAGAAACAAGCAAGGTCGCAGGCTTCGAGCAGCCAGCCTCCGCTAGACCCGCATGTCTAGTTTTGTTTAGGGCTCCGAACATGTAAAAATTTTATGCTTTCATCTGTTATGAATGAAGACTTATTTGGAAATATTTTTAGGCTTTTGTAGGACCGAAAGTAGCGACCAGAGGGGGGGGGGGTGAATGGGCGCCTTAAAATTTCTTGCTAAACTAAGACCTAAAACCAACACCCACGCAAACTTAACCAGACAAACAATATTAGCAAAGCAAATTACTGGAACTAAAGTTGTCTAGCCTAAAAATGACCGGTGTCCTAATTAAAAAGACATTAAATATAAACTAAATAGAAATACTGCAATAAATGAAAACACCTAGATATATCACGGAATATTTATATCATAGTCTAGAAATAAACTACTAATTAAATTAATAAAGCATGGATCATCCAGAAATTAATTCAGAAATAAATCTAAAATATTTAATGTAAATCAAGAATAAAAATATTACTGCGACTAATAATAATCTTTTTTCTTTTTATATGAGCAGATTAAAAATACTTAAGTAAATAATACGAGATAAGTAATAAACATTTAACAGATTAAAAATTTAACTATGAGATTACTAACCTGCATCTGTGCTAAAAAAGAATCACACCGTTGCCTTGCCACAAAAAATCTGAGCGCCGTGTGGAGCACCACGCCGAGAACCTACGCTGCTGCCGCCGTGGGAGAACGCAGAAAAAAATCACGTCTTGGCAGCCGTGAACCTGTGGCCGCGCGCTGCAACTGCAACTCGCCGAAAGCTGCTGGCCAAAAAGCTTGGCTTCCGCCTGTGCTGCCGTGGGATGATGCTGTTGCATGCTCGAACAAACCTAGCAGGCCCCACGATTGCAACGCCAAAAAACAATTCTTCTTTTCACTGTTGGGCGCCCGCCGTGGAGAAAAAGCTGCCTGTCGCTTGCGATCAGCTGCAGCAAGCCTGCACCTCGGACGTCATGCGTCAAGAAAACAAGCAATGCAGAGGCGCCTCGATCCACGTGCCCAAGCTGTAGCTCCTGCGCTGCCTAGATGTACCGCCGGTAGCCTCCCGCACGAAAACAGCCTTGGCGACAGGAAGAAGTTGAAGAAGATTACGCCGAAAGACTAATCTGCAATAGAAATTTGGACTGTAGATTGATCTGAGAAAAACAGTCCCCCTATCCCTAGGGGGTAGGGGCCTATTTATAGACGACTCCTAATACATGAAAAAGACTAATTTACCCTAGGGTAAATTACACTGACTCTAAAAAAATACGAAATTACTAAAATACCCTTAGAAAAATCAACTGACGCAAATAAAAATATTGTGGACTTAAAAACTAAATATTAATATCCTAAAAACAGAATAATCATCGATTGTCAGTTTTGCGCCGAAACTGACAAAGCTTCCACCGTCTTCGCACCAGGTACCCAGATTGGGCCGACCCAACCCCGCAGCTTCCTCAGCCCGGCAATTGCTCGCCGCCTGTGTACCTGAGTCAAACCTAGTCAATAGACCAGTGGATCCTCTGCCGCTCCTAGCCCATGTACTCGAATTGGGCCAGCTCGACTCCGTGGCTCCTCTGCTCGGCTGTCGCTCGCTGCCCGTGTACGTGAGTCACACGCGCCTCAGACACGACAGGTCTTCATGTCTCTTCTTGACTTCCGTTGACAATCACTCATCACCTGTGGAGTATAAAACCCATGTTCTTCAACATAGTTTCTCAATCTCCCCGTTGATGAGTGCATTGTCAACACCCTCTTCAGCAGTTTTTCAGAACCTGCAAAAACATGTGGAAACACGAAAACAAAAACAAAAGAAAATAGAAGGAAGAAAATAAAAGTTTAACCCTAATGACCAAAAGCCAAACAGAAGCAAGAAAACAGTCATTATGGTTAACCAAAAATAAAGACTCAAAAAAACAAGTGCAATCTCAGAACTACCAACAAGTATACCCCTGAAATAAATCCCAGAGAAAGCCAAAAATGTCCCCTAAACTCCAAAATTTCTCCCCCTTGTTGATAATTGGACTCATCAAGTGAGACTAATTGGACTTTAAAGAGACATAGACACAAACTCCCCCTGAAATGCAGCTCCCCCTCAAAATATGTCATGAATGCAAATGGGGTGCAGGTGGAGTGTAAAAAGCATGCTTCTTAGATATGATTAACTGCAATTACAACATCTAACAGGTATAGCAAAAGATATACTGTCTAAGATACATGACATGATCAGTGCAACAGATGATATCTAAAGAGAATCATTAGCACACATTTTTTGATTTTTGAAAACAAAAGCATCACCACATTTTCTAGTTGACAAGCAAAGTAAAGCATGAGATGCAAAAGCTAACTGATATCTACCAAGATAAGCATTGTCCATAGCAAAGTGCTTCAGCAAACTTATCATCTTTTTAAATTTTTCAGACTTTTTCTTTTTCATTTTTGCCAGGGGTTATTTGCATGTCAAACCTTACGCTAACCGACCAAGTCAAGCCTAGGCCAGAACTGGACCATCGGAAGCTTAAGACATTGGTCTTGGCATACATTACACCGTCCTAGTTCATACCAAAGTGTTATGGTAAGCAGTCCAGAACAATGCAATGCGACAAAGCAAACCCACCTGGATCTTTTCTAATAATCATAAAAATGCATAAATTTTTATTTTTTATGAATTTTTATCATTTTTATAGCACATTTTTCATGTTTAAATCATATAGTTGTCCAAGTTGCAAATCTGCATCTAAGTAAGGATCTAGCTACCAGGCATGTAAAAGATAGCGAAAGCATTCAACCTACACATGCTAGTTACCAGAAGCAATGGTGATCATTTTTCAATTTTAAAGCATAAAAGCCATGCATATGACAAATATCAGATATATCATGTGAACTGAAACAGAACATGATCATCGACAAGTAATCAAAAGCATATACTAGCTAGAGAAAGTAAAGCAGATTAATCATATCACAGAAGCAAGCTCAAAATGTGATTGATGATTATGCATGATATGAACGCACACAAAAAGACTCAATAAAAAATAAAGAAGAAAGAAAAAATTGACTCAAAGTATCCTAAAAAGGATACACAACTCCCAAATCCCCTCGAAAACGCTTAAAAGTAGACTGATCTAGGGGTTTGGTAAAAATACCAGCCAACTGCTGATGGGTATCAATATGAACAAGATCAATTACCCCTTTCTCATATTGATCCCTCAGAAAGTGAAAACGCACACCAATATGTTTGGTTTTTGAATGAAGACATGGGTTTTTCCCTACACTAATTGTACTGGTGCTATCACAAAACAAAGGAACTCTAGCAAGGAAGAACAACCCAAAATCCCGCAAAGTAGAAATCATCCAAACCAACTAAGAATAGCAGCTAGCAGCAGCTACATACTCAGCCTCAGTAGTAGAAAGTGCAACACCAGATTGTTTTCGAGAACACCAAGATACAAGTGAAGAACCAAGAAGCTGGCAAGTACCAGAAGTCGACTTGCGATCCAGCCGGCACCCACCGAAATCAGCGTCCGAAAAACCAGCTAAATCAAGAGACGATGATGCAGAATAATAAAGACCTAAATCAGGAGCGTAAGTAAGATACCTGAAAATACGCTTCATAGCCTGCCAGTGAGATGCACATGGTGAAGACTAAAAACACGCACACACACCCACGACAAACTGAAAGTCCGGTCTCGTCGCAGTCAAGTATAGCAATGATCCATCATCCCTCGATACTCTGTCTCGTTGACCTTGACGCCATTCTCGTCCTTGTCCAGACCACCAGATGTACCCATTGGGGTCATCTATGGCTTTAGCTCTCCACCAAAAGCAAATTTCTTTAGCATGTCTCGTGTGTACTTACCCTGGTGGATGAAAATGCCATCCTTGGTCTGCTTGATCTAGAGCCCTAAAAAGTACTTGAGTTCTCCCATGAGACTCATCTCAAACTCGCTATGCATATGCTCATAAAACTTGGACACAAGCTCATTAGTAGCACCACCAAAAATAATATCGTCCACATAAATCTGAGCAACCAATAAGTCTGAGCCATCTCTAAGCAAGAAAAGAGTCTTGTCCACAGAACCCATCACAAAATCTTTCTGCAACAAGAACTGCTTCAGGCGATCATACCAAGCCCTGGGGGCTTGCTTCAGACCATATAAAGCCTTCTGCAACTTGAAAACATGTCAAGGAAACTTAGGGTTCTCAAAACCGAGGGGCTTCTTAACATAGATCTCCTCCTCTATATACCCATTTAGAAAAGCACTCTTGACATCCATTTGAAAATCTTTTGAAGCAGTAAAAAGTCTCCTCAAAGTCAATACATTATTTTTGGCAGAAACCCTGTGCCACTAATCGAGCTTTGTTGCGCACCACAACTCCATCTTCACCTTGTTTGTTCTTAAACACCCACTTGATGCCTATGGTGTTGCATCCAGGTGGCAGCTCAACTAGTGTCCAAACCCGATTGCGTACAAAATTTTCAAGCTCTTCTTGCATGGTGTTTATGCAATTTGAATAAGAAAGAGCATGAGAAACGTCTCTGGGCTCAAAAGTAGCAACAAAAGCAGACTCAGCAAACATAGCAAAAGAACCAACTGAGGAACGTAAGGATCTCTCAGTAAGATCACCGATGATGAGCTCTGAAGGGTGATCACGCTGAACTGCTCGTGATCCTAGGTGATCTGAAGTCACCTCACCAGAGTCAGCAACTGGCTTCTCTGGACTCGGCTGAGGGGTCATCTCACCGAAGTCAGCACCTGGCACCTCTAAACTCGGCTGAGGAGGCTCGATCGAAGTAGAAGGAGTGATCAGAGGTCCGTCCTCATCCTCAGTCGAAGTCTCAGAAGGTGTGGGGTCTGCAAGCGGTGCAGAGGGCCCACCCTCATCATCATCAGGAGTGTCATCATCTTCCTTAAAGATGGACTCTCCAAGCTCATCATCTCTAGAAAGCTCAAAAGAAGGAGTCAGCGAAGGCATGGACTCATCAAAAGAAACCTCACAAGTCTTGACAAGCAGCTGAGAGTCTAGGTTCCAAACACGAAAGCCTCTAGAATGCAAAGCATAACCTAGAAAGACTCCATCCGAGCAGCGAGACTCAAACTTGTCCAAATGCCCTCCCTTCTTAAGTACAAAGCACTTGCATCTAAAAGCTCGCAAGTGACTCACCTTGGGCTGTCTGCCAAACCGCAACTCATATGACGTCTTACCTAAGTAAGCTCTAAGAAAAATGCGGTTGGCAAGATAGCAAGTTGTGTTCATGGCCTCAACCCAAAAATGCCTAGGAGTCCTATGCTCATCAAGCATAGTCTTGGGCATCTCGACTAGCATGCGGTTCTTTCGTTCCACAACGCCGTTTTGTGGAGGAGTGTAAGGGGCAGAGAACTGATGATCAAGACCCTGATCACTACAGAAGCTGACGAACTGATAGTTCTTAAACTCAGAGCCATTGTCCGAACAAATTGCTTGCATCAGACCATTATTCTCGTTCTTTAACTTCAAAATCAGGTCATGAACATACTAAAAAGTCTCATCCTTAGACTCTAGAAAGTATACCCACGAGAATCGAGAAAAATCATCAACTATCACAAGGGCGTACCACTTCCCACCGACTGAGCATACTCGAGCTGGACCTACTGTATCCATGTGTAACAACTCTCCCGGGTATGAAGTCATCACCTGAGTCACATGTGCGTGAGAAGCGGCAACCATTTTCCCATGACGACAGGGATGGCACACTAGATCCTTCTCCATCTTAAGTTTAGGCAATCTTCAGATAAGATCCATAGAACTCAATCTGACAAGCAGATCAAAGCTCAAATGACATAACCTTCTATGCCACTTCCATAGCTCAGAGGAGGATCCAGCCATCAGACAGCGAGAAGGGCCAGAAGAACTAGAGAAATCAATACGAAAAACCTTACCGAAAGGTAAGATCTAGCAAACTAAAGATCCTCTAGAATCAACAATAGAAGACATGCCCTTCTTAAAGAGAACCTCTAAACCATCCTCAAGAAGTTGCGAAACAGAAATTAGATTAAAATTTAGATTTCCAACTAAATCAACATTCTTTAAAGAGAAATAATCAGAGATGCGAATCGACCCAATACCTTGTACCTTCCCTTGACCACTGTTCCCGAAAGTGATGTATTCCTTGGAGCTCAGGGGAGTGAGGCTGGAGAACCATCTACGGTGTCCCGTCATGTGGTGAGAATATCCTGAGTCCATGATCCACACGTCCTACAGTCCTCGATCCTACAAGATTAATGGTCATGAGTGGGAGCAAACGGTCGAACACTAGGTTTAGCAAAGGTGCTAAACCAGTGTCGAGCCATCTGGTCATAAGTAGGAAAGCAAAAGGAATCATATGAGTCTGGACCAAAACGCGGCTCAAAGCGCAGTCCTCTGTTCTTCCTAAAATCACGGCCACGAGGTCCAAAACTATATCCATAACGATCTGGAACTCTACCGGAACAAAAACCACCCTCCAGAGCACGATCATAAAAACTGTCTCCTCTACCACCACCTACACGATGTGGCCTGGCCTCTAGCCTCTCTCTACATCGAGGAACTCTCTATCTACCACCCTACTGGTAGAACTGCTCCTGCCCACCTCGAGATCTCTCTACTCGCTCAACCCGCTTCCTCCTGAAGCAAAACTCCTCAAGATGCCCGTCTCTCTAACAAAACTCACAGTGATAGGTAGGCTTCTTGGGATGTGGTTGAGGCTTGGGATTCTTAGGCTTGGTGGTGTTGGGTGTAGCATCTTTGGTGTGAGAGGATCCAGGTAAAGAATCAAGAGAAGTGTGGAGAGGTTTAGGCTTTGGAACCCAGATTTGCTTCTTAGGTGGAGCTTTAGGTTGTTCTTGGAACACTCCATCCTTGGGCTGACTATCCTTAAAGGACTCAGTGGAGTGAGTCTTGGGATATCTCTATTCGGGAGTCATCTTACTCCACTCCACTGCTCGGCTAATGGCACTCTCAAAATCAGCCTTGGTATAGGTCTAACCTACCCCAAACCCATCCTGTCTCTTGAACTGCTGGATCATCATGCCGAGTTGTGGCTCTCTAGCACTAATCCAACTCAGGATCTGACGGAGGTAAAAGTTCTCATTCTGAACATCAGCTAGCTCCTCTCTCAAGGAAGCTAACACCTCCACCTGAGACAAGCAGATCTCACACTCTCTATCAACTTCAACAGACTTCTCAGCTTTTAGCTTGATCAACTCCATTCTCATGGACAAGCAGTTCTCACAAACAGTGGGTGGAACTGACAAGGTCTCAAGCTCTAGCTTAGTCTGCTCCAACTCAGCTCTAACTGCAGCTAACTCGCTCAACTGCTCATCACTCTTGGCTCTCAGCTCATCTATACTAGCTAAATGGGATTGGCAGCCAACACAAGGCACGACGATAGTGGCATGAGCATCTTTTATCTCCTACTAAGCGCTTTCAAGCTCAGTGGCCATATCGTCTCTCTCATCTACTCTCTCTGTGTACCTGGACTTAAGAGTCGTCAGGTCACACAACAACACCTCACAGTTAGGGCACTCATTACTATCACCCAAGGAAGGGGAAGACGATAGACTCTCAATCTTGCCATTCGCCATGGCAAGCTCACTCTCAAGCTCATCTATCCTCTTCTTAGCCCCTCTAAGCAGTTTCTCCTGATACTTCAACTCCTGACGGTTCTATTCTAGTTAATTATCAACTTCTTGTTCATAGGAAGATATCTTCTCATCGTCGTCGTCGTCGGAGTCGTCGGAGGAGCCCTTGTCTTCCTTATCCCCAAGAGCCATTGAACAGAAGCTCTTGTGGGGTCTTCGGCTGTGATGTGAGTGACTCTTCAGCTTGTCCCCAATGGCCATGAAGCAGAGGCCCACCGGATCGTCCCTGTCCTTCCCCTTCCCGATCACGATCTCTTCATCACTTGCACTCGAAGATGAGGAGGAAGACGAGGATCTCTTAGAGTAGTTTTTCTCCATCTCGGCGAAGAAGGCCTTGTCTCGCTTCTTGTTCTCATGCCTGTAGTCCTTCAGAGCCTTTCAAAATAATCTTGTCTTGGGCTTGCCCTTTGTAGAAGTGGAGTTGTCGTACTTGTCGGAGTCGTAGGAGTTGTCGCCGGTTCCCTTCTTGTAATTCTTCCACTTGGGGAAGTCGACGATGAAATGACCCGGATCACCACACTCAAAGCATCCAGATTTTGTTCCGTGTCTTTTAAACATTCACTTATCATATACACGTCGCACCGGGTTGTTAAACAGACACATATCATCATCTCCTAGCGAATCAAGTTGTTCCTAAGAGATAGACATCAATGAAAATGCAGTACAACTCAAGGCAGTAGGATCAGCAGATGGTGTCGCAAGTGCCAGAGTCTTTGAGCCAGAAACAGTGAGATTTGATCTCAACTAGATATCGACCTCTGAGGCCTTGAGCTTACTAAAAAGCTCTGCGACAATCAAGGTATCATAAGAAGCGCTCTCAACAATAGAAGAAACCTTGATCTCCCAGATCTTAGGGTCCAAGGTATGAAAAACCTTGAGCACCTGTTCATGACCTGAGACCAGCTGATCATGCTCGACCTTGTTGACCCGAAGCTTGTTAATGATCGATTGAAACCGACCAAACAAAACCTCAAAAGTCTCACCCGGCTTCTGTGAGAAATTTTCATACTCACGCCGGTAGGTTTGATAGAGCCTAGCCTTGACCTGAGCTGTCCCCTCCTGGTGTGCCTAGAGGGTAGCCCAAATCTCTCGAGTAGTGGTGAGATGGCTAAGTCGCTCAAACTCACTAGGACCTAGACCAGAAAATAAAATGTTCACCACTTTACTATTGTTTTGATGCTGGGCAATTACACGATCCGCGTGCCCAAGCTGCAGCTCCTGCGCTGACTAGTTGTACCGCCGGTAGCCTCCCGCACGAAAACAGCCTTGGCCTTTGTGCATGAGAAAAGAAAACAGCTCACCAACTGATGCCCGTGCGACAGTGGGTCCCACGCAACACAGCTGCAGATTACCGCTGAGTAGCACTGCCTACTCCTGTAGCTCCCGCGCGTGACACCTGTTTCGCCATGACGTGTTGAACGGCGACGGGAAGAAGATGAAGTAGATTACGCCGAAAGACTAATTTGCAACAGAACTTTGGACTGTAGATTAATCTGAGAAAAACAGTCCCTCTATCCCTAGGGGGTAGGGGCCTATTTATAGGCGACTCCTAATACTTGAAAAAGACTAATTTACCCCTAGGGTAAATTACACTGACTCTAAAATAAAATCCGAAATTACTAAAATACCCTTAGAAAAATCAACTGACACAAATAAAAATATTCTAGACTTAAAAAGTAAATATTAATATCCTAAAAATAGAATAATCATCGGTTGTCAGTTTTGCGCCGAAACTGACAAAGCGTCCACCATCTTCGCACCGGGTACCCGGATTGGGCCGACCCAACCCACAGCTTCCTCAGCCCAGCAATCGCTCGCTGCCCGTGTACCTGAGTCATACCTAGTCAACAGACCAGTGGATCCTCTTCCGCGTCTAGCCCATGTATCGGATTGGGCCAGCCCGACTCCGCGGCTCCTCTGCCTAGCTATCACTCGTTGCCCGTGTACGTGAGTCACACGCGCCTCAGACACGACCGTTCTTCATGTCTCTTCTTGACTTCCATTGACAATCACTCATCACCTCTAGAGTATAAAACCCATGTTCTTCAACATGGTTTCTCAGCTTTCCGACTTCTTATGGATGATCTCGAAGTGTTAGACGTTACCGAAGAACTTCGCCTGCTATGGGCTACCTTCGGTCTTCTAAGACTTTACAAACGACCTCGATTTTTGATTCCTCGAGAAAGCTCCGGTGCGATTGCGCCCGCAATATACAAAGATATATTATCTTACATTAGAGAGGAGGAAAAAGAAGTTAACTTGGAAACTTTATCTTCTGAAGACGTTGAATGGTCCGAAGAAGAGAATACTGCTGATGAACAAACAAAGAAACCTGAACAACTTCAAAGCTGGGAGAGAAGCCCCGAGCGACTTCAAACTTGGGCTGAACTCCAACAGGAACAAAAAGATTTCCGAGCTTCGAGAGGAGGGAGAAGAGTTAAACGTAAAGTTATTAGGACTCCCGGCTCCGGAACTAGTCTTTCTAGCTTTAGTGGTAGCTCTAGGGATCGAAGGGGTCTTCGTTTCCTTCTTGGTATAGATACAAACTTTTTTTAATATAATGTAATCTGTTTGAATGATAAAGATTAAAGTTTTAAAATTGTCTCCCTACTTCCCAGCCCCTCTTTGGGTGTAAGCAACTTCGAAATTTTGTCGAAGATGGTTACGCGCAACGAAAATAACTTAGTTAGGAGTACAATTTTGGAGGCTCAGAGTTCCTTAGCCACATAGAGATTGATTAAAATCTCAAAGAATGTCTTCGACTACATGGAGTCTAAAACTTGGTAACTTAGTACCTTTTTGTTTGAATGTAGTCACTTCGGACTAGTTTTTCAGATACCTTAGCATCCAAAACAATTGGTCACTTTGGACTCTTTTTACAGACATTCGAAGCTATCAGCTCAAAATCTGTTTTGTTTGGCCTCCTTCAGCTCTTTTTGCGAATGCTATCAAACCAGTGGTTTGGAATTCGCATAGTGGTCTCCTTGGACTCTTTTTACGGATACTTTCAGGACGGAGCCTAGAATCCGCATCATTTGGTATCCTTGGACTCTTTTTACGGATTCTTTCAAGCCAGTGGCTTTGAATCCATTTTTCTGTGACATTCTCACCTCGTCGGAAGCTTCGAACGAGTGGTTCGAACTCCGCAAAATTGGTTCAAATGAATGACACTTCCCTCGCAACCAACTTCGTTCTTCCAGCGCGTCCACTAGAAGTAGGAAGTGTTTGAGAGGTAGGCATTATTTGATCCATGAACTTTATTAATTCAGAAGGTGTTTACAAATGATTACAAGGAGCCCTTATGCAAAATATCGCTTTAAGTGCTCCGCATGCCAGGCATGCTTTAACTCTTCGCCTTCTAAATTAGCTAGCTTAAAAGAACCAGGCCGTCCTGAACGGAGAATAATGTATGGACCTTCCCACTTATTTCCTAATTTCCCTAGTGCTATAATGCTTCGCAAAACTAGATGATCTGGCTTAAGTTCGTTAAGCTTAACCTTTGGGTCAAACCAAGTCTTCGTTTGCTGCTGATATTTTGACAAATTAGCGACAGCTCGAAGTCTTGTTTCTTCTGTTAAATCAAGCGAAGCTTTCCTTTCTCCTTCTATTTCAGGTTCGGTGCTGCGAAGAGATCCTCCTTTAAGCTCCGTTGGCATCATAGCTTCATCTCCGAATAATAGTCTGAAAGGAGTGAAACCCGTGGACCTTGGTTGGGTGGTCCGAATGGACCATAAAATCTTCAGGAGCTCTTCGGTCCACAACCCCTTTGCCAACCCTACTATTCTTCGATTCAACCCTGATAAGATATTACCATTGGCCCTTTCAACAGCTCCGTTAGACTGAGGATGGCGCACAGCAGCAAAGCATATTTGTATGCCAAGATCTTCGCAAAATTTCCTGAAGGGCTCTGCATCAAACTGTGTCCCATTGTCAACTGTGAGCTTTCGAGGCACTCCGAACCTGCATATAATATTTTCCAGAAATTTTTTTGTACATTATTCGAAGTGATAGCTGTGAGGGGTTCTGCTTCAACTCACTTGGAAAAATACTTAATTGCTACCACTACGAATTTTAGATTTCCTTTTGCTACTCGGAAGGGGCCAATAAGGTCCATGCCCCATCTGACCATGGGCCAAACTGGAGTAATGACTTGAAGAGTTGTTGGCGGACGATGACTTCTTCTTCCCATCTGTTGACAACCTTGGCATTTGCAAACTAAGCTCTCCGCATGAGCTACTATTGTAGGGCAATAAAGCCCCTAGCGAAGTGTTTTTCCTGCCAAAGCCCGAGGGGCCAGATGGCTACCACAAAGGCCTTCATGAATTTCTCGGAGCATCTCTTGACCTTCGGCTTGAGATATACATCGGAGAAGAGGGGAACATACTTCGGCCTTGTAGAGAATATCGTTGATTATATGATAATTTCGAACTCTTAGCTTCAACCTCGAAAGCTGTGGCCCTTCAAGCAAATTTGCTTCACCTTGCAATAATTTCATAATTGAGCTCCGCCAATCAGTGCTTGGAATGCAAAGAACTTCTGCAGAAGGGATCTGTGGTACAGAAGGTGAAGTATGCTCTTCGTAAAAAGCTCCTTCTGGAATGTCCATAGCTTTGGCTACAGCTTTCGCTAAGGTATCAGCTTGCATATTTTCAGCTCTTAGTATACTTCGGATGGAAATCCCTTTAAATGCTTCTTCGATCTTACGGATCTCTTCCAAATATTTTGCAAGTTGCGGGTGTCGAACTTGAAAACTTTTATCGACGTGCCCTGCTACAATTTGAGAAATTGTTTTAATAACAACTCTTGTAGCACCCAAAGCACACGCCTTTTGAAGTTCTCACAAAATTCCTTCGTACTCCGCTGTATTATTGGTGGACTTAAAGTTGAGCCTTGCAGAGTACATTGCTCTTTGCCCTGAAGGCGAAATTATTACTGCTCCGATGCCTGCTCCAGATGCTTGGAAAGCTCCATTGGAGTATATAGTCCAAATTCCATCATTTGATTTCTCCGGAGCCCATACCGCGGATAGAGTCCACTCTGCCACAAAATCAGCCACTACTTGTGACTTGATTGCTGTCCTTGCTACGAAGGAGATGCCGAAGGGTGCTAGTTCAATAGCCCATTTTCCAATTCTTCCCGTAGAATCTTTACATCAGAGCATATCTCCCAAGGGATACGAAGTTGGTACAATCACATTATGTGCTAGAAAATGTCTCAATTTCCTCGAAGACATTATCAGAGCATAAGTGAACTTCTCAAGCTCAGAATATCTTTCTTTTGCTCTAGACAATGCTTCAGATACAAAATAGACTGGATTCTGTACCAACTTCCCATTGAAATCAACTTCTCTGACAAGGACGACACTAACAGCGGAGCCAGTAGCTGCAAGGTAGAGGAGTAGGGTTTCGTCCGCAACGGGCACCATGAGTGTAGCGAGGTTACTGAGATAATTTTTAATATCATCAAAACTCTTTTGACACTCCGGTGTCCATGCAAAATCTTCGGACCCTTTCAATGCTTTGAAAATGGGCAAACTTCTCTCCGCAGAACTTGCTAGAAACCTGCTAAGTGCTGCTAGGTGGCCAGTTAGCTTTTTCACATGCTTTAAATTTTCTGGAAGAGGCATCCTTTGTAATGCAGTTATTTGAGTAGGGCTAGCTTCGATCCCTCTACTCGAAACTAGATACCCTAACAATTTTCTAGCCTGAGCCCTGAAGATACATTTTTCAGGGTTGAGACGGACTCCACATGCCCGAAGGGTGTCGAACATTTCTGCTAAGTCTAGGCTATGTTGGTGCTTTAAAGCACTCTTTATTACAATATCATCCATATAGGGTTCTACATTGCGGCCTATTTGATGACCTAGAGCTTTAGCAATTAACCTCGAAAAAGTTGCTCCGACATTTCTTAAACCGAAAGGCATTCTTACATAGCAGAAGACTCCCGAAGGAGTTACAAAACTTGTTTTGATTTCATCTTCGCGCTTTAACCAAATTCTGTGATAGCCAGAATACGCATCTAGGAAGCTTAATAACTCCGAACCAGCTGTGGAGTCAACTAATTGATCAATTCGGGGCATGGGTTAGGGGTCACGGGTGCATGCTTTATTCAAGGATGTAAAATCAATACACATGTGCCACTTCCCGGAGGATTTCTTTCTGACGAAGACTGGTTTGGCTAACCACTCCATATGAGCTACTTCTCTGATAATCCCAGCCTTCAGCAACTTTTCCACTTCTGCTTTAGCAAGGATGGCCCTCTCCGCAGATAACTTCCGAAGTCCTTGTCGGACTGGCCGAACCCTTGGGTTCACAAGCAAGCTATGCTCAATGATATCTCGACTGACTCCGGGGATGTCTTCATCAGACCAGACAAAGAAATCCAAAATTTCTTCAACTACCTTTTCTAACAAAGTAGCGATTTCTGGAGACAAATCTTTGCCGAACTAAAAAGAATAGTCTTTGCCGTCTTTGACAATAACCTTCGTTATAATTTCTCCGTTAGGGCTGGGTCTTGGGAAGGACTTCTTCGAAGGTTCACCTAGAGCGGGGATATCCTCCATATTATCTTGTACATTGTTCACTTGTCTCGGGTCGAGAGGGGGGCCATGACCATATTCCGCTCTTCTTGCAATGGCTTGATCTCCAAAGATAGTGAGTACTCCCGCTTGCGTGGGCATCTTCATACATAAATAGTTATGATGCGCCACGACTCGAAACTGATTTAACATGCCCCTCCCGAAGACAACATTATATGCATAAGGGGCATCTACAACATCGAAAATCACCTCCTCCGTCCTTGCCAGTAGCCTCTCTCCGAAAGCAACCTCCAGACCTATCTGGCCGAGGGCATCAAGAGGGGGTCCTGCGAAGCCTTGCAAGGGATGAGCTGCAGGAAGGAGATGTTTCCTGGAGATACAGAGCTGATCTAAGGCTTGAACGAAGATGAAATCTGCTGAACTCCCTCCATCAATCAGCACTCTCTAGACTTCAGTCCCTGCTATATCGGCAGTAATAACAAGGGGATCTGCATGCGGAGACTTTATGCCAGCTGCATCATCTGTAGAGAAAGATATCGACACATGGGACTACTCAGGCATGGTAGCTGCGGACGAAGAAGTTCCAATATGGCCCACTTCCTGGACATATTCTCTTCACTGTCTCTTCGACATACTGCCGAGGGTCCCTCCTCCGGAAATGGGGAGGACTACTCTTTTACCCTGATCTTGACCATCTTCCTGCTTCGAAGGTGGCATAATATTGACCACAGGAGGTTGTCTTGCAGGGTCGAAGTTGTCTATACGTGCCATAGCCTGGACAGGCTCTAGACGTACCTCGGAAGGAACTCGGTAAGTACTGCCTCGACCCGATGTCCTTTCAAGGTACTCACCTCTTAAAGCGAGTATAGACTTGCACGCATCAGTAGCATGACTTCGATTCTCACCATGGACGCAGCAGAAGAAGGCCTGGGCTTTGCCAGCCGGCTTCCCTGGCGGCCTCCAGCTGCTGGTCTTGCTTCCCAAGGCTTGTGAAGTTTTAGGGGCAAATTTCTATGGAGGAGCAATGTTCATGACTTCGGAACGAGGATGCTTTTGCCCCCAACGTCTGTCATGCTGGACTTCGATGCTAGGCACCTGCGAAGGTGTTGAAGTCTTTACTTCGAACTTGACTTCTTGCAGGATTGAAGGAGTTGAAGCAGTTCTTCGGAGCCGCCCTTCTTCTAACCTAGCATATTCTTCAAAATAAGCCATCAGCTGAGCTACAGAGTATATCTGTTTCCGATGGAGTTTATCAAGGAGGCCCGCATGGGTAACTCTCTCTCGAGCTGCATCAACTACGGAGGACATAGTCAGCCCCCGTATTTGCGACTTCGTATGGGCGAAGTGCTTGAAAAATTATCTTAAAGTTTCTCCAGGCAGCTGCTTCACCTGGAAAAGACTTCCCGTAGACATTGGGGGTACGAAGGTACCCTGAAATTTACTTATGAACTTCTTCCTTAATTGCTCCCAGGTTCTAATTGATCCCGGCTTCAGGGACCAAAACCAACGCAAAGCCACCCCTTCGAGAGCGAGAGGAAAACACTTGGCCATGGTGTCTCACACTCCTCCACTAGCCTCAATTGCCAAAGCATAAGAACGGGAGAACTCCCCGGGGTCCTCCTCTACGGAATACTTACACAACTTTGAAGTTTTAAACTTAGGGTCGAAGCGCACTTTCTGTAACTCGGGATGCAGTGGAGACTCGCTATCGAAGGAAGCGTTCTTTGGGGCTTTGGGATAAGGAAGATCGTCGTCTTGGGGCACTTCGGAAATGACCGGGGTGGCCTGAGAATGAAGCCTATCTACGACTTCTTGCCTCCACCTCGCCACTTCATCTTGGAGACTGGCCATCTGGGTTGCCATGTCGCCAAGACCGTCTTCATTTCTTCTAGAAGGATCTCCCGGGTCTTGAGAACTGTACGCGTCAGTTCGAAGCGGAATCAGAGCTGGAGAAGGGACTCCGGCTGGCCGAAGTATAGATGGAGTTGGAGGAGGAACTCCATATGCTCGAGGAAGGGGAATCCCTTCGGGAGTATGAGGTGGAGGAATTACCGAAGGTCCTCTGACCTCGACTGTGTTCGAAGATCTTGCTCCAGAGGTCCGAGGGGACCTCTGAGTAGAACTATCACATGAACTTCACTTGGGAGGCATGGTTTTGAGAACTTGGTAGAGATGAAGTTTTTTGGACTAGGTTCCTCATGGACGGCGCTAACTGTTGGCGTAAAAGATTACGCTAACAAGTTTTTAGAGATTAGAAACTAACAAATAAAGTGTTTACGAAGTGAACTATTTCAAGCCTCCGAATCGGATAATAGCTTGAAGTAATTTGAAGTTGTGTATTGAATAATTGAGTATTCGATCCTCATTACAGGGTAAAATGGGGGGTATTTATAGGTAAAAATCTTAAGGAAAAGACCTTTTTACCCCTCAATTACAACCAACATAGTGGAAACTATTCGGTACCCCTAATAGGGTTAAAATGGTAAAAGACTAATCTAATGAGAAAGAAGTTAAGTCTTCCATCCTTGCTGGCAGATAAGCTCTCTGAAGATTCGACCTTCGAAGTTATACTCCGAACAGGAGTCTGCATTGATTCTTCAAACTTGATCACATACTAAACCGGAGTTAATACTGGAACTTTGGTTTAGTAGATTGCCTTTGTCTTATTACTGTAGAGACCCTGAGGATGAAATATTTCCCCCCAACAGTTTTGATCCTGCAAATCAATCATAGAACTTTGCAAGAATAAGGTAAACACAATCTGAAATTGAAGATGATAATCTGAAGATTCAAGGTTTGGGTGTTACAAACCGGTATACGGTGAAACTATGACGGCAAAATAATCTAAGAAAAACCTAACCCTAACTCGTGGTGGGTGTAACACCCCAAATTTTCAAAACAATAAAAATATTACTAAATTCATTTTCTGGGAATTATTATTTCAGAAAATACTTTTAATTCCCTTTTATACCCTTTTGAACTACAACATAGAGTAGATGACCAAATCAGGAGGTGAAACTTTTTGTATATGATCCTAAGACCAAAATATAATTTTGGGAATTTTTATAAATTTTTACCAGCCTTGGAAGTAACCCTAATATTTTAATCTATTTTCTGGAATTATTTTTATTCAGAAAAGTATCAGAACAGTAATGGGCTCCTCCCCTCCCTTCTCTCTCTCCCGGCCGGCCCAGCCCGTTACCGCGCTCACCTCTGGCTGACAAATGGGCCCCACCTGTCGGCGCCACCCTCGCCCGCTCGCGCCCGCTGGCCAGTGGCCCTCGCCTGTCAGATCCGTCGTCTACCTCCCGCCATCGCCCCCAAATTCCGCCGGCCGACGACCCCGCCTCGGATCCGCCTCGCTGGCCCCTCCCGCATTAAATTGGCGCCATTAACAGCCCCCCCGCGCTCGGCCGACCGTTTCCCCGCTTTAACCCTCGCGTTTACGCCACGGGATCGCCGCTACGCGTGCATGGCCGAGCCATCGCCGGCGAGTAAAGGCCCTCGGCCGGTTTCCTTGCATGCGAGCCCTCTCCGGTGTCCTATTTAAGCCCCCAGCCTGAGCCGCGTCCGACCCCCATGCTTAATCGCCTCGAGAACGAACAGAGCACTCGCAATTCGCTTTTTAGCGCACACCCTCCGATTCACCTCCGGCCACCGCTCGCCGTCGCACCGGACCACCTCCGCCCGTGCCTCCGCCCCCAACGTGACCGCGAGAACGACCCCGACCTCGGCCACCCCTCCGCCGACGTCGAGCCCCGCCGGAACACCATCGCCGATGAGGAGCCCGAACCACTCCGCCGTCTACCCTCGTCGCCGGCCTCGCTCCGTCGACCCCTCGCCTCGCCTAAGGTACCATCGTGACCGCCTTGGCCTCCTCTTTCCGTTTTCGCATAGAGCTAGGGCCTAGCCCCCTCGTAGGCGCCACCGCCACCGCACCCGAGCCCCGCCGTCGCCGGAGACGAAGGGGGGTATAACCCCCTTAGCGCGTGTCGTGCCGGATTCAATCCTGGCCGCACGATCGCAATCGGACGACGCGCGTGAGTCCACGTACGCGATCTAATCCGCACCGTCGGATCTGGTCAAAGCGTTACGTTTTAATCTCGCGCGTTGATTTCCATTTAACCCGACGCGCGATCTCGTGCGTCCACGTGGTACCCCTTCGCGCGTTTTAATCCTGGCCGTCCGTTGTCACTTAACCCTCCCGCCTCGCGCCTGGCCACCGGATCCAGATCTGACGGTCCAGATCGAGCCGACGCACGCGCACAGTGCGCGGGTCCACCGTGGGCCTGGCTCACCGTGAACCCGAGGGGTTTAAAAATTGAAAATAAATTCCAGAAATACTTTTAAACTTGTAAAATTCATATCTAATGCATTTGAACTCTAAAAATTACCATTCTAATTTCAGAAAATTCATAAAATTATTCTCTACGTGTTTATACAATAAAAACAGTAGGTTTACTTTGACATTTTCATGTTTATTTAAATAAGTATTCAAATTCCCTTAGGATTAAAATGCAAATTTAAATATTTAAACTCCAGAAGATTTATATAATTGTTCCTTTCTGTTTAAACACTAGAACCACTGAGTTTTCTCTGAATCATCCATATTAAATTGATTAGAAAACTTAATGTAGTAATATTCACCCTTAAAAACCCTTTTATGAAAAACAATAATTCATTTTGATTCATTTTAAATTAATGGTGAAATAAATGTCAGAACTTTAACCATTGAATTTATTTTAATTATAGTCAAACCAACTTTAACTTATGTGTTTATGTAATGTTATACTGTTGATTGGATGTTGTGTTCTTTTTGTTTTACTTTATATTAAAAAGACTACGACGTCGCCGAGGAGCCGGAGTACTTCCCCGAAGTCCCTCCCTCTCCCTTTGCTGAACAAGGCAAGTCACCAAACAATTCTTTTGAACATATTGAACCCATGTTTGGATTGATTATCGCTAAAAGACATAGGTTATGTATATGCATTAGTCAAATGAACCCTTACATTATATTTATTTAGGATCCCCCGACCTTGAAGTGCAACCCAAGCCATGCCATCTCGCCTAACCTCCTTGTCGCCATATGATCGTTGATATTAGCTAGTGTCCAATGTATTGGCACGGCCGCTATAGGATAAAAATGAGTCGTAGCAAAATGGTTCTATTATATGATCCCCGTTGCTTCTTATCCTTGGAAATTCTGTGGTGATGAGTCATGGTTGTGAGTGTATGCATGGTGGGTTCCGGGTGCAAGCTAGGGCATTGGTCGGTAGCACCCGGGGCACTATAAGGACCGGTCTGAGGGATCCGTTGCAATACACTTACGTACTAACCACAAGTCTAGTGGGTAAGTCCTAACTAAGGTATGGGTTGTTCCAAACCGAGGCCACCATTTGGAGATGGGTCAAGTTGCACCTGCGGGTGACTTGTACCAATGTGGCGCAAAAGGGGGTGCGACGTTAGCCGGGATGCGGCCCGGCGCGCCGGCGAAACCTAGAGCGGGTGGTTATCGCTTGGAACATCTCATATTGAGGTTTTGGCACGAGTTCCCGTGAAATGGGTCATCTCGTTGAGATGAGTGCGTGCCTTGTGGGTACAGTAGTACATCTCTGATCAGAGTCTTAAATCTTTTCGAAAAGCCGAGCCCACGGTCAAGGGCGGGTTGCGTGACATCCCCCAGTTAGTTTACTTTGAATATGAATGTGCATGATGGATTGACATGTAAGGACCGTTGTGCGAGGAGGTAAAACGTACTCCTCGAGTTAGTTGATGTTGATGATGTTCATGTTTACTTTCCGCATGATTAAAATATGATTATACTAAATGCCATAACTGCAACTGCTTTCTTTCGCATTGTTAGCCTTTATCCTTCCTTGTTTATTATCCTGCATTATTATCTGCATTTGCGGTGGCTTGTTGAGTACTTTTGTACTCATACCCGTTGGACCCCACAGAGGATGCTTATCTTGAAGACGGTCTGGAGTAGCGACCCAGTCGGGCAGAAAGATCTTGAAGAAGACGTTCGTCATGCCGCTATTTATTTATCTTAATATCGTTTTTATTAAAACAATGTTGTAATAAATATGGTCTGCGTACCATGGATTTTATCGTATGTACGTTGTCGCATGATGAACCTCTTGTATTATTGTTTTTTCTATGGAAATTCAATAATGTCTCGATTTTGTTAAATCGGGGCGCTACAAGATGGTATCAGAGCCGACTCGACTGTAGGAAGCCAAACAGACCCGCCTAGCCATTAGCCATAGGAAATTATTTCTCGAAAATCTACTTCATAAACTTTGTTCCTCTCCTCACTTTTATTCA
Source organism: Zizania palustris (assembly GCA_019279435.1). NCBI lineage: Eukaryota > Viridiplantae > Streptophyta > Magnoliopsida > Poales > Poaceae > Zizania > Zizania palustris. The sequence goes on along the minus strand of JAAALK010000289.1, from coordinate 5,087,753 downwards.
ACTTGCTGTTTTGTAGATGCCTGTTTACCAAGTCCACAGCTACTGCCGCCACTATGAGGGCTTCGTCCGGGAGCTCCGCATGATGCTCACCTTCCTCGGGTTCCTCTTCGAACCCGAATTTCAAGGAGTCTACCCCGACGAGTTCGCCGGGCCTTGTGACGTCTCCCTCACCGTCCATGGCTCCGGAGAACACCTGCCGCCCTACACCACCGCACTTGGAGGCCCGACTTTCGACGTCGCATGCCAACGAGTCGCCCTCCAGGCCCTCATGGAGCTGAGGATGATCTACGACGATCGTCTTCAGAACTCATCCTTCCGGCTTGTGCCGAAGCGTACTCCCGGAGCCCACCGTAGCATCTACCTCGGAGTTCACTCCGTGCGTGATCCGGTCATGGCCCGGCAGTCGCGTCTTCTGCAGGCCATGGATGATCTCCACACCGAGGCGGTGCTCGACGCCGACGAGCATCATGAGGCGGTTGCATTTCTTCGTGAAGAAACGAAGAACCTGATCCAACAGAACGGCGAGCTACAGCGCAAGATCATACAGCTGCAGAAGGATATAGCGGAGATGGTTCCTCTTCTTCCTAGGAAGAAGAAGCCCATCCGTGAGCCCCTCCCTCGCCCCAAGAGGATCCCGCCACGACCCTCCCCCGCCAGGCCTTCCACCAGCGCCCCTACACCACGCCCCGGCCTCGTCTCCGACTCCATCATCGAGAATATTCTCGAGCCCACCATCTCTCTGGAGCCGCGCACTCGTGGTTCCGAGAGCACGGAGACCGCCTCCAGTGGCGAGTAGGCGTTAGGAGACGCGAATTTTAATAAAGATCTTAATTTTGTATGTGGTGCCGTCTGCAACGAGTTGGGTTGTAGATGGAATAAGAACTTGATTGTAATGAACAATTTATACCACTTGATATATTTATATGCTTGGATGCTATATGTTATTTTTGGTTAATTTTTGGTTCGTCATCTTTTGTTTTATCACCTTGTATATTCAGAAGATGGCCGACCACCAGAACACCGGCTCCAACAACGGAGCAGGAGGAAGCCGTGATGCGCCTGAGGGTGTTGTGCCCAACTGGGGTGCAACAGGCCTGCGCCAATCCGGGTCGCCTTCCGCCAACCACCCCACCTTGGCGGAGATGATGGCGAATCAGAACCATCTGATCACCGCCCTCCTCACCCAAATGCAGCACCAACAGGCTCAGTTGGACCGTCTGCAGAACGGGGAGCCCGCCCCTCGCGCACCAGCACCCGCGGCCGCTCCGCAACTCTCCGAGTTCTTGCGCGTGCGCCCGCCCATCTTCTCGAGCACAACCAACCCGATGGAGGCCGGAGATTGGATTCGCACCATCGAGAAGAAGCTCGACCTCCTCCCCTGCACAGACCGGGAGCGGGTGGCCTTCGCCACTCACCAGCTCCAGGGTCCCGCCGCTGAATGGTGGGACAACTACCGTGCGTCCCAGCCAGAGGGCCACATGGTGACTTGGGCGGAGTTCACCATCGCCTTCCGTGTCGCCCACGTCCCCGCCGGTGTCATCGCGGTGAAGCAGCAGGAGTTCCGCGACCTGCAATAAGGCAACCGGACTGTCATGGAGTACCTCCATGAGTTCAACCGCCTCGCTCGCTACGCACCGGAGGAAGTGCGCACCGACGCCCTCCGCCAAGCCAAGTTCCTCAGGGGACTTAAGGATGAGCTGTCCATCCAGCTCGTCGCCGCCAACTTCGCCGACTTCCAGCGGCTGGTCAATAAAGCGCTCATCCAAGAGACTGAGCAGAACAAGCTGGACCTCAAGAAGAGGAAGATGATCGCCTTCAAGCATCAGCAGGCGAACACTCAGAGGCCCCGCTTCGTCCCTCCGCCACTAGCGCCCGCCTACCATCCTCGGCCCGCCTACAGGCCACCTCACGCAGCCGGTGGATCCAACGCCGGGCATCCTCGCCCCGCTCCACCAGCTCTGGCCGCTCAGCCGGCACCGGCCGCCAAGGCTCCGATCTTGAGGGATCGCCAAGGAAGGCCGGTCGTCTGCTTCAACTGCCGTAAGGAAGGGCACTATTCGCACCAGTGTCCTCACCCCAAGCAGAACCAAGGCGCAGCACCCCACCAGGCCGTTCGCGCCCGCGTCAACCATATCAGCGCGGAGGAAGCTCAGGAGGCTCCTGAAGTCGTACTCGGTACGTTTACTATGAATTCCGTACCGGCCATCATATTATTTGACTCTGGAGCAACCCACTCCTTCGTCTCGGAAGATTTTGCAAAAACAAACAATCTGGACGTGCTCCCTCTACCCATTCCCATGGTGATTGCCACCCCCGGCAATAGGACCTCAGCTCGCTTCTACAGCCCTAAGGTTCAACTTGACATCCAAGGAGTGCTGTTTCGGGCCGAGCCTGTCCTCATCCAATGCACCGGACTCGACCTTATACTAGGTATGGATTGGTTGATGAAGCACAAGGGAGTGATCGACTGTGCCAACAAGTCCGTCACGGTGACCAGTCCTGAAGGCGTAACCGTCACCTTCCGGATGGCCAGTCGCAAACCACTCGGAGCATCCCTTCGCTCAATAGCTCTTGAAGAGGTGCCGATAGTCAAGGAGTTTGCAGATGTTTTCCCCAAAGATCTGCCCGGAATGCCTCCCAAGCGGGACATCGAATTCAGAATCGAGCTTGTCCCGGGGACCACTCCAATCTCCAAGCGCCCATACCGAATGGCCGCCAATGAACTAGCCGAAGTCAAGAGCAACATCGAAGACCTAGAGCAGAAAGGTTACATCCGACCGAGTACCTCACCTTGGGGTGCACCGGTTATATTTGCCATGAAGAAGGACAAGACCAAGAGGATGTGCGTGGACTATAGAGCCCTGAACGACGTAACCATCAAGAACAAATACCCATTGCCTCGGATCGACGACCTGTTCGATCAGCTGAAAGGATCCTCGGTGTTTTCCAAGATTGACCTCAGGTCAGGTTATCACCAGTTGAGGATCAGGGAGGAAGATATACCCAAGACTGCTTTCACCTCCCGCTATGGACTCTACGAGTACACTGTGATGTCGTTCGGACTCACGAATGCCCCGGCCTTTTTCATGAACATGATGAACAACGTATTCATGGAGTTCTTGGACAAGTTCATCGTGGTATTCATCGACGATATCCTCGTTTACTCCAAGACCAAGGAAGAACACGAGACTCACCTCCGTCTGACCCTCGGAAAGCTAAGGGAGCAGCAACTGTACGCCAAATACAGCAAATGCGAATTTTGGTCATCTGAGGTGAAGTTCCTCGGTCATGTTATATCTGCCGGAGGAATAGCAGTGGACCCAACCACCGTTGAAGCGGTAACCAACTGGCTACAGCCCACGACCGTGACCGAGATCCGGAGTTTCCTCGGATTGGCCGGATACTACCGCCGGTTCATCGAGAATTTTTCCAAGATCGCCAAGCCTATGACCAGACTTCTGCAGAAAGAGGTGAAGTTTGATTGGACCCCCGACTGCGAAGAGAGCTTCCAGACTCTCAAGAAGAAGCTAGTATCAGCCCCCATTCTGACTCTACCAGACATCCGGAAAGACTTCCACGTCTACTGTGATGCCTCTCGTCAAGGATTGGGATGCGTCTTAATGCAAGAAGGGAAGGTGATATCCTACGCCTCCCGGCAGCTGAGACCGCATGAGCTGAACTACCCAACCCATGACCTGGAACTAGCAGCCATGGTTCACGCCTTGAAGATATGGAGACATTACCTTGTGGGAAATCGGTGTGAGGTCTTCACCGACCACAAGAGCCTCAAGTATATATTCACCCAACCAGATCTGAACCTCAGGCAAAGAAGATGGTTGGAACTGATCAAGGATTACGACTTGGGCATCCATTATCATCCGGGCAAGGCGAATGTGGTGGCAGATGCCCTTAGTCGAAAAGGGTACTGCAATGCCATCATGATTCAAGACCAGGCTCCTCTACTTTATAAGAGATGGAAAGGCTAAACCTAGGGATCACCACTCGAGAGTACCTCGCTGCCTTGGAGTCTCAGCCTGTCTTAATAGACCAGATCCGAGAGAAGCAGAAGGAAGACCCAGACATCCTGGAGATCCAGCAAAACATGAGGAAGGGTAAAGCCCCCGGATTCTCCGAGGACGAACATGGTACCATCTGGTTCGGAAACCGAGTATGCGTACCCAACCTACCTGAGTTGAAGACTCTCATCCTTCAAGAAGCCCACGATACTCTATACTCCATTCATCCCGGGAGTACAAAGATGTACCAAGACCTGAAGGAGAAATATTGGTGGGTCAGCATGAAGAGAGAAATAGCTGAGTATGTGGCCAAGTGCGACACATGCCGGCGAGTCAAGGCAGAGCATCAGAGACCTGCCGGACTGCTTCAACCCCTCAAAGTCCCTGAATGGAAGTGGGAAGAGATAGGAATGGACTTCATCACGGGACTGCCCAGGACCCAAGCTGGTCATGATTCTATCTGGGTGATCGTCGACCGACTCACCAAGGTAGCTCACTTCGTCCCGGTCAAGACAACGTACACCGTCGCCAAGTTGGCTGAGTTGTATATGACCCGGATCGTGTGCCTTCACGGAGTTCCTAAGAAGATTGTATCTGACCGTGGGAGTCAGTTTACCTCCAAGTTTTGGAAGAACCTTCAAGAGGAACTCGGCACCCGGCTGAACTTTAGCACCGCCTATCATCCGCAGACCGACGGTCAAACCGAAAGGGTCAACCAGATATTGGAGGATATGCTTAGAGCTTGTGCTCTAGACTTTGGCGGAATGTGGGACAAGAACTTACCTTATGCAGAGTTCTCCTACAACAACAGCTATCAAGCCAGCCTGCAAATGTCCCCGTTCGAAGCACTCTATGGGCGTAAGTGCAGAACGCCGTTGCTCTGGGATCAAACCGGAGAATCACAACTGTTTGGGACTGACTTATTGAGAGAAGCTGAAGAGAAAGTTAAGATCATAAGAGACCGACTGAAGGCAGCCCAATCCAGGCAAAAGAGCTATGCCGACAACCGCCGAAGAGACCTAGCCTTTGAGGAGGGCGATTATGTCTACCTCCGAGTCACTCCCCTCCGTGGCACTCAAAGGTTCAACATGAAAGGCAAACTAGCACCCCGCTACGTCGGACCTTTCCAGATCCTCCGTCGACAAGGAGAAGTGGCATATCAACTTGAACTGCCTCCATCTTTGGCAGGAGTTCACGATGTGTTCCATGTCTCTCAGCTGAAGAAGTGCCTCCGTGTACCCACCGAGCAAGCCGACCTTCAGCAGCTCAATGTCCAAGAAGACTTGACCTACATAGAGAGACCCGTCAAGATCTTGGAAACCAAGGAAAGAGTAACCAGAAGTCGCGTCGTCCGCTTCTGCAAAGTCCAGTGGAACAACCATCCCGCCGAAGAAGCCACTTGGGAAAAAGAAGACGAGCTGAAAACCCAATACCCCGAGCTATTCGAGTAGCGTTCCAATCTCGAGGATGAGATTCTTGTAAGGGGGATAGGTTTGTAACACCCCAAATTTTCAAAACAATAAAAATATTACTAAATTCAATTTCTGGGAATTATTATTTCAGAAAATACTTTTAATTCCCTTTTATACCCTTTTGAACTACAACATAGAGTAGATGACCAAATCAGGAGGTGAAACTTTTTGTATATGATCCTAAGACCAAAATATAATTTTGGGAATTTTTATAAATTTTTACCAGCCTTGGAAGTAACCCTAATATTTTAATCTATTTTCTGGAATTATTTTTATTCAGAAAAGTATCAGAACAGTAATGGGCTCCTCCCCTCCCTTCTCTCTCTCCCGGCCGGCCCAGCCCGTTACCGCGCTCACCTCTGGCTGACAAATGGACCCCACCTGTCGGCGCCGAAACCCTCCCCTCGCGCGCGCACCCGACACCCCGGCCCCACCCGTCAGTCGCCACCCTCGCCCGCTCGCGCCCGCTGGCCAGTGGCCCCCGCCTGTCAGATCCGTCGTCTACCTCCCGCCATCGCCCCCAAATTCCGCCGGCCGACGACCCCGCCTCGGATCCGCCTCGCTGGCCCCTCCCGCATTAAATTGGCGCCATTAACAGCCCCCCCGCGCTCGGCCGACCGTTTCCCCGCTTTAACCATCGCGTTTACGCCACGGGATCGCCGCTACGCGTGCATGGCCGAGCCATCGCCGGCGAGTAAAGGCCCTCGGCCGGTTTCCTTGCATGCGAGCCCTCTCCGGTGTCCTATTTAAGCCCCCAGCCTGAGCCGCGTCCGACCCCCACGCTTAATCGCCTCGAGAACGAACAGAGCACTCGCAATTCGCTTTTTAGCGCACACCCTCCGATTCACCTCCGGCCACCGCTCGCCGTCGCACCGGACCACCTCCACCCGTGCCTCCGCCCCCAACGTGACCGCGAGAACGACCCCGACCTCGGCCACCCCTCCGCCGACGTCGAGCCCCGCCGGAACACCATCGCCGACGAGGAGCCCGAACCACTCCGCCGTCTACCCTCGTCGCCGGCCTCGCTCCGTCGACCCCTCGCCTCGCCTAAGGTACCATCGTGACCGCCTTGGCCTCCTCTTTCCGTTTTCGCATAGAGCTAGGGCCTAGCCCCCTCGTAGGCACCACCGCCACCGCACCCGAGCCCCGCCGTCGCCGGAGACGAAGGGGGGTATAACCCCCTTAGCGCGTGTCGTGCCGGATTCAATCCTGGCCGCACGATCGCAATCGGACGACGCGCGTGAGTCCACGTACGCGATCTAATCCGCACCGTCGGATCTGGTCAAAGCGTTACGTTTTAATCTCGCGCGTTGATTTCCATTTAACCCGACGCGCGATCTCGTGCGTCCACGTGGTACCCCTTCGCGCGTTTTAATCCTGGCCGTCCGTTGTCACTTAACCCTCCCGCCTCGCGCCTGGCCACCGGATCCAGATCCGACGGTCCAGATCGAGCCGGCGCACGCGCACAGTGCGCGTGTCCACCGTGGGCCTGGCTCACCGTGAACCCGAGGGGTTTAAAAATTGAAAATAAATTCCAGAAATACTTTTAAACTTGTAAAATTCATATCTAATGCATTTGAACTCTAAAAATTACCATTCTAATTTCAGAAAATTCATAAAATTATTCTCTACGTGTTTATACAATAAAAACAGTAGGTTTACTTTGACATTTTCATGTTTATTTAAATAAGTATTCAAATGCCCTTAGGATTAAAATGCAAATTTAAATATTTAAACTCCAGAAGATTTATATAATTGTTCCTTTCTGTTTAAACACTAGAACCACTGAGTTTTCTCTGAATCATCCATATTAAATTGATTAGAAAACTTAATGTAGTAATATTCACCCTTAAAAACCCTTTTATGAAAAACAATAATTCATTTTGATTCATTTTAAATTAATGGTGAAATAAATGTCAGAACTTTAACCATTGAATTTATTTTAATTATAGTCAAACCAACTTTAACTTATGTGTTTATGTAATGTTATACTGTTGATTGGATGTTGTGTTCTTTTTGTTTTACTTTATATTAAAAAGACTACGACGTCGCCGAGGAGCCGGAGTACTTCCCCGAAGTCCCTCCCTCTCCCTTTGCTGAACAAGGCAAGTCACCAAACAATTCTTTTGAACATATTGAACCCATGTTTGGATTGATTATCGCTAAAAGACATATGTTATGTATATGCATTAGTCAAATGAACCCTTACATTATATTTATTTAGGATCCCCCGACCTTGAAGTGCAACCCAAGCCATGCCATCTCGCCTAACCTCCTTGTCGCCATATGATCGATGATATTAGCTAGTGTCCAATGTATTGGCACGGCCGCTATAGGATAAAAATGAGTCGTAGCAAAATGGTTCTATTATATGATCCCCGTTGCTTCTTATCCTTGGAAATTCTGTGGTGATGAGTCATGGTTGTGAGTGTATGCATGGTGGGTTCCGGGTGCAAGCTAGGGCATTGGTCGGTAGCACCCGGGGCACTATAAGGACCGGTCTGAGGGATCCGTTGCAATACACTTACGTACTAACCACAAGTCTAGTGGGTAAGTCCTAACTAAGGTATGGGTTGTTCCAAACCGAGGCCACCATTTGGAGATGGGTCAAGTTGCACCTGCGGGTGACTTGTACCAATGTGGCGCAAAAGGGGGTGCGACGTTAGCCGGGATGCGGCCCGGCGCGCCGGCGAAACCTAGAGCGGGTGGTTATCGCTTGGAACATCTCATATTGAGGTTTTGGCACGAGTTCCCGTGAAATGGGTCATCTCGTTGAGATGAGTGCGTGCCTTGTGGGTACAGTAGTACATCTCTGATCAGAGTCTTAAATCTTTTCGAAAAGCCGAGCCCACGGTCAAGGGCGGGTTGCGTGACATCCCCCAGTTAGTTTACTTTGAATATGAATGTGCATGATGGATTGACATGTAAGGACCGTTGTGCGAGGAGGTAAAACGTACTCCTCGAGTTAGTTGATGTTGATGATGTTCATGTTTACTTTCCGCATGATTAAAATATGATTATACTAAATGCCATAACTGCAACTGCTTTCTTTCGCATTGTTAGCCTTTATCCTTCCTTGTTTATTATCCTGCATTATTATCTGCATTTGCGGTGGCTTGTTGAGTACTTTTGTACTCATACCCGTTGGACCCCACAGAGGATGCTTATCTTGAAGACGGTCTGGAGTAGCGACCAAGTCGGGCAGAAAGATCCTGAAGAAGACGTTCGTCATGCCGCTATTTATTTATCTTAATATCGTTTTTATTAAAACAATGTTGTAATAAATATGGTCTGCGTACCATGGATTTTATCGTATGTACGTTGTCGCATGATGAACCTCTTGTATTATTGTTTTTTCTATGGAAATTCAATAATGTCTCGATTTTGTTAAATCGGGGCGCTACAGTGGGTGCCAACTATTTATAGGGTTTACAGAATAGAGGTATGGGTTGTGCCCTAGGAATACGGGCCTGCGCCCTAGAAGGACTCAATTCATAACGAGAACCTAGACTTAGCTAAGTCAGGTGGCGTTGTATACTGGTCAGCCTGATGACCGAAAGAGGCCTTTGTCCAATGGCAACGACAATCGACCAAGGGTTTATTCTGAGGGAAGTCTGAGTGGTGGCCGATGCCGATAGAGGCCATGGTTGGAGATTCGATTGACAGCTGATGCCGATAGAGGTCGAAGACTGCTGTCGCTCATGATCCAAGTGATGGTTAGTGGTCGGCCGACGGTGATGGCAATCGGCCTGAAGGCTTAAGCTGGTGGAGCCGTTGTCCGCTGAATAGCTGATGCCATTGGTGATTCGAGTGGTGGCCGATGTCGATGGAGGTCGAACTGAGTAATCCACTCATAGGATAGTTTGTCTGAGTAACAAGGAGCAAATTCACCTGATCATTGTGTTTGCAAACTCAGGCATGAGTCATCGGTACTTGGTACTCAGGTGTGGGTGTATCGACCATGGGGATGTCCTCATCACAGGGAGAGATACTAGCAAGGAAAATGGCCTCGCTCTTTGCATCAGCCAACACATCAGCCAGTGATAGCCGATGCGGGTATTCATAATACGCTAAAGATTCATAGGGATATAAAACTATGCAGTCAATGATGAAACCACAGTAGAATGCCTTGAACCAGTAGGTTAGGATGTCAACGGACATTTTTGGCCCCGGTTGACAAGCAGAGGCATTGCCCAAAGATAGGCATCGGTGGGTGGTCGGTGGGGCAGATTCAGGATAGTTAGAAGGAAAGCAGAGAAGGTCGAAAGAAGGGCCAAAAGAAATTTTGACCATATATACATCTAGCCAGAGCTGGAGAAACCAATGAGGACAACCAAGGTGGCCCACCGCATCCTTGACTAGTAATCGGGCCAGTACCTGGTGGAGAAGATGGTAAAGGGAGCCAAGGAGGTATCAGCCATGAGGGATTTTGATGGTGGCCGCTAACTGCTCTGCCAAAAACTGAAGGTGACAAGTGGGCCCAAGGGTGGACCCATTGTAGGACCGAAAGTAGCGACCATATGGGGGGAATGGGCACCTAAAAATTCTTTCGAATCAATGGCCTTCTCCCAACACCCAACGCACCTCGACAAATAATCAATAGAAGCAAAACGGATCAAAGGTATTGAAAATAATCTAGCCTAAAAACGACTGGTGTCCTAGTCGAAAAGATACCAACTTAGTGCTTAAAGGCATATTAACAGGGCATTCAAAACATAGACATTTCAGTCATCATGAAAATCAATCATCACAGTTCAATAGACAGTTCTCAAGTGATTCTCCAAACACAACAATAATCCATCAAGTATATTCAAACCATCCACAATAATTAGAGCATTTAAACTAAACAAAAATAAATGCAGTAAATAAAAACATGTTCATAGATGATTCAACAAACACTTGATATGCACCAAAAATCTAGATATATCAATAAACGTTCATAGTCCAATCTAAAAAATAAATTACTGATCAGGTGAATAAATCATGGACCATTGAGAAATAAAATTTGATGTATTGCACGTTGATCGAGAGAAGAGATTAGTACTAACCTTCGGTCGGTTCCTGTTCGTGACGGAAGCTTCAAGGAGCTACAGTGCGGACGGCCTTCTTGATCCACACGAGTCTCCTTCCCGATGAAGCGGCAGCAACTTCATGCAGTGGCTTCAGCGGGCTCAACACGACGTCCAGTGCACGGTGAAACGTGAATAAAACAATTCTTACCGGGCTCGCTGAAGATTCCCACGCTGCGCTACACCTGGATCAACGTGTCTTGGCGGCTGTGCTGCAGAGCGAAGAGCCAGGCAGCCTGCAGGCTTCCTGCCACGCGCAAGGCTAGAACACGCCTTGGCAGCCATGCACTGCTTGCTGCTGCTGCCGTGCAGGCTGGTCTGTTGCGCTAGGCTGGCTGCTAGGCGCTAGGCTTTAGCAGCCGCACTAGGTGCTAGTTGTTGTAGCTGCTGCGTGAGGCGTGCGCGGATGTGAAGGCCGGAGAAGAAAATCGTTCGGAGGAGAAAATGATGGCGGCAGTGGAATTCTCAGAGAAGAACACTGTGGAAAAAATGCAAGGGAAAGTGACCCACGATTTCTGAAATTGGGAAAGTGTTTTTTCAAAATGGGTAACCCTAACCCTAGGTATTGGGGCCTTTTTATAGGCAACCCAATAAATGGGAAAAATCAAAAATACCCCTAGGGTTTTTACAGACGCTGAAATAAAAATGGAAAAGACTAAAATGTCCTTAGGGTTTTTTACAAACTCGACTAACATACTGTGGGCCTAAAGGCAAAATAGTAAAAACCTAAATAAAGATAACTTGTCCTGATGTGGAGCTTTCGTAGCAGCTACGCCTTCGCCTCAGAATGGTTAGATCCGAGATCAGCGGTCGTCAGTTTTGCGGTGAAACTGACAAAGCGTCCACCGTCTTCGCACCGGGTACCCAGATTTGGCCGGCCCGAATCCGCAGCTCTCTCAGCCCGGCAATCGCTCACCGCCCATGTACCTGAGTCAATCCCGGTCAATAGACCACTGGATCCTCTGCCGCTCCTAGTCCATGTACTCGGATTGGGCCAGCCCGACTTCGCGGCCCCTCTACCGGACAGTCGCTCGCTGCCCATGTACCTGAGTCACATGCGGCCCAGACATAGTAGGTATTCTCTTCTCTTCATGTCCTCTTTGAATTTCGTTGACAATCACTCATCACATCTAGAGCCATGAGGCCCATGCTCTTCAACATGGCTCCTCAATCTCCCCCTTGATGAGTGCATTGTCAACACTTCTCTTCATCAGCTCTTCAGTACCTGCAAGCACATGTGGAAACACGAAAAACAAAAACACAAGAAGACAGAAAGAGGAAAAATAAAAGTTTAACCCTAATGACCAAAAGACAAACAAAAACTAGAATACAGTCATTATGGTTATCCAAAAATAAAAACTCAAAACGAGTGCAATCTCAGAATTATCAACAAGGACATCCAAAGAGTAAAGGCAAAAGAGACTAAAAACTCCCCGTGAAACAAATCCCAGAGAAAGCCAAAAACTCCCCCCCCCTAAAATCTTCAAGTGAGATTAAAAGCACTCCAAAAAGACACAGACTCGAACTCCCACTGAAAAGCAGCTCCCCCTCAAAATATGCAATGAATGCAACTAGGGTGCAGGTGGAGTGTAAAAAACATGCTTCTTAGATATGATTGACTGCAATTACAACATCTAGCAAATATAGCTAAAGACATACTGTCTAAGACACATGGCATGATCAGTGCAGCAGATGATATCTAAAGAAAGTCATTAGCACACATTTTCAATTTTTTTGCAAACAAAAGCATCACCACATTTTCTAGTCGACAAGCAAGGTAAAGGATGAGATGCAAAAGCTAACTGATATCTACCAAGATAAGCATTGTCCAGAACAAAGTGCTTCAGCAAACTTGTTATCTTTTTAAATTTCAGCCTTTTTCTTTTCCTTTTTCATTTTCGCCAGGGGTTATTTGCATGTCAAACCTTATGCTAACTAACCAAGTCAAGCCTAGACCAAAACTGGATCATCAGAAGCTTAAGACATTGGTCTTGACATACATTACACTGTCCTAATTCATACCAAAGTGCTATGGTAAGCAGTCCAGAACAATGTAATGCAACAAAGCAAACCCACCTGGATCTTTTCAAATCAAGCATAAAAAGGCATGGATTTTTCATTTTTCTGATTTTTATCATTTTTATAGCATATTTCCATGTTAAAGCAAATAGATGTCCAAGTTGCATATCGACATCTAAGTGAGGAACTAGCTACTGGGCATGTAAAAGATAGCGAAAGCATTCAGCCTACACATGCTAGTTACCAAAAGCAATGGTGATCATTTTTCAATTTTAAAGCATAAAAGCCATGCATATGACAGATATCAGACATATCATGTGAACTGAAGCAAAGCATGATTATTGACAGGTATTCAAAAGCATGTACTAGCTAGAATAAGTAAAGCAGATCAATCATATCATAGAAGCAAGCTCAAAGTGTGATAAGTGAATATGCATGATATCAACACACACGAAAAGACTCAAGAAAAGAGTAAAGCTATGGTAAGCAGTCCAGAACAATGCAATGCGATATAGCAAACCCACCTGGATCTTTTCAATTAAGCATAAAAGGCATGTATTTTTCATTTTTTCCGATTTTTATCATTTTATAGCACATTTTCCATGTTAAAGCATATAGATGTCCAAGTTGCATATCTGCATCTAAGTAAGGGACTAGCTACGAGGCATGTAAAAGATAGCAAAAGCATTAAACCCACTCATGCTAGTTACCAGAAGCAATGGTGATCATTTTTCAATTTTAAAGCACAAAAGCCATGCATATGATTGATATCAGATATATCACGTGAACTATAACAAGGATGATAATCGAAAGATATTCAAAAGCATACACTAGCAAGAATGAGTAAAGAAGGTCGATCATATAACAGAAGCAAGCTCAAAGTATGATATGTGAATATGCATGATATGAACTCACATGAAAAGACTCAAGAAAAGAGTAAAGAAGAAAGAAGACAGACTCAAAATATCCTAAAAAGGATACACAACTCCCAAATCCCCTCTCAAATGCTCAAAAGTAGACTGATCTAGGGGTTTAGTGAGAATGTCAGCTAACAAATGATGGGTATCAAGATGAAAAAGGTCAATGACACCTTTCTCATATTGATCCCTCAGAAAGTGAAAACGCACACCGAAGTCAGCCTTCGATACAGTGACGGTTTTGAGCCGAAGCAGTCAAAGCCCTTGAGCCTTCGCACCAACACCTCCGGAGTGGACCACCACGGCTTCGTAGCTTCTCCCAGCTCGAACTCCGTCAGCCCATGTACCGAATCCATGCATGGCCGAAGTACCTCAAGTCAGCCACACTCCGAAGCCCCACCTTCGGAGTACCACCCTTTGAAGTCCCTCCCTCGTCCAAGGCCTTCGCATGAAGCATTCCATGAGCACTTCGTCGTAGTGTCTCTCCCCGAGCACACTCCTCGACGAATCTCACCCGGACTATGCCTTCGATGCACCTCGACTTCTGAGACCTACGTCGGGTATACCTTCGAGTGCCTCCCTCCAGAACACACTTCAAGTGCATTGCCTCATTGCTGAGGACTTTTTCCACCATACTCCGAAGTCACTCCATTCGGAGTACCCTTCGAAGTGCCTCGCCTCCGAGGACTTCATCTCGGTGTACCTTCAGTCGGAGCCACACTCCGCAATCTCTACCTTCACCTGGCGCACCTTGACCCGAGGACCGACCTTGACCCATCGCAGCCTTTGTGACCGAGCTCCCCGCTCGCCTGGCATCAAGCTTCCCGCTTGGCCCAGGTTCACTTGCTGCGAACCGTCCTTTGCCTCCGATGTCACCTGTGCACCACAGACAAACAGACAAGTGTATCCAGTACCCCGAAGACCTCTCCGGGTAAGCAACCTTCGGCACACACTCCTGTGTACCGCCCAAAGTACCGAAACCTTTGGTACAACCAAGTCATTGTGTACTGTCGAACCCTCCAACAGGCACACTCCGCTGCAACAGCTGCAGCAACCAGACCCACCGAACCCTTCGGTGAAACAATCTCCGAACTCCTTCGGAGGGACCCCTTTGAATCAGAGGATAAAATCTGTCAATCACTCATCACAGACTCCGAAACCAACCCTTGGTTTTTCACTATCTTTTCTACTTCTGAATTAAGTCTAGTGTAAATGTGCCAGTTAGTGAGCAGTTCTTAGAAGTATTGTTCTACTGTGATTCTTTTCTTCTTTTGGATTTCCTTCTTGTGATTTGGTTCTACCTGGCTTTCTGTTTTGTATTTTCTGTTCTTTGGTATTTGTCAAAAACCAGCAGCACAACTTTCTGATTCATCATTTAGTGCACTTACAGAATTAAGTACCTTGTGATACAGAATGTTTTGTATTAGGTAAAATTGATCCCGAAAGGGGTTTAATCCATCACAATGTGTTTGGTCTGATCATCCTGTTTGTGTTTTGAGTTATGGGTACTAAACTGCAATGGTTGTTAATCAATTAGTACCAGATTTGCTACAGGATTTAATCAGTGCATCTGTTCTTGATACATTACAGAATTAAAAATCCTGTTTCACTGCATTTCTAGTGCATCTTTCTTTAAATTGATTTGGATTTGAGTTTGGCTGATGAGTGTTGAATAGCTATATGTTGACTAACACTGTTTACTGTCCCGAAACTTTCTAGCAATGAAATATTTGTAATCTTGCTATTCAGTGCAACCATTGACTTGATTTCACTCTGATTGCTTTGTTATGAAAATATTCAATCTTCTGAATATCAGTTTCAATCTGAGTTTGAATCAGTTTCAAGCTTGTTTATTGTCATATTGAGTAGAATTTGAGAAGGATTCATACAACACTGTTCATCATCAGAATATATTGCTCTGTACCTGTTCATTATTAATTGAAGTGCTAAACCTGTTGTGGTTCTGTTAAGATTTCAGTGAAGTGTATGCTGATCTGATCATTTAAGACTTCAGTTATCATTTGGTTCTTATTATGAGTTCTTGATCTGATACTTTGCTCAAAAGGTGCTGAAGTGTTTGAATGCTGCAAATCTTGCTATTGTTCTGTTTTGGTGTTTTCTGAATCTTGTCGGTGTTTCATCGACTGAGTGATGGTAATTGGTGATTCATATATCAACTAAGAAAAGGTAGTCGGTACTTCACTAACCGATTAAAGCAATTCGGAGTTTCAAGTGGTGACTAAGAAGTTGTATTCAGCAACTCAAAGTCCGACCAGAGAATAAGTTTTTCTGAAGTGTTTGGTTGGTGTATTTGTTCTATTAGAGGTGTGTTGGGTGATTTGAAAAGGCCGTCATATTCGCAAGAATATGTCGAGGTGCCTATTCACCCCCCTCTAGTCGCCATTCTGATCCCACATGAGGACATTGATAACAATGATAAAGACATCCAACACTCTATCATTCCTAGACCAATCACTCGCTCTCATGCCCGCAAGCTTAATTATGAGGTGCGTTCGTTTCTTACTTTATAGAATGATATGGATATGGATGGGATGCTACTTATGGGTGATATTTTGACTCTAAGGAACATGGGAGAAGAACTTCTAGATCAAACACAAGAGGGAGAGGCGGCACAACAATTCAATTCGGATTCCACTTCAAACTCCGATTTCGGTTCGGATTCAGCAGAGCACCCTTTATTAAAACGAGCATAACTTTCTCGTACGGAGGCGGATTGAGGCGTTATTTAAGGATTTGGAAAGATAACGAAAATATCTTTCCAATGGATATGGTGCCAAGTCCTGGTTCCTTACGAAAAGTTCTGTGTCATCCGAACAATTCATCAGGTGTTGCATCACCGTTTTGGGCCACTTTGGGCATTGTATCCGTTTGGGATCTTATGCCCAACATTAGGGAAGACTTTTCACAAACCCTAGGTGTTGACACGAAAACGTGCCCCCGCACTTGGGTCAGTTCGATCATCCAAAAGTGTGCAGATACTTAGGGACAAGCCGAAGCGTAACACAGCACCGACGTCGCGTTCCGACTACCCTTAACCATGGTAAGGGGGTGGAGTTGCCAGGTAATCAGATCACACAGAAATAATCCAATTAGTCGAAAAGAAATGTATTAAACAGAATAAATCAGAAAGCCGAGTGGAGGCCGACTGATCCGAAGTATACATTGCAAAGGGTATAGCCGAAGGGTACCTTCGGCATCCGATGCGAAGGGTCCCACCAAAGGGTACCTTCAGCGTTTGGACTGATTTGGCCGAAGACGGGCTCCGAATAGATCTTGATGCGATAATCACCTCCAAACAGTAGGGTTCGGCGTGAAGTCTCATACACGATAAAACAACTCGAACGCAGTGCGCGGGCATGACTTCGTCTGACGCGAGGTATGAATGTGGCAAAGACTGTCGTGATGAAGCCTGTTGCGAAGCGTGCTGGTGCGCGGGACTCGGTCAAACCTACAATAGCATGGCGGTCCAGCATGGGTAGTCGAAGCAGTATTTCCGCCGAGGGGTGTTCTGGCAGCCTCCGAAACCAATCTCTTAGCTCTGAACACCTTCGGTGAAGTGGCTCCAAACATGAAAACCTACAACAGAACAGATATCAAGTACCAATTCGGCCTGGGGACCGAATTCTGCTAAGTGTTGCACTAGGGGCGAAGGTAGAAATCTGTTATGCAAATTAGCGGATACTTCACACGCGAAGTAACAAGGCGATATAAATCTATTACCTAGATTAATGGATACTTCACAAGCAAAGTAACAATGATTACCACTATTCCGAAGTGGCTGGTGGAGGGCTTCGAGGGAAACCCATGAAGATTGCAGGAAAATAAAGGTAAAATAAAGGTACGATTCAAAGCTAGGGTTTTGTGTTGATTTGTGTTGGGGGTTAATGAACCGGCCTCACCCCTATATTTATACGGGCTATACTTCTAATCTCTAACCCTAATCTGGTAGAATTCGGCTTAATCATCCGTAGGGATAAAATTAGCTAGAATCGGACTCAAACTCTATCTCCAGAACTCAGCCCGAAGTGGGCCTCCGAAGGCCTTCGAGCCGAAGGTATCAAGCTCACTGGAAGCTTCCGAAGCCCATAGCTCAGTGGGCCTTCGGCCATGTAGGGCTTCGGCCCAGTCCAGGACATGTGTATTTTCGGCCCAAATTACCAAAATTGATATTTTGACAACCTTAACCATTAATGCCATTTTTTGCTATCAACACATGTCCCCTGCCTTTTAGTGAACTAAGTGAACTAAAAGCATAACGGGCTAAGGATGATACCTCTCATATTGGCCTTTCAATACTTTTTAAGTTGTTTGCCACACACTTGGGAAGTACCTTTTCAAGTACCTGCCATTTAAAACCCTTTGAACTGCTCTCCTTGCAGAGATTCTAGCACATATGCATTGCCAGGAGCAATCTCGGCTATTTTGAAAGGACCTTCCCAACTAGGTGACCATTAACCAAATTTAGGGCTCTTAGTGCCTAAAGGCAAAATCGTCTTCCAAACCAAGTCACCCACTTCAAACGATTTTGGTTTAACCTTCTTATTGTAGTCTCTAGCTACTCTTCTCTTGTCTATTTCTTTAGCTTCTAAAGCCTTTAGCCTCTTATCGGTCACTTCTTCTAGACCATCTTTCAAGAGAATCTCATACTCACCGACCAATAAGCCATCTTGATTTAGAACTCTTAAAGAGCCAAGATCTACTTCTACAGGTAGAACGGCTTCTTGTCCATACACTAACTCATATGGACTAACTTTGGTAGCACCGTGCTTTGCAATACTACGAGCCCATAGTGCCTCGGAAAGCACTTCATGCCACCTCTTAGGGAATTCTTCGATTTTCCTCTTAATGAGTTTAATCACAGTCTTATTACTAGACTTGGCCTGACCATTGGCCTGAGCATAGTATGGTGAAGAATTTATTAACTTAATAACATAAAATCCGGCAAAATCACTCACTTCTTTAGAAACAAATGAATTACCTTGATCCGTAGTGAGAGTTTGAGGAATACTGAATCTATGTATAATGTGCTTCAAGATAAAATCAAGTACCTCGTTGTGAGTCATATTCTTGAGAGGCACGGCTTCGGTCCATTTGGTGAAGTAATCCGTCGCCATTAACATGAACCGATGCCCTTTTGAAGAAGGAGGATGGATCTAGCCAATGAACATGTCTATCACCTATGGATTCTAGCAATTCAAGTCCTAGCAAATAAGGCCTCATATTCAGCTTGGTTATTGGTAGCGGGAAATTCTAAACGGGCAAAGGTTTCAAAGTGCATTCCACTAGGTGATATGAGAACCACTCCAATACCTTGGCCATTCTTGCAAGCCGAACCATCAAAATAAAGTTCCCATGGTACTACTTAAATTAGAGCAACATTATCACTCCAACTGACATCTATGTGGTGATCAACTATAAAGTTAGCGACAATTTGGCCTTTCATAGCTCCTAGGGGTTCATAGGCCAAATCATACTCAATCAAAGCGTAAGCCCACTTCCCGATTCTTCCACTTAGAATCGGATTTTACAACATATATTTTATGGCATCGGTCTGGCAAGCGACAATACATGTAGTAGGGAGAAGATAGTGACGTAATTTGGTACATGCGTAGAAAAGTGATAGACAAAAGTGTTCCACAAACGCGAACCTGGTTTCAGCGTCCAGTAGGCGGCAGCTCAAGAACGTGATGATGTAATCTTTTCCCTTCACCTCCTTGGTTAGCATGGCCCCAATCACGCTATCTTCGGCGGCAATGTATAGCCGAAATGGAATCCTGGCTTTTGGTGCTCTCACCACAGGTGGTGACGATAAGCACTCTTTAATCTTTTCAAAGGCGCTTTGCTGACTTGCTCCCCAAGTGAACTCTATATCATTATTTAACCAGAGTATAGGGACAAAGGCATTAATCTTGCCAGACAAGTTAGATATAAAGCGACGCAAATAATTCATCTTGCCTAGCAACTTCTACACATCTTTCTTGCATGTCGGCGCTGCAAAGTTTCTAATTTTCTCAAGCCTCTTAGGATTAATCTCTATACCTCTTTTGTGAATCATCAATCCTAAGAACTTGCCCACCGACATGCCAAAAGCACATTTGAGTGGGTTCATTTTTAAGCCAAACTATCGCATTCTATCAAAAGCAACTTTTAAATCGGCTAAATGGTTCCCCATAGCGTTTGATTTGACTACAACATCATCTATGTAAACTTCTAACATAACCCCTAACAAGTCATGAAAGATCAAGTTCATAGCACGTTGATATGTAGCTCCAGCATTCTTTAAACCAAAAGTCATAACGACCCAGTCAAACAATCCGACGAAACTAGGGCATCGAAAGGTTGTCTTGTAGACGTCCTCTTCGGCCATAAAGATTTGATTATAACCAGCATTGCCATCAAGAAAAGTTAGTACCTTATGTCCTGAAGCATCGTTGAATAGCATGTCGGCTATCGACATCGGATACTCGTCCTTCGGAGTGACTTTGTTTAGATCCCTGAAATTAATACAAACTCGTATTTTGCCGTTCCCCTTCTTTTCTACAGGCACAATGTTAGCGACCCATTCAGCATACCTGCATGGCCTAATAAACTCAGCTTTGAGTAGTCGCTCCACTTCTTCCCTAACTTGGTCATAGACGGCTGAATTAAAGCAACGAGGAGGTTGTTTATAAGGCCTAAATCCGGATTTGATAGGTAGCCGATGCTCCACGAGCTCGCGGCTTAATCCAGGCATTTCACTATACTCCCATGCGAAACAATCGATGTACGACCGAAGCAGTATTATTACTTTGGCCTTTTCATCAGGCCGTAAGTGTTGGTGTTGGACCAAAAAGAGCGACCAGAGGGGTGTGAATGGAAGCTTTTAAAATTTCAGGCTAAAAATAGCCTTCTGATTTCAAGACAATCTCCTGCGGAACAGGCTTCGAACACACCCTTTGAAGGTCTGGTTCGGAGGTATTTTGCAGCTCCTAAACTAGGCTTCACAAAGAGCAAAAGTTCGAAGTCAAGAAGACTTCGCTCACACCGTCAAACCCAAAAACACAACTCTGCTAGGATAGTGCAAGCCTTGCACACTAGGTGCCTTCGAGTAGGCTTCGCACTACACACTTCTCAGAAGTAGGTTTCTCTCTGTGGGCTTCGAATATATACTCAGCACTAGCAACTGGTACTAGGCTTCGTATTTCAAAGGGGACACAATAAACAGAACAGACTACGCTGAGGACTTCGACAAAGGAAGGAAAACATGCTTCGATCCCAGCTCCACTCAGTGCTTCGCTAGTAATCAGAGAGAGCTTGTGTCCAGTTTACACAGAGCGAACTCACAGTGAGAGATACACACACACTACACACACTTATCTAGAAAAGAAACAAAGCAAAAACTCTGGGTTGAACAAAACAAAGTGGAGCACAGAGGAATCAAAACATGCAGTGCAAAACAAAGATACAAGTTCAAGCAACAGATGAAGAACAAAATGTAAATTTCATTGCATGAACAGAGAACACAAAAGACTCACATGACTAAGTACATTGGTGTGGCAGCTAGCTCTGGAGTTCTAGAAATGGATGCTCAAAAGTGTTACCTAGACCTAGCGAACCTTCACTATTTATAGGCACTATTCAGCCCTGTGAATATACTACTTTACCTCTAGTGTTTACACTATTTTTGTCTCAGCAGGACAAGGGGGTACAGATGGTAGTCTACTTTTCAAGAGGCTTCCTTTGTCAGCTTCGCAGAGGAAATAGCTTCAGCCTTTGCAGAGCCGACATGATCAGCCTTTGCACATTTGGAGTCTTCTGAAGCCCCCTTCGCACAAAAGGTGTGCAGTAGCTTCGGTGACACGCTTGGACCCGTAGGCCTTCGCTTCATCGAAGTCAGCCTTCGATACAGTGACGGTTTTGAGCCGAAGCTGTCAAAGCTCTTGAGCCTTCGCACCATCACCTCCGTAGTGGATCACCATGGCTTCGCAGCTATTCCAGCTCGAACTCCGTCAGTCTATGTACCGAAGCCATGCATGGCCGAAGTACCTCAAGTCAGCCACACTCTGAAGCCCCACCTTCGGAGTACCTTCGCCACCTTCTGAAGTCCCTCCGTCCAAGGCATCTGCATGAAGCATATCTATAAGCACCCCTTCGTAGTGTCTCAACCCCGAGCACACTCTACGAAGACCCTTATCTGGACCATGCCTTCGATGCACCTTGACTTCCGAGACCTTCATTAGGTGTCCCTTCGAGTGCCTCCATCCGGAGCACACTTTGAATGCCTTGCCTCAATGCTGAGGACTTTGTCCATCATACTCCAAAGTCACTCCTTCCGGAGTGCCCTTCGAAGTGCCTCGCCTCTGAGGACTTCACCTTGGGGTACCTTCTGAGGAGCCACCCTCTGCACTTTCTGCCTTCGCCTGACGCACCTTGACCCGAGGACTGACCTCGACTCTACGCAGCCTTTGTGACCGAGCTCCCCGCTTGCCTGGCATCAAGCCTCCCACTTTACCCAGGTTCACTCGCTGTGAATCGTCCATTTCCTCCGAAGTCACCTGTGCACCACCGATAAGCACACAAGTGTTTCTAGTACCCCAGAGACCTCTCCGGTAAACAACCTTCGGTACACACTCTAGTGTACCGCCCAAAGTATCGAGCCCTTTGGTACCACCAAGTCATCGTGCTCTGCCGAACCCCTTCGACAGACACACTCCGCACCCTTTGGAAAAATCCTTCGAACCCCTTCGGAGAGACCCCTTCGCCCAAAAGTAAATTTGTCAATCACTCATCACATACTTGAAACCAAGGCACATTTCAACTTGGTTTCTTACTCTCCCCCTTGATGAGTGCATTGACAACCAAATTCAAGTTCAAGAAAATTTAAAAATTTTCAGCACACAAGTGACCATAAAAACTGAGAAAAGAGCTAAAACATGTCACTTGATTAATGAATTTCAAATGACTTGAGTCATGAAAAGCCATTTGACAATAATTCCTCCTATTGGCAGTTAAAAATTTTCTCCCCCTTTGAGCTTCATCACTCGTCCTCCCCTTTAGGTAGGCGAACCAAATATTTTTCTCTCCCTTTGGCAATGCAAGAATCAATGAGTAGAAAATGCAGAGCTTCAAGATGATGAAGAGTATGATAACATATAGTGCAAAAATACGCCAAATCAGATTATCACGCTCAAATGCTCAACTTTAGTGAATATATTCCAGATTCAATGTTTGAGGCATGAATTTGTCAATTTTTGAAAAGAAAAGTCATCACCACTCAGACTAGTCATCTAGACAAGTGAAAACAGTAACTGCAAAAAGCTAAACAATTTCTACCCAGAGAGCGCGTCCAATATTCATGGTGCATTTAGCAAGATTGATTTGCAAGTGATTTAGACTTTGCAATTCTTTTGATAATGTCAAAGGTTATTTGCTCATCCACCTTATGCTTTTCAACCATGCCAAGCCTAGGTCATGGCAGACCATCAGAAGCTTAAGACAATGATTTTGGCAGACACTAAGTTATCCTAGTTCATACCAAGATGCTATGGTAAGCAGTGTAGAATAAAGTAGTGCGACAAGCAAACCCGCCTGAGTCTTTTCATTTTTAGCACATAAAGTCATGGCTATTGATTTTTGTTGTGTAAACTTGTTTGAATGATTTCATGAATAGCAATATAATTTTCAAGTTGCAATTGTGCATCCATAGGAAAGGATTCTAGCTACCAGGCAGATAAAAGATTGTTAAAGCAGTTCTATAAAACACATGCTGGACACAAGACTAAGCAATGATCAAATTTAGAGTTTTGTAGGTTAAAACATGCTTATTGTGAAATTAGATATATTAACTCTAGCTGAGAGCACGATGAGAAAGATAATCTAGCAAAGGCATATAAAAGCAACTAAGTGTGTCAACAAATCATCATAAGAAAGCCACGCAAAATAATTAAAACATGCTCCCCCTCACAAAATGACGTAAGGATGACAAATACCAAGTTCCCACACATGTAAGCAAATCGAGATGCATCAAGTGGTTTAGTAAAAATGTCGGCACACTGGTTCTGGGTATCAACATACTGAAGTTCAATATCACCCTTCTCATTGTGATCTCTGAGAAAATGATATCTCACATCGATGTGTTTGGTTCTAGAATGCTGAACCGGGTTGTTTGCAATGCAAATAGCGCTAGTGTTATCACAAAACAGTAGAACACTCTTATAGTCTAACCCGAAATCTCGCAAAGTGGAAACCATCCACAAAATCTATGAGCAACAACTAGCTGCAGCAACATATTTGGCTTCAGCCGTAGATTGTGCAATGCTAGACTGTTTGCGAGAAGACCAGTAAACAAGAGAAGTACCTAGAAAATGATAAGTACCAGAGGTACTCTTCGTATCAATTCTACACCCAGCAAAATCCGCATCTGAATAACCACGAAGACACAAAGAGGAAGATGCAGAATACCAAATGCCAAACTCAAGAGTATGTTTGAGATACCTGAGAATGCGCTGGACCGCTTGGCGGTGCGAAGCTTGTGGTGAAGCCTGAAAATGAGCACACATGCACACAGCGAAGTGTATGTACAGCCTCATAGCAGTCAAGTAGAGGAGGGAGCTGATCATGCTCTGGAACTCTTTCTGATCTATGGCTTCACCATCCTCGTCAGGATCCAATGCTACAGATGTAGCCATTGGACTGGCGAGGGGCTTCGCATCAGCCATGTCAAACTTCTTGAGCAGGTCCTTGGTGTACTTAGTTTGGTGGACGAAGGTACCTTGTTTGCTTTTGCTTGATTTGCAAACCAAGGAAAAATGTGAGTTCGCCCATCATGGACATCTCGAACTCCCTGCTCATAGTTTTCTGCAAACTCGGCAACCAAAGCATGAGAAGATCCACCAAAGCTGATATCGTCAATGTAAATCTGAACTAGGAGGAAATCTTTGCCATGCTTGAGAGTGAACATAGTTTTATCGACATATCCCATCAAATACCCGCGCTCAAGCAAAAAGGACTTAAGTCTGTCATACCAAGCCCAAAGGGGCCTGCTTGAGTCCATAAAGATCCTTGTGAAGTTTAAGGACTTTATGTGCGTATTTGGGGTTTTCAAAACTAGGGGGTTATTTTACATAAACATCTTCACCTATGAATACATTAAGAAAAGCACTTTTAACATCAATTTGATAAAGTTTGAAACTGCGGGATGCTGCAAATGCAAGTAAAGTCCTAATGGCCTTGTTGGGGGAGATAATCCCGATGGAGCTTGGGAGCGTGAAGGATGGGGGCGCCGTTCGGAGGAAGGGCTTCATCAGCCAGAGGCTGGTGACAGTATCGGCCCTAAGATGGTACGGAGGTCGGATGCTCCCTTCCAGAGGAGCTCGGAGGACCTGAAGCCTGGAGGCCCGTGGTCTCGGAGCTACGAAGGAGGCAGGAGGCCAGAGCCATATCCCCAGAAGGTGCGAAGGGTTTGACATCAGGACAAGAGACCGGGACCAGTTTGGTCAAAGTGGTCTAGAGACAGGATCACGATCGTCTATGCAGCGTCTGGCGCTCCTGCCATGCCTGGAATGGCTGATACGCTGTCAGGGTTATACTTTTTGTCTGTACTACGGGGCTGCAATTCTTGTCTGTACTATAGGTCTGTATTAGGTAGTACTACTACCAGAGGGATTTTGGAAGTATCGGACCCTCTGCCGGGCTCCTCTATAAATACTTCCCCACCCTAGGTTGTAAAGGCACGGGATTCAAGAAACACTTTGATCTGAGCTTCTCATTCCACACACATACTATAACCTGTTGGGTTAGTCTGTTGTCCCAACAGTTGGCACCATCCGTGAGGATCCTAGTCCAAAACGCTAGCATTCTCTACATCCACACAAGAAGAAACATGTCGGTCCGAAAGAGTGCGAGCACGGCCCCCCTATGGAGATCATCCTGCACCTCTAGGATCGGGCCCATCCCGGCCGTTGGACCTGATCCTCCTGCATTTCCCTCCATCATCACATGCCCCCGAGGTGCCAAGCATGGGGCTAGGCCAGGCTCCAGGAGGGGCGCCAGAGGTCTAGGATCCCGCCGGCTCAGTGGGGCCTGCCTCTACAAACCCCGGCATCTCAAGAAGGGCTCTTCGGGGTGCATCCTCCAGGCGCCCCCCCAGTCGTGGCCCTCCGGAATGACTACGTCTTCTCGTAGGACCTGGAGACTGCCTCCGGAGGTAGCGGGAGCCAAGCCGACGCCCTAGCCGCTGAGAATTCAAGGTTGAAGGCCAAGCTGGCCCAATGGCGCCAGGAGGCATCGCTTCGCCCCCCTAAGCCGTCCAGGGCGCTAGGAGTTGCGACCGTCATGTTGAGTGATGATGAAGATCAAGGGGAGGAGGAGAATTCATCCTATGATGAGGAGTCTCCGTTGCATCCTGACCTGCAAAGGGTGCGGTTCGACTCCAAGTTTCGTGCCGCAAAGCTCCCCAAGTACTCCAAAGAATCTGACCCTGGAGAGTTCTCTCGCTCGTATGCCTTGGCGATAGAAGCTTGTGGGGGGAGCCACGATACCATGGCCAAGTGCTTCCCCTTGGCTCTCAAAGGAATCGCTCTCCGATGGTTCTGGTCATTGAGGCCAGGGACCATCAGGGCATGGGACCAGCTGAAGAAGAAGTTCGTCAACAATTTTCAAGGGACCTTTGTGGCCCCGATGTCCACCGGGAGTCACTTTCAAGTGAAGCAGCAACCCGGAGAGACACTGCGATAGTATTCTCAACGCTTCGCTCACACCAAGGCACAAATCAAAGGACTGTCAGCCTCCTCTGTCATTGATGCTATCTGGGAGGGTGTCACCAACCTAGGTCTCCTCAACAAGCTCCACCGGAAGCCGATATCTTCGGTGGCCCTGCTCATGACGTACTTCGAGGAGTACGCTCGGTCCGAAGAAGGCCAGCTGCGTCGTCAAGCGATGATTGCCCCCGCCCGAGCCTCGAACGTCAAGGTGTATGAAGCACCCCCCGGCCCCGCTTCAGATCTTCGCCACCGAGATTCCTAGCGAGGGTGGAAGCACCTTAATGGAGAAGTCCTCAGCATAGCCTTGAGAGGCCCTGCCAAGCATACGGGTGGAGGGTGCTCTACCGGAGCTAAAACGCCTGCAAGGGCAATTCTGGGGGGAGAAACCTTCTACTGCAGTGTTCACGGCGAGAACCGGAGCCACGACACTGACTCCTGCCGTACTATCCTTGCCCTCCGGAATGACTACCTCGAGCAAACCTCTGGTCACGGCTCTTCTGACAAAGCGCCTCCGATGTCCTGCGCCGACGCTGTCCAGGTGGTGGGGCGCTGTGATGAGCTGGGAGCTTTAGGGCTTATTTCGGAGGCTGGCAGGTTCCCTGCCCCCAAACTCGAAGATGGGGCGGACCGAGGAAAGCGGGTGGTCCTGCCTATTTCCAGAGGTGGAGCTTTGGGGGCTATGTCTAAGCGGCAGCGAAGGGAGTATGTCCGGGAAGTTGGGAATATTGGGACTTCCAGCTTCACCGCGCTTCCCGAATGGTCCCATGTTCCCATCTCCTTCACCACTGATGATGCTACCGGCGTCAAGTTCCCACACGCTGATCCCCTTGTCATCTTGGCGGACATTGCCTGCATTGAGGTGCATCACATTCTAGTTAACAGAGGAAGTTCTGCTGACATCATTTTCGTGCAGGCCTTCGATCAACTATGCCTCTCTCGGAAGCATCTGTTGCCGGCCTCTTGGCCGCTCCAGGGTTTCGCAGGGCCACCCCTTGATGCCCTCGGCCAGATTGGGCTGGAGGTGACCTTCGGAGAAGCCCTCCTATCCCGCAGCGAAGAAATCATCTTCGACACTATCGATGCTCCGTACGCCTACAACATCATCTTCGGGAGGGGGATGCTCAACCACTTCGGGGCCATCGCTCACCACAACTATTTGTGCCTCAAGATGCCAACCCCTAGAGGGGTGCTCTCGGTCCTAGGTGATCAAGCTGTAGCTCGACGAGTGGAGTATGGTCACTCAGAACCTCTAGAGTTGAGGCAAGTCCACAACATTCGTGGGAGCTTGAAGGAGGTCGAACTTCCGGGTGTCGACGACGTCCCCCCGCTCCGCGATGCCCCACCCCAAGGGGCCCGCTGCCAAGCCTCTTTCGGAAGGGGGAGGTCGTCACGAGGATCCTAATCCAGGATGGGAGAGAATACCCTATCTAGTTCGGAGGAGGCCTGGAACCTGAGGTGTTAAGACAGCTCAAAGAAATCGTCCGGAGCAACCTAGACATTTTTGCGTGGTCCGAAAAAGACATACCAGGCGTCGACCGCTCCATCATCGAGCACTCCCTAGCTGTCAACCCGAAGGCTCGCCCGATGCAACAGGGGCTCCGCAAGTTGTCTTCCGAACGAGATGATCTCGCCAAGACCGAGGTGGAGAAGCTGCTCCGAGCTGGGGTCATTCGAGAAGTCAGTCAGAGTGGTTGTCGAACCCCGTGTTCGTCCAGAAGAAAACATCTGGCAAGTGGCACATGTGTATCGATTTTACATCTTTGAATAAAGCTTGCCCCCGTGACCCCTACCCCATGCCTCGCATAGACCAATTGGTTGATTCTACAGTGGGTTCTGAGCTGCTCGGCTTCCTTGATGCGTATTCTGGGTACCATCAGATTTGGCTGAAGCAAGAAGATCAAGTCAAGACGAGCTTCGTTACACCCTCAGGAGTATTCTGCTATGTTCGGATGCCTTTTGGCCTCCATAACGCTGGGCCACCTTCTCCACGTTGATATCCAAGGCCTTGGGTCACCAGATCGGTCGCAATATCGAGGCTTACATGGACGATACATCATTAAAAGCACAGATAAAAATTGCCATATCTTGGATATAGCTGAAATGTTTGACAGTCTCCGGAGATGCGGAATTCGTCTCAACCAAGAGAAATGCATCTTCGGAGTTCGGGCCAGGAAGTTGCTCAGTTATCTGGTTTCTAGTTGGGGTATCGAAGCCAGTCCAACCCAAGTCAGCGCGCTGCAGAACATGTCCCCTCCCCAGAACATGAAGCAGGCCCAGAAGTTGGCTGGGCACCTCGCAGCTCTCAGCCGCTTCTTGGCAAAATCGGTTGAGCGAAGTCTGCCTATTTTCAAGGCACTGCAGGAATCCAAAGACTTCGAATGGACCCCCGAATGCCAACAATGTTTCGACGGGATAAAGGAATACCTCGTCAACCTTATTACCCTCGCTACACCCCGGAGTGGCGATCCCCTTCTCATCTATCTCGCTGCCATGAGTAGCGCAGGGAGTGTGGAATTGATTCAAGAAGAAGAAACTGGTGGGAAGCTAATACAGTGCCCGGTGTACTTTGTGTCCGAAGCCCTCTCCGGAGCAAAGACCCGTTATACCGAGCTCGAGAAAGTAGCATATGCTCTCGTCATGGCCTCCCGGAAACTTCGACACTACTTTCTGGCCCACGACATAGTCATCCCAATCGCTTATCCTCTGGGCGACATGTTCTGGAATAAGGATGCTACTGGGCGAATTAGCAAGTGTGCAGTAGAACTTGCTCCATTTGGCATCACCTTTGTGGCCCGGACTGCCATAAAGTCTCAGATCCTTGCAGATTTTGTCGTCGAATGGACACCGGCGGCCTGCCACGCCCCTGATGAAGATGACGAAGGAGTGTGGACTATTTATTCAGACGGTGCTTACCAAGCCTCCGGAGCAGGCGCAGGGCCAGTGATTGTTTCTCCCTCAGGCCAACAAGCATTATACTCCATTCGATTGAATTTTAAAGCTACAAACAACGTCGTTGAGTATGAAGGAGTGCTGTTGGGCCTCCGCAAGGTTCATGTGCTCGGGGCTGCTCGAGTGATCGTCAAGACCGACTCTCAAGTCATGGCCGGGCACGTGGACAAGAGTTTTCAAGATTGCCATCCTGATCTCGCCGCGTACCTCAAAGCCATTCGGAAACTTGAGGCAGCTTTCAAGGGAATCTCTGTCCAAAGCATCCCAAGGAGCAAAAATTGCCAAGCTGATATCCTCGCTAAGGCTGAGGCAAGCGGTCAGGCCCTTCCTCTCACTGCTTTCTTCGAAGAGCTCGCCAAGCCATCTGCATCTCTCCGAGGAGGCACACCGACCCAAGTATCGGCAGATTCTCCGGCGTCCCCAAAGCCATCCGAGATCCTCTGTATGGTCGATGGTGATTGGCGAGAGACCATCCTGCAGCTACTTAAAGGCGAAGTGGAAATCAAGCCTGGTATGGAGCTTGCGCGACTTCATCTCCGTGCAAGATCTTATCAGGTCATTAATGGAGTACTCTACAAGTCGGGTGTCTGTTCCCCGCTGCTTCGGTGCATCTCTTGCATCGACGGGCAGCAGATACTCTGAGAGATACACAAAGGCTCGTGTTGTAGCCACTTGGCCCCTCGAGCCCTCGCCGGAAAAACTCTCCATCAGGGCGTGTATTGTCCCACTGTTGTCACTGATGCCAAAGATCTGGTGCGCACCTGTTAAGGATTCTAATGGATGGGGTGGCGGAGCCATTAGCGTCCCACCAACCTGCAAATCATCGCACATGTTTGGCCTCTAGCTCGATGGGGCATGGACCTCATTGGCCCGTTTCCCAGGGCTAAGGGCAACCTGCGCTTTTCCGTTGTCGTTGTTGAATACTTCTCCAAGTGGGTTGAAGCCGAGCCACTGACCGCCATCACCTCCCGAAGCGTCCAAAAGTTCTTCTGGCAAAACATCGTCTACCGTTTTGGAGTGCCCAAGCAGCTCATGTTGGATAATGGCACTCAGTTCGATGCAAGTACTTTCAAGGCGTTCTGCGAGGAGCTTGGGGTACATCTATGCTTCACGGCCGTCCGGCATCCGCACTCTAACGGAGCCGTCGAACAAGCCAATCGACATATACTGTCCAGCCTCAACAAGCGCATCGTGGGTTTGGCAAAGGGCCTATGGCCCGAAGAGTTGCCCAAGATTTTGTGGTCTATTCGGACCACCCCTTCCCACGCGACCGGTTTCACCCCGTTCTGGCTATTGTTTGGAGATGAAGCGATGATGCCGACGGAGCTCCGAGCCAGCTCCCTGCGAGTCACAACTCCGGAAGATGATCGAGAGCATGTCGTCTCCCTCGACCTCATGGAAGAATCGAGGATTTGAGCCGTTGCCAATATTTCTAAGTATCAAAAGCAGACGAAAGCATGGTACGACCCCAAAGTTAAGCAAAACGAGTTCCAGCCAGGGCATCTTGTCCTCCGGGCGGTTGCCGCTCCCACAAAGCTGGGCAATAAGTGGGAAGGTCCATACATCGTAGTCGGCTCCGGGCGACCAGGGTCCTATCATCTAGCTACTCTGGAAGGTGAAGATCTGAAGCATACTTGGCATGCGGAGCATTTGAAGCGCTATTTTGTGTAGTTCGATGTAATATATTCCGCCCTTGTTATTTTTTCATTGTACTGGATTTCTCAATTTCAATAATAAAAAATACGACAAACGTTCTACCGAAGTGGATGCACTATGGTACTAAGCGTAATCCCGGTGGCCTCGAAGGGTTCCGAGCTTCGGATTGAGGCACCCCATTTTGGGTTCCGAGCTCCGGCTCGAAGCACCCCATTATGGGTTCCGAGCTCCAGCTCGAAGCACCCTATCTTAGGGTTCCGACCTCCGGCTCGAAGCACCCCATTTTGGGTTCCGAGCTCCGGCTTGAAGCACCCCAGCTCAGGGTTCCGAGTTCTAGCTCGATGCACCCCATTTTGGGTTCCGAGCTCCGGCTCAAAGCACCCTATCTTATGGTTCCGAGCTCCGGCTCGAAGCACCACATTTTGGGTTCCGAGCTCCGGCTCAAAGCACCCTATCTTAGGGTTCCGAGCTCCGGCTCGAAGGACCCTATTTTGGGTTCCGAGCTCTAGCTCGAAGCACCCCAGCTTAGGGTTCCTAGTTCCGGCTCAACGCACCCCATTTTGGGTTCCGAGCTCAGGCTCGAAGCACCCTATCTTAGGGTTCCGAGCTCTGGCTCGAAGCACCCTATTTCGGGTTTTGAGCTCCGGCTCGAAGCACCCTATTTTGGATTCCAAGCTCTAGCTCGAGGCGCCCCACGATTGGGTTCCAAGTACTCGGCCCAGAGTGCCCCGTGTTCAAGTCCCGAACACCAGGTCCGATGCGCCGTGCTTTGTACTAAGCAAGTATGGTACTTCTTGCTCCTGATACTAGGCTCCAGCACATTGCGCCCAACTGACAAGTCGCCTACCCGCAAAGAGGGGGAGAGGAGTGGACAAGAAAGCAATCGGGATTCATCAGTGGCACAGGCAAGGCTTCGTAGGACACATAGAATGTAGATGATGCCTATTACAAAGTCTAGTCGAAAAGTAAAACTAAGAGAACTCGTCGTCTAAGACAAGCAGGAATGAGAAGCCTTTTCGGTCTTGAAGGTTGCCTATGCCCCTCGCACTCCCTTTAGCCCGCGTTCCTGGAGCCGCACGGTTGGACTCCTTATCTTTTTTCTTCCGCTTCGAGTGGACAAGACAACAATCGGGATCCATCAGTGGCGCAGGCAAGGCTTCGTAGGATACATAGAATGTAGACGATGCCTATTACAAAGTCGAGTTGAAAAGTAAAACTAAGAGAACTCGTCGTCTAAGCCAAGCAGGAATTGGAAGCCTTCTTCCCTTTTTCTTCCACTTCTTCTCCTCTTTCTTTTGAAGCTAGGCCCAGCTACGCAAACCTTGATCTCCGAGCCCCGATTCATCAGGGCCAATCTCCACGCCGAACCAATTTACTGGCTTGGGCGATGAAGACAGAGCTCGTGCCTTTCCTTCCTCTTCCTTGATAAAACCCAAGACCTCATGAAGGACCTCGGGGACAACGTGCTTGTTGTCATCTTGAGGGATGTTAAAGCGTGCAGGCTGGTCGGCCCTGAGAGCTTCGAAGATGGCCCATTGGTGTCGGAGGGCCTTGCCCTCGTCAAGAATCTCGATGTCGGAGTCACGAGTATTGCAAATACCTTGGATGATTTCTAGAAAACAACTTTCCTTTATTAATAAATTGTCAAAGTTCCTACCTATGACAGGAGTTGCGATACTAAGGCCCTAAGGGAACTACACCTTTAGGTCCAGGAGGGGTGCAGCAGCCGGAGGCTTCGAAGAAGACGAGGGAAGGCTCGATTGACGGGCCTCATCTATCCAGGCCTTGACCGCGTCCGGGCCCTCCGCACTCCAAGTCATCTGGAGAGCCCTCCAGGCTTGCGCAACTGCTGGAATAGGGGAAAGGAGATGGCTCCCCCGAAAGGTGACCGGAGGTGAACTCGACGACGAAGGCAAGGTGCCCTCAGAAGCCTCTAGCTGGTGAAGTACACCGAGGGTAGCCACCCGGGCCGACACCTCCCCATACCGCGACACGGTGGAGTTTATCTACTAGACGATGACCTGAATGAACTTCAGGCGGCGGCTAAGGGGCTCCTGGGCGACGTCGAAGGCCACGCATCCCATGCCAAAGCACTCTAGGACCCTTCAGAGGGACACCATAGTGTCAGCTGTGTTCTTCTCCCCTTGGGCCAGCGCCTCTGCCACCGCTTTATTCTGGGCTAGGACATCCACGATGGTTCGCTCGAGTTTGAGCCCTCGGATCTTCTGGATTTCCACGGCAGTGACCTTTGCCCAGAGCTCATCCATCTCGGAGACCTGGACCCGGAGGGCGCCAACCTCAGCCTTGAGCCTGTCCGCTTCGCCAGCACGGGCTCGGAGCTCCTCCATCTCCGCGACCTGGGCCCGAAAGGTGTTGACCTCCGCCTTGAGCTTGTCTGCTTTGGCCACTTGGGCTCGGAGTCCGACCAACTCGGCAACTTGGGCCTTGAGGACATCGATCTCCGCGACTTGAGCTTGGAGATCTTTGGCTCTAGCGGCTCGGGAGCAGAGGCCCACGACCTCCGACTCCAGCATCCGGAGCCAGTCAGCCTCGGCCGCGCGCTCTTGGACTAACTTCTCGGTAGCCTCGGCGCGTCCATGGAGTTCCGAAGCATCACGCTCGTGGTGGCTCCATTAAGTGAGAAGGGACAACAGTGATCCCTACGACAGTGTGACTATCTGCGCACGAAGAAGCAAGAAGTATGCCAAAAGTGAAGAAGGTGCTAGGGGCTCGACTGGGAGCGTCCCGAAGGCGTACCTAGCTCGTGGCGCTATCGATAGCCCAGTCGAGGCTAGCGCCATCCACCTGGCTGATCTCCGATACTAGCTCAGTCTCCCTCAGGCCCAGGTAGGAGTTGTGGAGGGGAGCGGTGTTCGCCGCGAAGTTTTGGCCACTCTCCAGGAAGGGAACCAAGAGGGGCACGCAGGAGCAGGCATGCCTCGGGTCCGTAGGAGGGCAGATCTCGGTCTCCAGAGTGGCTTCCCCTGAGGCCCCCCTCTGAGGCCTCCTCCGACTTCGCCTCGCCATCCGACTCCAAGACCTCCGCCGTATCCGTAGGGGCTTTGGCTCTCAATCGGCGGCACCTCCAGAGGGTGCAGGTATTGGGACTAGGGCCCAGGTAGAGGTGCTTGCATAAGGGCAAAGTAAGCTAATCAGAAGCAACGTAAGCAAAGATACTCAGATAGGGGATCAGTGTGAGGTTTCGTACCTTCATCCATGGCCTTAGTCGGAGGATCCGAAGACTGAATGCCTATGAGGGTGCGGGGCAGGTAGAAGAGGTCGTCCATTGAGTTTATCAAAGAGTCAGCTAGCGCTGCGGCTAATTCAGCCTCCACGTTGGCGCTCCCCTGAATCGCTCCCAAGGGGTCGGCCAACCCCCCTAGGTCCAAACTGTCGGTTTCCTGACTTCCACGGGAGCTGGCGGAGATCCCCTCAGATGCCAGGCCACGTAGAGAGGTAGACCGGGGAGACACCATTGCTCCCGCATTGGACGCCTCCAGTTCGATCCCTGGCACGGGCTGTTGAAGGCTCGTCGAAGCCGTCACCCCTCCGTCAGCGGCGCTGCTGGAGGCCGGTCATTCGGTCTAGGATGTGTCGTGGTTTGGCAGGGAGTCGCCCGACTCAATTCCCGCTTCCCCGCTAGAGGATTTCCCTTCGGAGTTAGAAGCAGAGGAGTGAGCCGGAGAGAGTCGCTTGGGACCCTTCACGGTCTTCTTCTTCGGAGGGCGCCTCGGAGACTCCCAGGCATCGAGATCAACCACCCTCTTTTTTGAAGCCGGGCGTAAGGCTTCCTTCTCCAGGATAGGTGGCAGGGAGAGGTCGAGCGTGTCCCACACACGGTTGAATCGCTCCCAGGACCCGACAAGCAACATCCTCTGCTTGTATTCAGCCGGAGTAGGAGCCCTGAGTATCTTCTCAGTGATCCGGGCTACATCGTTTGGGGTCTTGGCATCAAGTGACCCTGTAGTCAGGTTAGACGTTTTAGCATTCCTGCTATATGTCGAAGTCATAAGGAGTTTGATCAGGTGAAAAGAAAGCAGTCGAACCTAGCCAGTTGGAAAGCTCCGACGAGGAACACTCGTCTTGGGCGCTTAGAAGCGAGGCTGGCCACTCCTCCTTCAAAGGCGGGATCTCGAGCGTGACGAACTCCTCCGTTAGATCCCGCATGCTCATCCGGCGGGCGACGATTAGGAGGTGCCGGATGCACGTAGAAATCAAGCCAGCGTTGGCTTCGATGGTCACCTCCCTCCGGAACCAGATGTGGCGCGGGGGTCCAGTGAGTACGGAGTCCATCCTGACTCGAACATAGAACCAATGGTGTATCCACTTGGAGTACCACCATTCGTTGATGGCTTTCGCGGGGAAGGAGTTGACATATTTCTTCTGAAGGTGGAAGTTGATGTTGCCGTAGGACTGCACTAGGCCCTCCTTCTTTGGTTGGCAGAGCGCCTCGTGCATCTGAGTGAATACCTCCACTCGGCCCTCGTAGCCCTCCACTCGCATGGCCCACTCGAAGATGGAGAGGCGGGCCACAGCGTTTGGGGATAGTTGGGGCAGTTTGAGGTGGAAGGCGTCGAGGACCCCCGCCAGGAGCTCCGAAGCTGGGAACCCCAGCCTCGCATTGAAGAACGCCTCGAAGACGACGACCTCTCCTTCGTGTGGCTCGGGGATGGTCTCTATGCCCATCTTCCTGGCCTCCACGCTGGGGCAGAGGCAGAGCCGGGTCGCTAGCTCAATGGATTTGGCCGAGCACGTCGACTTCCCCAGCTCTAGAGTTTGCTCCCGAAACCTTTCCAACGCCAGGCGGAGCTCTCGGGGATCACGGGTTTCCGATGAGCTGGGGGCCATTGTCACGGCTGTCGTTGCTGCTACTGGGCACTATAGGAACCAGGGATCAACCGCTGCCATGGGAGCGCTCCTCTCCGACATGCTTGAAGGTGACGGTGAAGAAAAGGCGGCTGAGAACTTGGAAGATGGAGGTGGTGATTGTGAGTCTTTGAGAGCTAGGTTGGCTGAGCAGGAAGAGGCCAGTTTGGCTAGCAGGGAGTATTTATGCGCGTGCGGTGGTCACTCGGTCCGTTCGGCGCCCTGCCTGCTCACATTCCCCCATGCGCCCGCGCGCGCTGGCCACGCGGGAACCACATTAAAGTCTCATCGGTCCACCTCTCCCACGCACCGGCGCACGAAGGTCAAGCTGAGGTCGCATTACATTCAGCCGGTCCAACTCCTCCCACGGGCTGGTGTGCAACGGTCAGCCCAGAGTTGCCTCGAGGCCATCGGTCAAGTCTCCTATCACGTCAGCACGCATCGAGGGCGCTGGAGCCACTCCCAGGTCAACCCTGGGCTCCGAAGCTTTGGAGCACCCCCAAAGCAGTCAGAGCGGATGGCTGGTTCGTTGCAAGCACCCTGGGTCGCATTGTGAGTTGATTTTCGATAGGATTAACCATCAGTATTATCTTGTACGCTTCCTTCCTTTTCTTCCACGTAGGGCCTTCGAGCAGAAAGAAGCGAGGGGCTACTGTTAGGGGAGATAATCCTGACGGAGCTTGGGAGCATGAAGGATGGGGGCGCCGTTCGGAGGAAGGGCTTCGTCAGCCGGAGGCTGGTGACGGTATCGACCCTATGATGGTACGGAGGTCGGACGCTCCCTTCCGGAGGAGGTCGGAGGACCTGAAGCCCGGAGGCCCATGGTCTCGCAGCTGCGAAGCAGGCAGGAGGCCGGAACCATATCCCCGAAAGGTGCGAAGGGTCCGACATCAGGACAGGAGACCAGGACCAGTTTGGTCAAAGTGGTCTGGAGACATGATCGCGATCGTCTCTGCAGTGTCTAGAGTTGCTGCCATGCCCGGAACGGCTGATACGCTGTCAGGGTTACACTTTTTGTCC
This sequence comes from Zizania palustris, assembly GCA_019279435.1. Lineage (NCBI taxonomy): Eukaryota > Viridiplantae > Streptophyta > Magnoliopsida > Poales > Poaceae > Zizania > Zizania palustris. Next base: position 5,051,008 of record JAAALK010000289.1, on the reverse strand, counting down.
GTACTATGGGGCTGCAATTCTTATCTGTACTATAGGTCTGTGTTAGGCAGTACTACTGTCAGAGGGATTTTGGAAGTATCGGACCCCCTGCTGGGCTCCTCTATAAATACTTCCCCTCCCTAGGTTGTAAAGGACACGGGATTCAAGAAACACTTTGATCTGAGCTTCTCATTCCACACACATACTCAAACCTGTTGGGTTAGTCCGCTATTCCAACAGGCCTCAAGACGAGCAATTTCAGTAAAATCAATCCCTTCCAACTGAGAATAACCCCGAGCCACAAGTCTAGCTTGTTTCTAACTATAGTCTCATCCTCCCCTTGTTTGTTTTTGAAAATCCATTTAGTTCCAATAAAATGAACATTAGATGGAGGATCTACAAGAGTCCAGACTTGGTTTCTCTCAAAATTTTTAAGTTCTTCATGCATGGCATTGATCCAACTAGAATCAGATAAAGCATGACTCACATCTAAGGGCTCAAAAGAGGCAACAAAAGCAGAATCAAAGAAATGAGCATGAGAACGAGTTACACTTTGATCAAGCTCACCAATGATCTGCTCGGAAGGATGCATCCTTTGAATATGATGAGGAGCCTCGCGGCTGGATGTAGTCTCCCCCTCAACTTGTGCCAATGAATGGTCGAAGAAGATCGATGTTGAGGTTGTAGCTTCAGGGCCTCTTGCCGAAGTGATCGAAGCGGGGTCGGCTTCGAGGGTCGATGTCGAGGGTAGTAGGGGTTCGTCCTCAAATTCTACGGGATCTTCATCTTCGAAGATGGTCTGCTCCATATCATGTTCATTGGCCTATTCAAAAGAAGTTCTCCGGGTTGTTCAGTCATCACCATAGTGACTGACGAGTGCGAAGCAGCAATCATTTTCCCATGTCGACAAGGAGCACAAACTAAATTCTTCTCAAATTTGAGCTTGGGCAATCCCCGGATTAGACCTAGGGCACTCAACCGAGCGAGCAACTTAAAGCTCATATGCCCTAGTCTCCTATGCCACTTCTAAAGCTCAGAAGTTGAATGTGCAATAAGGCAGTGAGAAGAACCAGATGTCTCAGAAAAATCAGCTCCAAAAACTCTCCCAACTGTAAAGATCTTGCAGACCAAAACACCATCAGAATTGAGTACTTGTGAAGTACAGCGATGGAATCACAATTCGAAGCCCTCATCAAACAATTGAGATACAGAAAGCAAATTGTATCCCATGTTTTCAACCAAAGCAACATCTTTGAGAGTGAAGTTCGAGTTGATTCTTACCACACCTTTACCTTTCACTGTACTTCTTCGGTTGTTGCCGAAGGTGATTTGCTCCTTTTGCTTGGTTGTAATGAGGCTGGAGAACCATGCTGCGTTTCCTATCATATGACGCGAACAACCGGAGTCCATGATCCACGTGTCCTCCAAGCCTCGATCTGGTGCCTACACAAAACGGGAAAACCTCGATCGCTCAGTGCTGGGGTGAGTGAAAGTATGACGAAGCATCCAACACTGAGTGATGAGCAGTAGGCATAGTAAAAGTAGATTGTCTATGCACAAGAATAATAGAATGATGCAAAGTGCGAGGTCTACCTACATGATGTGACCCAAATGCATGACGAGGTCTCCCAACATGTCAAGGTGCAAAGCCACTAACATGAGGTCTAGCACCATAGGAAATATGGTGATTACCACGAGGGGCAAAGCTACTCCGAGAAGATCGGGGAGCCTTATAAACAGGACGTGAATAAAACTCAGACTCATGCATACCTAGAGGTGGGTAATGCATGTCCTGGACCTCAACGTCGGAAAATGTCGTTCATCCTTGATGCGACGATAGAAAAACCCAACCAAATGACCCGCCCGCTGATAGTAAGAACAATGAAACACTCTCCTAGGGGCACTCTCATGGGTCATAGGAGCAATCCTCACAGGCTCCTTGGGTTTTATGAGAGAGTTCTTCTTGGGAGGAATTTTCTTGGTAGGAGGGGTGGTTTTATTTGGAGTTTGGGTAGGCTTTTTTTCCTAACGAGTGTCTAACTGGGCTCTTTATTTCTCTAAGGTAGTGGGCGAGGTAAAAACAGTTATGTTCTCACTATTTGAAGAACTCCTCTCAAAACCCAATCCTAGAGCTAACCCTGCCCTATCAGCACACATTTTGGTCTTGGCCAAGAGCAAATCCATCCTACCCTTTTCCTCAGTGCATTTGTTAACCACAGAAAGAAGGTATTCATTTTCAGTCATAAGGTTTTCAGCTCGCCCTCTAGTAAAACTGAGTTGATCCTTATGGGACATGCAGGTGGGACAAGCAGGCTGCACATCCTTAGAACACTTAGCACTCTCCAATCTAGCCTCTAACTCCACAACATGCTTGTCTCTTAAATTAATGCTATCAATCAATAATGGACAATTTGAACAAGCATCAGAAGAACTAGGTCTAGATTCCACCACCAAAAGTTGCTTATGTGCAGTCTCAAGCTCATCAACAGTTTGAGCATGCACAGAGCGCAACTGAGCAAGCTCACTCATGACAATAGTGCAGGATTCACATTCAGCATCATCAATTTTAGATTTAAGCATGGCATAATCAGTAGAAACAGATTCTAGCCTAAGTCTAAGGTCTTTTCTATCTCTAGTAGCCTGAACAAGTAATCTATCCTTACCAAGAACTACTTCATTCAGTTCATCTACCTTAATTGAGAGCTGGTCATAGGATAGAGGTACCTCATATGAGTCAAGCTCATCGCCGCTGTGACTGCTGTCGGCCATGAAGCAAAGGCTAGTGAAATCCCTTGCCTTCTTCTCCTTCTTCTCCTCCTTTCTTGGAGACTCTTCCACCTCATCAGAGCTCGACTCCTCAGTTGAGGAACTGTTGATGTCACTGAGTGCAGCAACAAATGCTCTAGAAGCAGCCTTGGCTACCCTCTTAGCACCTTGCCACGCTTACCCTTCACAAAGGGTTTCCTCTCCTTCTTGTGGTGTTTAGGGCGCTCACTCTCATCTCTCCTTTTGAGCTTAGGACAATTGGCCTTGATGTGAGAAGTGTCACCACACTAAAAACAACCACTAAAGCCACTTCTCCTCTGATCCCATCTCTTTGTGAAAACGGGTGAACCTTCTAGCAATGAGATCAAGCTCTCCATCATCCAGAGTATCCACCTGCTCCTTAGTGACAGAGACCAGTGAGGACAAAGCAAAACCACCAGCAAGAACACAAGTGCCAGTGTGCTTGGTTCTGCAATGGTGCCATGGCTAAAGCCAGAAACTAGTGCCAATGGCTGTGGCAAAGAGTTTCTGTGCACTGCACGAGATGCCTTGGCAATCTCTGTGGACTTCAGCTTGCTGAAGAGCTCATCACAGGTCAATGTGTCATAACCTGAGGATTCCTCAATGCTAGATATCTTCACTTCCCATATGCTATGATCAAGATCATAGAGAAGCTTGATAGCCCTATCATGGTCATTGTAAGCAAGCGTCCCGTTGGACCGCAAGTTACTCACTATTGCGTCAAAGCGAGAAAACATGGCATCTATAGATTCAGTAGGCGCTTGCACAAACAGCTGATACTGTTGATTGTATGTGCTTTGGTGCCTAGCCTTAATCTGTGTAGAGCCCTCATGAAAAATAGTAAGTGTAGTCCAAATCTCCCTAGTTGTCTTTAGGTGTTGAACCTGATCAAACTCACTCCGACTCAAACCAATGAACATTATGTTTCTAGCTTTGGAGTTAGAATTATACTGATATTTCCCTGTCTGAGTGGTGCGGGTTTTAGGAATGGAGTATTGTGAGTCCACAATCTCCCAAATTGCATTTCCTTGGCTTAGCAGGTAAGCCTCCATGCACATCTTCCAGTATGCAAAATCAGTCCCATCGAACAAAGGTATTTTACAAACTCTATCCATGTCACCAAAAGATCAAAAACCGGTTAAGGACAACTGGTGATCTTAACCCGCTCTCATACCAATTGTTGGACCAAAAAGAGCGACCATAGGGGGGGTGAATGGGAGCTTTTAAAATTTCAGGCTAAAAATAGCCTTCTAATTTTAAGACAATCTCCTGCGGAACAGGCTTTTAACACACCCTTCGAAGGTCTGGTTCATAGGTATTTTGCAGCACCGAAACCAGGCTTCGCAAAGAGCAAAAGTTTGAAGTCAAAAATACTTCGCTCACACCCTCCAACCCAAAAACACAACTCTGCTAGGATAGTGCAGGCTTCGCAAACTAGGTGCCTTCGAGCAGGCTTCGCACTATGCACTTCGTAGAAGTAGGTTTCCCTCTGTGGGCTTTGAATAGATACTCAGCACTAGCAAATGGTACTAGGCTTCGTATTTCGAAGGGGACACAGTAAAAAGAACATACTGCGTTGAGGACTTCGACAAAGGAAGGAAAACAGGCTTCGATCCCAGCTCCGCTCAGTGCTTCGCTAGTAATCGGAGAGAGATTGTCTCCAGTTTACACAAAGCGAACTCAGAGTGAGAGATACACACACACTGCATACACTTCTCTAGAAAAGAAACAGAGAAAAAACCCTAGGTTGAACAAAACGAAGTGGAGCATAGAGGAATCAAAACATGCAGTGCAAAATAGAGATACAAGTTCAAGCAACAAATGAAGAACAGAATGTAAATTTCAGTGCATGAACAGGGAACACAAAAGACTCACAGGACTGAGTACATGGGTGTGGTGGCTATCTCTGGAGTTCTAGAAATGGATGCTCAAAAGTGTTACCTAGACCTAGCCAGCCTCACTATTTATAGGCACTATTCAGCCTTGTGAATAGACTACTTTACCCCTAGGGTTTACACTGTTTTTTTCTCAGCAAGACAAGGGAGTACAGATGGTAGTCTTCTTTTCTAGAGGCTTCCTTTGTCAGCTTCGCATAGGAGATAGTATCAGCTTTTGTAGAGCCGACACGATCATCCTTTGCACATTTGGAGTCTTCTGAAGCCCCCTTCGCACACAAGGTGTGTAGTAGCTTCGGTGACATGCTTGAACCCGTAGGCCTTCACTTCACCAAAGTCAGCCTTCGATACAGTGACGGTTTTTAGCCGAAGCCATCAAATCTCTCGAGCCTTCGCACCATCACCTCCGGCGTGGATCACCATGGCTTCGCAGCTACTCTAACTTGAACTCCGTCAGTCTGTACCGAAGCCATGCATGGCCGAAGTACCTCAAGTTAGCCACACTCTGAAGCCCCACCTTTGGAGTACCTTCGCCACCTTCTGAAGTCCCTCCGTCGAAGGCCTCCGCATGAAGCATATCCATAAGCACCCCTTCGCAGTGTCTCAACCCCAAGCACACTCTACGAAGACACTTATCCGGACCATGCCTTCGATGCACCTTGACTTCCGAGACCTTCGTTAGGTGTCCCTTCGAGTGCCTCCATTCGGAGCACACTTCGAACGCCTTGCCTCAATGTTGAGGACTTCGTCCATCATAACCGTAGTCACTCCTTCCGGAGCGCCCTTCGAAGTGCCTCGCCTCCGAGGACTTCACCTCGGGGTACCTTCAGCCGGAGCCACCCTCCGCACTTTTTGCCTTCGCCTGACGCACCTTGACCCGAGGACTGACCTCGACCCTACGCAGCTTTTGTGACCGAGCTCCCCGCTCCCCTAGCATCAATCCTCTTGCTTGACCCAGGTTCACTCGCTGTGAATCGTCCATCGCCTCTGAAGTCACCTGCGCACCACCGATAAGTAGACAAGTGTTTCTAGTACCCCGGAGACCTCTCCGGTAAACAACCTTCGGATCACACTCCGGTGTACCACCCAAAGTACCGAGCCCTTCGTACCACCAAGTCATCGTGCTCTGCCGAACCCATTCGACAGACACACTCCGCACCCTTCAGAAAACACCTCCAAACCCCTTCGGAGGGACCCCTTCGCCCAGAAGGAAATTTGTCAATCACTCATCACAGACTTGAAACAAAGGCACATTTCAACTTGGTTTCTCAATTGGTTTACAAAAGTCAGCCTCGGGAAGCTACCATCGCCTATGTCAACTTCTTCTAAAGGATCGGTCGACGCAAAACCTTGTCCTAATTTCTCTACTTCGCTAAAGTCTTCGATGGCTTCGACAATACCGTCTTTAGCGGACTGATATTGCTGTACACGAGACTTTAGTCAATCTATATTACTCTTGCTAGACATGACTACTAATTTAGAAACAGCCGTGCTACACCAGCCGGCTTTACAGACACTAGTACGAAACGTCCTCCAGACACGCTAACAAAGTCGTAATCCAAAAGATCTCTACCTGATAGACATTCTACTTAATTGTGGATGGCGTCAATAGACACATCGGCCAATGCTACCTGGGCTGAAGTATCTGTGGGTATGACCTCTACTTCATCATCGTCCCACTGAATTAGGCATTGGTGCAAAGTAGAAGTAATACAGTAGTTTGCGTGAATCCAGTCACGCCCATGCAACACATTGTAGTTACCTTGCACATCGACGACGAAGAATGATGTCGGCAATGTCTTGTTGCCTACCATCAACTCCATGGAGAGCACGCCTTTGGCCTTGGAACTCTCACCGTTGAAGCCGTTGAGCATCAAGTTGGTTTTCTTCAGGTCCTCCTCATCCTTGCCAAGTTTCTTCAATAGCGAGTAAGGCATTAGGTTAATAGTGGCGCCACCATCAACAAGCATCCTAGAGATCGGCTTCCCGTCAATGTGACCTCTAACGTAGAGAGGCTTTAGATGGCGAGCCATATCCTTGGGTTTCTCAAAAATAGCATTGTGTTGGCCGAGGTTCAACTGAGCGAACTCAGCCTCATCCTGTGGTAGGGCGAACTCGGCGGGCAGCATGACGACATTGATGTCCATCACCTAGGGTGCGGGTCCCTCAGAGACAGGCGAGTAGTCATCGTCGAGCATGTCGTCGTCATCGCTCGGACTAGGAGCCGGGTTGGTTACCTCAACCGGCTTGATCCTCCATACCTGTCTCATCGCTGGTCGAGGGAGGATTTCTTCAAAGCGTCTCGCTCATCCTCGGCTTTCATCTCATGCATCTCATATGCCCATAGGCATTGCAGACGCCTCTTCTGTGATTTGGACATACCTGGAGTTGCTCAAGATGGCTTGGTAACAGGTGCCACTCCCTTGTTCCTGTTATTATTGGCTGAAGGGGTACTGCCCCGCTCGGACTTGCATGTTTCATAATGGGAGGGGCCCTCGCTGTGGACCCGGCTAATCGGACCAGCCTCGTTTGGCCGATTGGACCAGCCTCCGGTGCAGGCTTCGACCTGAGCAGGGGACTTACCTTTGTCATGCTTTGGCGAAGGGGCCTTCGGGATTGGGACTTCCTGAGACCCTATTCTGACTGTGATAGCTTCAGATTCCCTGTTCTTTGCCTCTTTGCATTCATCTCCCTTGGCTCCGTCCTGCGCGAGTTGATTCAGAGGTACCACAGACAGCCTATGGACGATGCCCCCCTTCACTGTGTCTTCTTGTCCCTGCCAGTCATAATACTCCGAAGGAAAACAAGGAATAGTGTTATGTTGTGGAGGGTGCTCTGATATTGATACGTACGGAGCCCACGGGGTCCCCGCCCAATTGTATGGCGGGGGCATCGGTAGCTCCAGTGGCTTCGCCCACTATGAGCCAAACCCATTACTCGGAAGGGGGTTTGGCCAAGTTGACGGTACCTTAGACCATATCATTGAGGGGTCATGCCAAGTCGGAGGTACATTCAGCCATTGCGGTCTGAAGCCTCCCGCCGGAGGGTTCGTCTAGAGCGTATCCGAGTTTGGCCATTGGGGGCCAAACTCGTTCTTTATGGGGCTCGACCACTGGGGTCTGAGGCCACTGTACGGAGGGTTCGGCCACTGAGGTCCAATGCCACCGTGGGGGGTGATAGGCCACTGTGGACCAAAGTCTTCATGCAGAGGGTTCGACCACTATGGTCTGAAGCCACTATGCGGTGGGGTCGGCCACTGTGGTTCGAAGCCACCCTCCGATCGCTTGGGTCCCTTCGGCTGACTTAGCCTTTTGGCACGGGGGCCTGTTTCCTTAGATTTTCTTTGGTGCTTGTTTAACAACATCTGATATGTTACCTTCGGCTTCTTGCGAGCCCTAGCCGAAGGATATGTGCCAACATTATGCTTCCACACTCCTACTTTAGGGTTCTTAGGTAAGAGTGTGCGTGTGCACGATTCTCCTATGACGACCGCTTTCCCCTTAGTTGACTCGGTCTGTTCTGGCCGAATTAGCACTCTCTTTTCGTCGAGATCGACGGTGTTCACGGGAAAAGGGTCTTTGTCCAGCTTCATCTTTGGATTGGGGTCTATCTTCAATTGTCCTTCTTCTATGGACGATTGAACCTATCGATGAAAAACATTACAGTCGTTAGTATAATGCGAATGTGAATCATGCCACTTACAGTATGGGTGTTTCTTTAGGTCATCAGCAGATGGAATGACTTGGCCTTTAGGCAACCTGAGAAGCTGGTTCTTCAAGAGGAAATCAAATATTTTGTCACACTTAGTTATATCAAACGAGTACTTGACCTCGTTAGGTCGATTCTTGGTGGGAAACGGCCGTAACTCAGAGCAAGTAACATGCTTACTCCTAGCGTTCCAAACCCATTCGGTCGTGTACATGTCAGCCCAATCCTCTTCCTCTTCTGATTCTTTCTCGTCTTAGTGCTCCATGACATGGACTTCAGCCCTAGGCTTGTTAAATGTCTTAATAAACTTTTTGTCCTTAGCTCGGCCTTCCTGGACCAGAGCCTATTGCAAGACTTGGCTAACTTCTAAAAAGTGTTGGTTGTCTAGTCTCTCCTTAATCTCATAACGCAACCCGCTAAAACCTAGATCCGCCAAATCTCTCTCTAAAATATTAAGACTAAAATACCGATTTCTAGTATCTCGAAAATGCTTGATATACTTAGAGACGCTCTCGCTAGATTTCTGTCTAACTGATGTTAAGTGTGAAAGCCTAAGTTCTGTCTCTCCCGTGTAAAAGTAGTCGTGGAATTTTTATTCTAATTCAGCCCATGTTTGGATAGAGTTTGGCGGTAGTGCCGAAAACCAAGTGAAAGCGGTGCCGGATAGCGAGAGAGAAAACAGTCTAAGCTTTAAACCGTCCAACCCACTAGCTTCCCCACACTGTGCTAGAAATTGACTAACATGCTCTAATGTGGTTTTGTTACCCTCACCGTCGAACTTGGTGAATTCAGGGACTCTATAGCCACAAGGGTAAGGTATCGTATCGAAATGATCGGGGTACGGATTCCGGTAAACCCTAGCTCGACCCTTAGGTACGAAGCCGGTGCACTCCCTAAACAATGCGCGGATCCGCTCCTCAATGTCATCCTGACCTACCGCCTGCGCGCGTCTCTCATGCGGGGGCTGAATTAGAACTAAAATTCCACGACTACTTTTACACGGGTGAAACAGAACTTAGGCTTTCATACTTAACATCAGTTAGACAGAAATCTAGCGACGGCGTCGCTGAGTACATCAAGCTTTTTGAGACACCGAAAATCGATGTTTTAGTCTTAATATTTTAGAAAGGGATTTGGCGGACCTGGCTTTTAGCGGGTTGCATTCTGAGATTAAAGAGAGACTAGACAACCAGTACTTTTTAGAGGTTAGCCAAGTCCTGCAATAGGCTCTGGTCCAGGAAGGCCGAGCTAATGATAAAAGGTTTATTAAGATGTGTAACAAGCCTAGGGCTGAAGTCCACATCATGGAACACTCCGACGAGGAAGAGTCAGAGGAGGAGGAAGATTCGGCCAACATGTACGCAGCCCAATGGGTTTGGAATGCTAGGAGTAAGCCTATTACTTGCTCCGAGTTATGACCATCTCCCACCAAGAATCGTCCTAGCGAGGTCAAGTACTCATTTGATATAACTAAGTGTGATAAAATATTTGATTTCCTCTTGAAGAACCAACTTCTCAAGTTGCCCAAAGGCCAAGTCATTCCATCTGCCGATGAGCTAAAGAAGCACCCATACTGTAAGTGGCATGATCCGCATTCGCATTATACTAACGACTGCAATGTTTTCCGTCGACAAGTCCAATCGGCCATAGAAGAAGGACGATTGAAGATAGACCCTAGTCCAAAGATGAAGCTGGACAAAGACCTTTTCCCCATAAACACCGTCGATCTCGACGAAAAGAGAATACTGATTTGGCCAGAACAGGCCGAGTCAACTAAGGGGAAAGCGGTCGTCATTGGAGAACCGGGCACACACACATTTGTACCTAAGAACCCTGAAGTAGGAGTGTGGAAGCGTAATGTTGGCACCTCTCCTTCGGCTAGGTCTCGCAAGAAGCCGAAGGTAACATATCAGATCTTGTTAGACAAGCACCAAAGAAAAGCTAAGGAAACAGGCCCCCGCGCTAAAAGGCTAAGTCAGCCGAAGGGACCCAAGCGGTCGGAGGGTGGCTTCGGACCACAGTGTTTGAACCTCCCGCATGGTGGCATTGGACCACAGTTGCCTAACAACCCCTATGGTGGTTTTGGACCCTAGTGGTCGAACCCTTCGTACAGCGGCCTCGGACCCGAGTGGTCGAGCCCATGCAGAACGAGTTCGGCCCCCAATGGCCAAACCTAACACCGCTCTAGATGAGCCCTCCGGCAGGAGGCTTCGGCCCGCACTGGCCAAACGTACCTCCGGCCTAGCAGGACCCTTCGCTGATATGATCCGAGACACCATCAACCTGGTCGAACCCCCCTCCAGGTAATGGGTTCGGCCCATAGTGGGCGAAGCCACTAGAGCCACCGATGCCTCCGCCATACAACTGGGCAGGGACTCCATGGGCTCCATACGTATCACAATCGGAGTGCCCTCCGCAACATAACATTGTTCCCTATTTTCCTGTGGAGTATTATGACTGGCAGGGACAAGCAGACACAGTGGAGGGGGGCATCGTCCACAGGCTGTCCATGGTACCTCTGAATCAACTCGCACGGAACGAAGTCAAAGATGAATGCGAAAAGGCAAAGGACAGGGAGTCCGAAGCTATCACAGTCAGAATAGGGTCTCAGGAAGTCCCAATCCCGAAGGTCCCTTCGCTGAAGCCTAACAGAGGTAAGTATCCTGCTTAGGTCGGAGCCCGCGCCAGAGCCTGGTACAATCGGCCAAACGAGGCCGGTCCGATTGGCAGGGTCCGCAAAGAAGGCCCCTCTGATCATGAAACATGTGAGGCTGAGCTGAACAGTACCACTTTGTCCAAAAATGATAGGAACCAGGCAGTGACACCTAGTACCAAACGACAACCATCTTGGGAACCTCCAGGTATGTCCAAATCACAGAAGAGGCGTCTGAAACACCTACGGGCACAGGAGATGCATGAGAAAAGGGCCGAGGAGGAGCGAGACGCTATCTTTGAAGAAATCTACCCTCGGCCAATGATGAGACATGCATGGAGTATTAAGACGGTTGAGATAACCAACCCGGCCCCCAGTCCGAGCGATGACAACGATGACATGCTCGACGATGACTACTCGCCCGTCTTTGAGGGACCTGCACCCCAGGCAATGGACATCAATGTTGTCATGTTGCCCGCCGAGTTCGCCCTACCACAGGACGAGGCCGAGGTCGCTCAGTTGAACCTCGGCCCACGCAGTTCTATTTTTGAGAAACCCGAGGATACGGCTCGCCATCTAAAGCCTCTCTACGTCAGGGGTCACATTGACGGGAAGCCGATCTCCAGGATGCTTGTTGATGGTGGCACCACTGTTAACCTAATGCCTTACTCGTTGTTGAAGAAACTTGGCAAGGACGAGGAGGACCTGAAGAAAACCAAATTGATGCACAACGGCTTCAACGGCGAGAGTTCCGAAGCCAAAGGCGTGCTCTCCATGGAGTTGACAGTAGGCAACAAGACATTACCGACAACATTCTTCGTCGTCGATGTGCAAGGTAACTACAGTGTGCTGCTTGGGCGTGACTGGATTCACGCAAACTGCTGCATTTCTTCTACTTTACACCAATGTCTAATTCAGTGGGACAACGATGAAGTAGAGGTCATACCTACAAATACTTCAGCCCAGGTAGCATTGGCTGATGTGTCCATTGACGCCATCCACAACAAAGTAGAATGTCTATCAGGTAAAGATCTTTCGGATTACGACTTTGTTAGCGTGTTCAAAGGACGTTTCGTACCGGTGTTTGTAAAGCCGGCTGGTGTAGCACGATTGTTTCTAAATTTGTAGTCATGTCTAGCAAAAAGTAATCTAGATTAGCTGAAGTCTCGTGTAGAGCAATATCAGTCTGCTAATAACGGTATTGCCAAAGCCATCGAAGACTTTAGTGAAGTAGAGAAATTAGGACAAGGTTTTGCATTGGCCGACCCTTTAGAAGAAATTTACATAGGCGATGGTAGCATCCCAAGGCTGAGTTTTGTAAACCTACATTTACAGCTTAATGAAAAGGCTGAAGTAATAAAGTTGCTTCGATCGTATGTCGATTGTTTTGCATGGGAGTATAGCGAGATGCTGGGATTAAGCCGCGAGCTCGTGGATCATCGGCTACCCATCAAATCCATATTTAGGCCTTATAAACAGCGTCCTCGTCACTTTAATTCGGCCATCTATGACCATGTTAAAGAAGAAGTAGAGAGGTTGCTCAAAGCTGAGTTTATTAGGCCATGCAGGTATGCTGAATGGGTCGCTAACATTATGCCTGTAGAAAAGAAGGGGAGCAGCAAAATACGAGTTTGTATTGATTTCAGGGATCTAAACAAGGCCACTCCGAAGGATGAGTATCCAAAGTCAATAGCTGACATGCTAATCAACGATGCTTTAGGACACAAGGTACTAAGTTTTCTCGATGGCAATGCTGGTTATAATCAGATCTTTATGGCCGAAGAGGACGTCTACAAGACAACCTTTTGATGCCCTGGTTTGGTCGGTTTGTTCGAGTGGGTTGTTATGACATTTGGTTTAAAGAATGATGGCGCTACATATCAACGTGCTATGAACTTGATCTTTCATGACTTTTTAGGGGTTATGTTAGAAGTTTACATAGATGATGTTGTAGTCAAATCGGATGCTATGGGGAACCATTTAGCCGATTTGAAAGTTTTTTTGTTAGAATGCGATAGTATGGCTTAAAAATGAACCCGCTCAAATGTGCTTTTGGCGTGTCAGCGGGCAAGTTCTTAGGCTTCATTATTCATGAAAGAGGTATAGAGATTGATCCTAAGAAGCTTGAGAAGATTAGAAACTATGGCTCAGCAAGCATCGGGCTACCAAATTAGGAGAGGAAAATTTTCTGTACAGGAAAAGCCAATGCGTGATCTCACTGCCAAAGCCAAAATCACCAGGCAGACGCAAGGTCTATCGAGCCGTGCGAGCTGCATCCCTTTGGTCACCGGAGGGTGTCGGGCGTCGGAGCCATCGCGTCTGAGTACTGCATCCGCCAAAGGGCTTGGCCTACCGGAGCCCCTGCGTTGAAGCCTGCTAGACAACAGAGGCCACCGGGGGCCAGAAACCTCCGGCAGAAGGCTTCAGACTAACCAGCTCTGCACGACCGACTCAGTCAGCCTTCAGCAGAAGCAAGAAAGGCCCGGGGGGCACTTCGAAGTCAGTAGTTTAAACATAACTCTAGGGAAGGAGTCAGCAAACCCTCTGGAAGTCCATGAGAACGATTGGAGAATTCCAATCATCCAATATTTGAGAAACCCTAGTCAAAGGGTTGATCGGAAAGTTCGGTGACAAGCATTCAAGTTTGTGTTGCTAGATGATATACTATATCGCCGAATTGTTGATGGAGTACTTTTAAAGTGTTTAGATGATGAAAAATCCCAGGTAGCTACGGGAGAAGTCCATGAGGGGCTTTGTGGCACTCATCAATCGGCTCAGAAAATGAGTTGGATGCTCAAAAGAGTAGGTTTCTATTGGCCGACTATGACCGAGGATTGTTTTAGATATTATAGAGGGTGTGAAGCATGCCAGAAGTTTGGCAATATTCAAATAGCTCCCGCATCATTGCTTAACCCTATTATCAAGCAATGGCCGTTCCGAGGTTGGGGTTTAGACTTCATCGGCCTGATTTATCCTCCTTCTTCGAAAGGTCATCGGTTCGTGTTGATGGCGACGGATTACTTCACCAAATGGACCGAAGCCGTGCCTCTCAAGAATATGACTCACAATGATGTACTTGATTTTGTCTTGAAGCACATTATACATAGATTCGGTATTCCTCAAACTCTCACTGCAGATCAAGGTAGTTCATTTGTTTCTAAAGAAGTGAGAGACTTTGCCGAATTTTATGGTATAAAGCTAGTAAACTCTTCACCATACTATGCTCAGGCCAATGGTTAGGCCGATTCTAGTAATATAACTATGATCAAACTCATTGTTGGGGGAAAATATTCCATCCTCAGGGTTATTACAGTAACAACACAAAGGTAGATAATGGATTCAAAGGTTTCCAACATGCATCTTCGGAGATGCCTTGAGTCAAGCTCGAAGTATGAAGATGGACCTTATTTCAGAGTATATCCTCGAACATGGACTCTTCTGAGATCTTTTCTGCCAGCTAAGATGGAAGACTTATCTTCTTTCTCATTAGATTAGTCTTTTACCATTTTAGCCCTATTAAGGGTACCGAATATTTTCCACTATGTCGGTTGTAATAGAGGGGTAAATAGGTCTTTTCCTTAATGTTTGGCCCTATAAATACCCCCCGTTTTACTCTGTAATAGGGACCGAATACAAGTTATTCAATACACACATTCGAACTATTCTATGTTATTACCCTTTCGGAGGCTTAGAACAGTTCACTTCGCAAACACTTCGTTTGTTAGTTTCTAATCTTCAGGAACCTGTTAGCGTAATCTTTTACGCCAACAGTTGGTGTCGTCCGTGGGGAACCTAGTCCAAGAAACTTCGTTCTCTACCAATTTCTTACATCATGCCTCCTAAGCGGAGCGCAACTCGTAACCCTGTTCGGAGGTCCCCTCGGACCTCCGGAGAGACACCTCCCGACACTGTTGAGGCCGGAGGACCTTTGACGTTTCCTCCACCTCAAACTCCGGAAGGAGTTCCCACTCCTCGAGCACACGGAGTTCCTCTACCAACTCCATCTATACTTCGACCACCCGGAGTTCCTCTTCCACCTCAGGTTCCACTCCGAACTGATCCTTACAGTTCTCAAGACCCGGAAGATCCTTCCGGAGGAGATGAAGACAATCTTGGTGATATGGCCGCTCAAATGGCCAGTCTCCAAGCCGAAGTAGCGAGATGGCGGCAAGAAGCTACAAATAAGCTTCGCTCTCAAGCCATCCCAGTTATTCTAGAAGTGCCTGAAGACGACGAACCCATCTATCCCGAAGCCCCGGAGAACGCCTCCTTTGATACTGAATCTCCGCTGCATCCTGAACTGCAAAAAGTTCGCTTCGACTCGAAGTTTAAGACTTCGAAGATTTGCAAGTATGCCGGAGATGAGGATCCTGGAGAATTTGTCCGTTCTTATGCTCTAGCAATTGAAGCTAGTGGAGGAGTTCGGGACACCATGGCAAAATGCTTTCCTTTAGCTCTTCAAGGAGTGGCATTGCGGTGGTTCTGGTCTTTGAAGCCAGGATCAATTAATTCATGGGGGCAGCTGAAGAAGAAGTTCGTAAGCAATTTTCAAGGCACCTTCGTGCCTCCAATGTTGTCGCGCCCCGATTTAATAAATCAGGACTTTATTGAAATTCCATAGAAAATCAATAAAACAAGACGTTCATCATGCGACCACGTACAAATACGAGCAATCATTCACGGTTCGTAGACCGCATTAATACAAAAGTGAATGAAAGTGAAGAGAAACTAATAAAATAAGGGTCCTAGATGAACGCCTCCTTCCAGTCTCGCCTTGACTGGGTCGCTACTCCAGACCTTCATCCTCCTCGTAGTAGACGGGCTCTGATGGTGTAAGTCAACGGAGTGAGTACAGATGTACTCAGCAAGCCACCGAATGCAAATATAATGCAAGGTAATAACAAGGGAGATAGTGGCTAGCTTTGCGGAAGAAGCATATTTGTAAAGCATTAAATGTAATCAATTTATTAGTACTAAAAAGTAAACATGTGTATGCATCATCATCTTCTAACTCGAGGGGTACGATCAGCCCCACCTCGCTCAACAGTCCTTATATGCCATGAACAACTCAACCATTCAAACAATGGTAAACTAACTGCGAGTAGTCACACAACCCGCCCTTGACCATGGGCTCGGCTTTTCGAAAAGATTGATTATACTCTGATCAGAGATGTACCACTGTACCCACAAGGCACGCACTCATCACTTACACCAAAGTGTAACGAGATGACCCATTTCACGGGAACTCGTGCCAAAACCTTCCATATGGTTCCCTCCGACTCCACAACACCCTCTTATGGGTTTCATATCGTGTCTCGACGTGTCGAGTGCTCACCATACCCCCCCTTGAGCCTTCTTTGGTACAAGTCGCCCGCAGGCTTGCCCCTTGTACCCCTCCACTATGGTGCATAGAGCCGGAGTGTTCCACACTTCTAGGCTTGCCCCTTGTACCCCTCCACTATGGTGCATAGAGCCGGAGTGTTCCACACTTCCAGTTAGGACTTACGCATTAGACTTGTGGTTGGTACGGAAGTGCTTTGCAACAGATCCCGCAGACCGGTCCTTATAGTGCCCCGGGTGCGACCAACCAGTTTCCGAGCTAGCACCCGGAACCCACCACGCTTATAACATAGCCTACTCCAACAGAGTCCAGAGACAAGAATAACGGGGAAATTCATATAACAGAATCCATCTATCTACGACTCATTCTTTTTATCCTATAGCGGTTGTGCCGGTACATTGGGCACTAGCTATTATAATATTTGTAGAGCGACAAGGAGTTAAGGCTCAATAAGCATGGCTTGGGTTTGCACACAAGGACGGGGATCTAATAAATATAAGTGTAGGGCTTGATCTTTGACTAATGCAATATTAACCTATGAGTTATAGCGATAATTTATTAAAACATGGGCTCAATATGATCAACTGTTTCCACAGAGGTGGTCGATGACTTGCCTTGATTAGCAAATGGGGATGGAGGAACCTCGGGATAGAACTCCTGCTCCTCGACGAACTCGTAGTCTTCTCGATACGGAAAAGTAAACAATACTTTCAATAAACAGATAAAATCCACCAAATAATCAACATACATATTTGTGGGTTTTATAGGGTTTTAATATTCTGAACTTTAGTGAAAAACAGTGGATTTACATTTTTAGGATTTTTCCTAATTTAATTTCTGAATTAATATTTTTAATCCTAAGGGGTTTTTATTCATTTATTTATTTAGAATATTTTGGGTAACAGTAACATACTGTTTTTATGGCATTAATGTGTAGAGAATAATATGCTGAATTTAACAAAATTTGAATGGTGAAATTTGGAGTTAAAATGAGCAAGTTATGAATTTTCAAAGTTTAAACTATTTTCTGGAATTTTATTTAAACTGAAAAATAGTCTCTGGTCCACGGTGAACCAGGTTCACCGTGAACCCGTGACTGTGCGCGTGGGCCGGCGGGGAGTAAGTGAGATCCAACGGCCCAGAGAGCTTGATACCCTTCTCGCTTGGATCAACGGCCGGGATTAAATCCCTCGGGGGTTTTAATTTCCATCGCCCGATCTCGATCGAATGGCCAGAAACCAATCCGACATGGCACGCAGCGAAGGGGTACTTTTACCCCTTCTTCCCCGACTCCGGTGGAGCTCCGGCGAGCAATTATCGGCGACGGCGAGGCCTAAGGCCCTAGGCGATGGCGAAAATGGACAAAGGGGAAGATGGGGAACATGACGGTACCGGTGAGGGCGACGAGGGGCAAGCGACGGCGACCGGCGACGAGCAGTGGTGGCGGAGAGGCTTCGGGTTGATGGCGACGCGGCGATCTGATGGTGATCCGGTCGAACGGAGGTGGGGCCGGGGACGGGAGGCTTCCGACGATCACGATGGGGGCGACGGCTTGGACAGTGGCGGCTCGCGACGGCGGTGAGAGGTGGCCGGAGTCTAAACAGAGCCGAAGACCTAAATAAGGGCGGCGGCGCTCTGTTTATGCTCTAGCAGGGCTACGGTGGTGTGGGCTGAGCGCGCTGAGGTCGAGGGGTTCTTATAGGGGATCGCCGGCGTCCAGATGGAAGGGAACCGAGGGTTTCCCTTTTTTCCTCGCCGGTGAACTTTCCTAAGGCTCGGGTCCTTTCTATGTGTGGCTAAAACGCGTGGCTATCGGTGGAATGAGATCCCTGGCGATCGGAGAAGGCGATCCATCGGTCAATTTGGCGAAAACGGGCACGGGCGGCAGATTTAGAAGGTGGGGGTCGCCGGCGGGAGAGAGGGGATCCCTTTCCATCAGGGAAGATGATCCTGACAGGTGGCCCCCACCTGTCAGTGGCCGAGCGTGAATACAACGGTGCCGACAGGCGGGCCACGGGTGTCAGGGAGCGAGGGCGAGAGAGGGGAGGCTGACAAGTGGGCCGGGTGGGGCAGTGGAGGAGAGAGGAGCGGGGGAGTGCGCCGACAGGCGGACCCCACCTGTCGGTGGCACGTTGCTGGATTGGGCCGGGCTCAGGGTGAATTTGAGGTTGAGGCCTATTAAGGTTTTTAAATCTTTTCTGATTAAAAATAATTCCAGTAATTCATTTATTTGATTAAGGGTTGAGTCACTGTTGATAAAAATTTGGAAAAATTTCTAAAATTATATTTTGGTCTCTAGTTCATCTCATAAAATTTTCAGGTCCAAATTTGGATTGTTTCTCCCTGTTTGGCTTTAATAAGGCTCTTTTAGGATTTCCTTTAATTATAAAATTCAGAAATGATTTTAATAATACTTTTTCTTTTCTTTTATTTGTTTTTATTTCTTGGGGTGTTACAAATGTCGACGGGAAGTCTTTTCCAGGTGAAGCAACTCCCTGGAGAGACATTGAGGCAATATTTCAAGCGCTTCGCTCATACGAAGTCGCAGATCCAAGGGTTGACTACAACTTCGGTAGTTGACGTAGCTTGGGAAGGTGTCATTCATCAAGGCCTCCTTGATAAACTTCACCGGAAAAGCATATCTTCTGTTTCTCAGTTGATGTCATACTTTGAAGAATATGCGAGGTCGGAAGAAGGTTGGCTTCGAAGAACTGCAGCTACTCCATCCATACTACAGGAAGTAAAAACTTCGGCACAACCATGGGAACCAGTCTTCGATGTTCATCATGATAGGAGAAGGGGGCAAAAGCATCCCCGTTCTGAAGTCCTGAACATTGCACCCCCACAAAAGTTCACCCAGAGAGCTCCACAACCTTCGGGAAACAAGGTCAGCGGCTGGAGGCCACCAGGGAAAACGGCTGGCAAAGGCCAGACCCTTTTCTGCTGTATTCATGGTGAAAACCGAAGCCACGCAATTGATACTTGCAAGGCTATACTTACTCTGAGAGGAGAGTATCTAGGAAGAACTTCGGGTCGAGGTAATACTGACCGAGTTCCAGTTGAAGTGCGCCTAGAGCCTGTCCAGGCTGTGGCGCGAATAGAAACTTTCGAAGCTGCAAGACGTCCTCCGGTGGTCAATATTATGCCACCTCTGAAGCAAGAAGAAGGGCAAGACCGAGGAAAAAGAGTAGTTCTCCCCATCTCCGGAGGAGGTACTCTTGGAAGCATGTCAAAAAGGCAGAGAAGAGAGTATGTCAGAGAAGTGGGCCACATTGGAACTTCGTCATCTGCAGCTGCTATGCCTGAATGGTCCCATGTGCCAATATCTTTTTCGGTAGAGGATGCAGATGGCATTAAATTTCCACATGCAGATCCACTTGTCATTACTGCTGACATCGCAGGAACTGAGGTTCGAAGAGTGTTAATTGATGGAGGCAGTTCGGCAGACATTATTTTTTTTCAAGCCTTTGATCAATTGTGCATCTCCAGAAAGCACCTTTTCCAGCGGCTCGTCCTTTGCAAGGCTTCGCAGGACCTCTGCTCGATGCACTCGGCCAAATTGGCCTGGAAGTTACCTTCGGAGAAGGATTGTTAGCCAGAACAGAGGAAGTAATCTTCGACGTTGTAGATGCTCCATATGCCTACAACGTCATCTTCGGAAGAGGCATGTTAAACCAGTTCGGAGCTGTGGCACATCACAATTATTTGTGTATGAAGATGCCCACGCAAGCAGGAGTTCTTACTGTCTTCGAAGATCAAGCTACCGCCCGAAGAGCGGAATATGGTCACGGCCCCCCTCTTGATCTAAGACAAGTGAATAATGTGCAAGATAATCAAGAAAATTTTTCAGCTCCTTCTGAATCTTCGAAGAAATCCTTCCCAAGACCAAGTCCTGAAGGAGAGATCGCAACGAAGATTATTGTTAAAGATGGTAAAGAATATGCATTTCAATTTGGTAAAGATTTACCTCCAGAAGTTGCAACCTCCTTGGAAAAAGTGGTGGAAGAGAATTTAGATGTCTTTGCTTGGTCTGACGAAGACATCACCGGAGTCAATCGGGATATCATCGAACATAGTTTACTTGTAAACCCGAAGGCCCGGCCTGTTCGGCAAGGACTCCGAAAAATGTCTGCAGAAAGATCTGTTCTGGCAAAAGACGAAGTTGAAAAATTGTTGAAGGCTGGGATTATCAGAGAAGTGGCTCACACAGAATGGTTAGCCAACCCAGTCTTCGTCAAGAAGAAATCCTCCGGAAAGTGGCGCATGTGCATTGATTTCACATCATTGAATAAAGCATGCCCTCGTGACCCCTACCCCATGCCCCGAATTGATCAACTGGTCGACTCCACTGCAGGTTCGGAGTTATTAAGCTTCCTTGACACGTATTCTGGTTATCATCAAATATGGTTGAAACGCGAAGATGAGATCAAGACAAGCTTCGTAACTCCCTCGGGAGTCTTTTGTTATGTAAGAATGCCTTTTGGCTTAAGAAATGCCGGGGCTAATTTTTCGAGGTTAGTTGCTAAGGCTCTAGGTCAGCAATTAGGTCGCAATGTGGAAGCCTATATGGATGATATTGTAATAAAGATTGCTTTAAAGCACCAACATAGCCTAGACTTAGCAGAGACATTTAATAGCCTTCGGGCATGTGGGATCCGTCTTAACCCCGAGAAATGTATCTTCGGAGCTAAGGCTGGGAAATTGTTAGGGTATTTAGTTTCAAGCAGATGGATTGAAGCTATCCCTACTCAAATAACTGCGCTACAAAAGATGGCTCCTCTAGAAAATTTAAAGCAAGTGCAAAAGCTGACTGGATGTCTGGCAGCACTTAGCAGGTTTTTCGCAAGGTCTGCGGAGAGAAGCTTGCCTATATTTAAAGCATTGAAAGGGTCCGAAGATTTTGCATGGACACCGGAGTGTCAAAAAAGCTTCGAAGATATTAAAGAGTATCTCAGTAATCTTGCTACACTCACGGTGCCTACTGCGGATAAAACCCTACTCCTTTACCTTGCAGCTACAGGCTCTGCTGTCAGTGCAGTCCTTGTCATAGAAATGGATTTCAATGGGAAGTTGGTGCAAAATCCTGTTTATTTTTTCAATGGGAAGACAAGGTATTCTGAACTCGAAAAGTTCGTTTATGCTCTGATAATGGCTTCGAGGAAGCAAGGCATTATTTTTTAGCTCATAATGTAATTGTACCAACTTCGTATCCTTTGGGAGATATGCTCCGAAGTAAGGATTCCACTGGAAGGATTGGAAAGTGGGCAGTTGAGCTAGCACCCTTCGGCATATCCTTTCTGGCAAGGACAGCAATCAAATCGCAAGTCTTAGCAGATTTTGTAGCAGAATGGACTCCACCTGCAACTTTGGTTCCAGAGAAGTCAAGTGACGGAGTTTGGATTGTTTTTTCCGATGGGGCTTTCCGAGCATCCGGAGCAGGCGTTGGAGCAGTGTTTATTTCGCCTTCAGGGCAAAGAGCAATGTACTCCGCAAGACTCAACTTTAAGTCTACCAATAATATAGCGGAGTATGAAGGGATTTTACTGGGACTCCGAAAAGCACTTGCTCTAGGGGCTACAAGAGTTGTTATAAAGACAGATTCTCAAATAGTAGCAGGGCACATAGATAAAAGCTTTCAAGTTCGGCATCCACGGCTTGCAAAATACTTAGAAGAAATCCGTAAGATCGAAGCACAATTCAAGGGTATTTCAATTCGAAGTATACCGAGAACAGAAAATGTGCAAGCGGACATCTTAGCAAAAGCTGCAGCCGGAGCTATGGATATACCAGAAGAAGTTTTTTATGAGGAGCTCAGTACACCTTCGGTGCCACAAATTCCCTCCGCATAAATTCTTTGCATTCCAAGTACAGACTGGAGAAATTCGATCATGGAACTTTTGCAAGGAGGAGTAAATTCATTTGAAGAGCCTCAGTTTTCAAGATTGAAACTCAGGGCTAGAAATTATCAAATAATCAACGGTATTTTATACAAGGCCGGAGTATGTTCCCCTCTACTCCGATGTATATCTCAAGCTGAAGGTCAAGAAATTCTTCGAGAAATCCATGAAGGACTTTGCGGTAGCCATTTAGCCCCTCGTGCTTTGGCAGGAAAAACACTTTGCCAGGGGCTTTATTGGCCTACAATAACAGCTGATGCGGAGAGCTTGGTCCGCACTTGTCAAGGATATCAGTGGATGGGTCGACGGAGTCATCGCCCACCAACAGCTCTTCAAGTTATTGCTCCGGTATGGCCTATGGCCAGATGGGGTATGGATTTAATTGGTCCCTTTCTAGTAGCTAAGGGAAATTTAAAGTTCGCAGTGGTAGCTATTGAATATTTTTCTAAGTGGGTAGAAGCAGAGCCCTTAACAGCTATCACTTCAAACAATGTACAGAAATTCTTTTGGAAAAGTATCATTTGCCGGTTCGGAGTGCCTAGACAACTTACAGTTGATAATGGAACACAGTTCGATGCAGAACCTTTCAGGAAGTTTTGCGAAGATCTAGGCATCCAGTTATGTTTTGCTGCAGTGAGGCATCCTCAGTCTAATGGAGCTGTAGAAAGAGCCAATGGAAATATTAGGTCAGGGCTAAATCGAAGGATAGTAGGATTAGCAAAAGGACTGTGGACCGAAGAACTTCCGAAGATTTTGTGGTCCATTCGGACTACGCAAACAAGGTCCACAGGTTTTACTCCATTCAGATTACTATTCGGAGATGAAGCTATGACTCCAACGGAGCTCAAAGGAGGATCACTTCGCAGCACCGAACCGGAGATTGAAGAAGAAAGACAAGCTTCGCTAGATTTATCAGAAGAAACAAGACTTCGAGCTGTGGCCAATTTATCAAAGTATCACCAGCAGACGAAGGCTTGGTTTGACCCGAAGGTTAAGATCAATGAGCTTAGACCGGGTCATCTTGTTCTGCGAAGCATTATAGCGCCAGGAAAATTAGGAAATAAATGGGAAGGTCCGTACCTAATTGTTCGTTTAGGACGTCCTGGCTCTTTTAAACTAGCTAATTTAGAAGGTGAAGAGTTAGCGCATACTTGGCATGCGGAGCACCAAAAGCGATACTTCGCATAAGGGCTCCTTGTAAATCACTTGTAATCATCTTCTGAATTAATAAAGCATATGGTTCAGATAGTGCCTTCCCCTCATAAACTTCCAGCTTCCGAGTGGACGCACTGGAACCTCGGGGTTGACCGAGAGGGAAGTGTCATAAAGCTGAATCATATTTTCAGACTTCGAACCATTGGTTCGAAGTTTCCGACGTGGGGGCTGACATAATCCGGAGTCCAAGCCACCGGCTTGTAGGCATCCGTAAAGGAGCCCAAAACCACATCATACGGAGTCCAAGCCATCGGCTGGTAGACATCCATAAAAAGAGTCGAAGGTGACCAAAATATGCGGAGCCCAAGCCACTAGCTTGTAGGTATCCATAAAAAGAGTCGAAGGCGACCAAAATATGCGGAGCCCAAGTCATTGGCTTGTAGGTATCCGTAAAAAGAGTCCAAAGAGACCACTGCGAACTCCGAACCACTGGTTAGACAGAATTCGCAAAAAAGAGCCGAAGGTGGCCAAAACAAAACAGAGTTTGAGCCATGAGCTTCGAATATCTGTTAAGATAGTCCAAAGTGACAAATTATCTAAGACACTAAAGTGTCCGGAAAGTTATCTCAAGTGATTTCTTTCAAAAACAAAGGGTACTAAGTTGCCATTCTTCAGACTACAAATAGTCGAAGACATTTTATAAGATTTTAAAAGATCTTTAAATTACAGAGGGCTCCGAACTCCCAAAATTGTACTCCAAAGTTTTTCTTTGTGCCTAACCATCTTTGAATACAATTCGAAGTTGCTTACACCCAAAGAGGGGCTAATAAATAGGGAGACAATTTTGAATCGACATTTATTATTCAAGCAAATATGATTACATCTGCAAATATGATTACATCATGAAAAATTGATATCTATACCAAGAAGGAATCGAAGGCCTCTTCGATCTCTAGAGCTAGGGTTGGAACGACTTGTTCCAGTACCGGGAGTTCTAACAACTTTACGTTTAACTCTCCTGCCTCCCTTCGAAGCTCTAAAGTCCTTTTGTTCTTGTTGAAGCTCGGCCCATGTTCGAAGTCGTTCGGGGCTTCTTTCCCAGCTTCCAAGTTCTTCAGGCTTTTTACCTTGAGTTTCATCTTCGTCTTCAGACCATATAATGTCTTCAGAAGATGAAGTTTTCAAGTTAACCTCTTTTTCTTCCTCTTTAATATAAGATAATATATCTTTGTTTACTTCGGGCGTAATTGCACCGGTGCTATCTCGAGGAACTAAAAATCGAGGGCGCTTGTAAACTTTTAAAAGATCGAAGGTAGCCCATAATAAGCGAAGTTCGTCGTTAACATCTAACACTTCGACATCTTCCATATGAGGCAAAGCCTAAAAACATGATAAACAAATTTTCATTCATAAATGTACATAAGCGTAAAGCTTTACATATTCAAAGATCCTAAGACATATCTAAACCTGTGGGTTCGGAGGAGGCTGACTGCTCGAAGCTTGGGTCCGAGCCTGCTTCTGGCGCTGTCCTTCGTCAATCCAGGCCTTGATCGCAGAACGACCTTCGGCTCTCCATGAAGTTTGGAAGGCTTGCCAAGCAGCGGCCACACCTTCGGAAGGAGTGAGAAGCTGATCGTCGTCGAAGGTAATTGGGCCCTCTCCTGCGCTCGGAGCTATCGATCGACCTAGAACCTCATAGTAACGAAGTAGTCCAACGCAGCCACTTGTCCGGAGAGTTCTCCATAACGAATGCCTGCTGTCTTCATCTGCTTCGCTACTCCTTGAATCCTTTTCAGCCGGCGCAGCAAGGAAATGTTGTCATCTGAAGGAAGCGTTCCAGTAGTACCGAAGTACTCCAAAACGCCTAGCAGTTGATCCATAACCTCCGCAGCTACCTTCTCAGACTTCAGCTTATCTTCGATTAGCGCATCCTTCGCCGAAGTTAGCTCTTCCAGAACTCCGGAGAGTCTAGCAGCCTCTGTAGTCAAGGAATTCTTTTGATTCAAAAGCTGGCTAGCTTCTTCTCGGAGCCTGACAAGCTCGGTCCCCGCATTAGCGTGCTCCGCCCGCATCTTTTCAACTTCTGCTCGAAGCACTATTCTTTCTGCTTCAAGCTCCTTGTTCGCAGCCTCCAAGCCTTGTCTGGCCCTGCGCTCCGTTGACACCATGCTGTCCATATGAGTCACTCGGCCTTCGGAGATAGTGAGATTCCGTTGAGAGTTGCATTTTCCTCTCGAAGGCGAGCGATTTCTCGTTCATTTGATATATTCGCAGCTCGGGCCAAGACTATTTGCTGCGAAAAGAAAAAACCAAGGTAAGAAATTATTTGTATATAAATTTGATGTTGCAGATACTTCGTACCTGGTAGGCTGCACGTTCCATGGCAGCGTTAAGCTCCGAGCTCTCCACCTCACTCAGGATGGCCACCAAGTTCGTCTCCCCAATTTCGCGACTAGCTCGATCCAAAGGCTCGAGTAAAGTCCGAAGACCAGTTCTTTGTTCTAAGAAAGGAGCTAGAAGGGGGAGCATACTTAAAGCTTGTTGGTCATCTTCGTTTGACGAAGGCCTAGAGTGTTGAGCTGTAGTCTTCGGAGCCCTCGGAGACTAGCCCCCCTTGGTAGATTGGCTCTCGTCTGTTGACTCAGACGGAGTTGATCCGGAGCTCGGAGCAGGGAGGGGGTCCATTTTTCCTTTGCCTATTCCAGGCCCCATCTGAGTGGCTCCTGGGATTGGCTCCGAAGCTGTCGAAGGTCCAAGAACTGTATCTTCAGGACGGACCTCTTCCATAGAAGTGGACTCTGTAAAAACAAAGGTATTATACATTGTATAATTTCGCATTTTTAAAAGAAAAAGAGGATAAAAATTATTTGGAGTTTACCTTCGACATTCTGGTGGCGGGTAAGCATTAGACTGCTTGGTGGATCGAAGGCGAGACCTTCGTCCGAGTCAAGCATCAAATCTTCGACTGCAGGAACATTTTCCTGAACAGTCCTTGTTGCTTCATCCGGAATTGAAGCCATAGTGACTTCGACTCCACTCTCATCCGCAGGAACTTCGTCCTGAGGTAAATCCTCTTGAACTGCCAAAGTCCTCGTTTGCTCAAGGTTCTCTTGAGACTCCGGCACGTTCGCAGTTTCTTTAACTTGTGCAGTTCCTTGAGCTGCATCTTTGTCAATCAGATTCACAAGTAACCTGCCTTCGTCCTCCTTGGAATCGGATACTGAAGCCCTTGGGCTTGAAGGTGCAGGGTTTTTTAGCTTTCGAGCCACCTTCTTGACCGGAGTCTTGGCGGAGCTCGAAGTCCCAGCTTCAGCCTTCCTCTTCTTGGGTCCTTTCTCCGAAGGCACCCAATCCACCAAAGGGGGCGGAACGATTTCCAACAGTCCCCACACTCTGTTAAATCGTTCCCAACTTCCGACCAACTTGATTCTCCATTCTTTTTCGGTCGGAGTTGGAGCGCCCAAAATCTTCTCCGAAGCCCGTATGATTTGCTCCGAAGTTATAGGGGCTGAAGAAGCTAAAAAATGAGTTAATTTAGTTAATTCTTCGAATAAATATACATAGAGTATGTTGTTCTCGAAGTTACCTGCAGGACTCGAAGTTGAGGAAATTTTTCGGAGACCGCCTTCCGAATCCTCTTCGAAGATGATAGGCCAGTTGGCCATCTGGGGAGAGATTTGGAGCCCGAGGAATTCTTCGGCTAAGTCTCGCATGCTCAACCGATGACTAATCTTTTGAAGCAAGCTGAGGCGAGCTTCCAGCTGACCGGGGTCTGGATGCACAAGGGCTTCTTTCCGGAAGTTGATGTCTTGCAGAGGAACAGCAAGACGGTTGCTCGCCCCAACTTCAACATAAAACCATTTCATGATCCAGTCTGTATACCATCTAGCGTTGATAGCTTTGGCAGGAAATCAGAGAGAATACTCATCCCGAAGCTTGAAGTTAATGCTTCCGAAGGCTACTACCATTTTTTCACCTCTGGGGCCTACGAAGGTTTTTGGCTGGCACGAAGCTCTATGCAACGCAGCGAAGATCTCTGCCCTCCCCTCACAACCTTCGGCTCGCAATGCCCATTCAAAGATGGCTAAACGAGCCACTACATTCGGAGAAAGTTGGGGGAGAGTGACGTGGAACAGATCCAATACCTCAGCCAAGAAATCCACTTCCGGAAGACCTAAGCCAGCTTCGAAGAAGGCTTCGAAGACGACTACTTCTCCGGGTCTTGGTGACGGGATAACTTCCTTTCCAGGTTTGCGGATCATAACTCCCGAACTAATTTTGCCCTCTACTGCGACCGCCAGTGATTCTCTTTTGCAGGTTGAAGGCCCTAGTTGGAAGGATTGATCCATGTATTTTGTTGATGCCGGAAAGAGGCCTTGATCACCAACATTTTGGGGATTTCCTCCTCCCGCCGCCATGGTTGTCGCTGCGGGTGTTGGAGCTGCCGTCGCCAATGAGGCAGTCGCTGCTACAGCAGCAGCCTGCTGTCGAGCCAAGGCTAAAGGCGCTCCTGAACTTTTGGTTTTCGCCATTGAAACTAGTGGGTTGCTTTGGAAGAAGAATGGAGGCTAGGGCTCAAAGAATGGCTTGTTTGCAAGAAAGCGGTGGAAAGGTACTCAGGAAAGGTCTAGGCCCTCTATTTATAGCCCAGACTTTACATTTTTTACCGTTTGTCCATGCCGTTTCGCATTCTTGCCCGTTACTTTTTTCCGAAATTAACGCATTGTGTTACTTCCGTTAGAAGAAAGAAGCCAACGGCTATTTCTTCTAAGTCTAAAAAGGCTTTCGGGCTTCCTGAGTTAGTTCTAAGATGGTTCGAAAGTAATTGTCTTAAAACTGATTCGAAGTTTTATATCTCCATACATTTCGGAGATAAATTAAAATCTAATAACCCCTACGCATGGTTATTTTTCTTCCGTATACTGCTCTCCTAACATTACAGGTTTAACGGAGAAGCGTATTCGAGGGGCTACTGTTGGGGGAAAATATTCCATCCTCAGGGTTATTACAGTAACAACACAAAGGTAGATAATGGATTCAAAGGTTTCCAACATGCATCTTCGGAGATGCCTTGAGTCAAGCTCGAAGTATGAAGATGGACCTTAGTTCAGAGTATATCCTCGAACATGGACTCTTCTGAGATCTTTTCTGCCAGCTAAGATGGAAGACTTATCTTCTTTCTCATTAGATTAGTCTTTTACCATTTTAGCCCTATTAAGGGTACCGAATAGTTTCCACTATGTCGGTTGTAATAGAGGGGTAAATAGGTCTTTTCCTTAATGTTTGGCCCTATAAATACCCCCCGTTTTACTCTGTAATAGGGACCGAATACAAGTTATTCAATACACACATTCGAACTATTCTAAGTTATTATCCTTTCGGAGGCTTAGAACAGTTCACTTCGCAAACACTTCGTTTGTTAGTTTCTAATCTTCAGAAACCTGTTAGCGTAATCTTTTACGCCAACACTCATCATGAGAAAATCGAAGAATTTCCTAAGACGTGGCATGAAGTGCTTTCTGAGGCAGTATGGGCTTGCAGAATTGCAAAGCACGATGCTACCAAAGTTAGTCCATATGAGTTGGTATATGGAAAAGAAGCCATTCTACCTGTGGAAGTAGATCTTGGCTCTTTAAGAGTTCTAAAGAAAGATGGCTTATCGGTCGATGAGTATGAAACTCTTTTGAAGGATAATCTAGAAGAGGTGACTGATAAGAGGTTGAGGGATTTAGAAGCTATAGAAACAGACAAAAGGAGAGTAGATAAAGCCTACAATAAGAAGGCTAAACCAAAATTGTTTTAAGTAGGTGACTTGGTTTGGAAGACGATTTTGCCCTTAGGCACTAAGAGCCCTAAATTTGGCAAATGGTCACCTAGTTGGGAAGGTCCTTTCAAAATAGCCGAAATCGCCCCTGGCGATGCATATGTGTTAGAATCTTTGCAGGGAGAGCGGTTTCAAAGGGCTTTGAATGGCAGATACTTGAAAAGGTACTTCCCAAGTGTGTGGCAAACGGCTTGAAAGTGTCGAAAGGCCGATATGAGAGGTATCGTCCTTATCCTGTTATGCTTTTAGTTCACTTAATTCACTAAAAGGCAAGGGGCATGTGTTGATAGCAAAAAATGGTATTAATGGTTAAGATTGTCAAAAAATCAATTTTAGAAGTTTGGGCCGAAAATACACATGTCTTGGACAGGGCTGAAGCCCTACAGGGCCGAAGGCCCAACGAGCTGTGGGCTTCAGAAGCTTCTTGCGAGCCTGCTCCCTTAGGCCCGAAGGCCTTTGGAGGCACACCTCATCGAAGCTTTGGCCCGAAGAGCATGCTTAGGTGGGCCTGGCCAAAGGCCCACTTTGGGCTGGAAAGTAGAGATAAAGTTGAGTCCGATTCTAGCTAAGTTTTATTCCTACGTGAGATTAGGCTGAGTCCTATCAGATTAGGCTTAGAGATTACAAGTCTAGCCCCTATAAATATAGGGGTGAGGCCGGTTCATTAAGTCCCCCAACACAAATCATCAGAAAGCCCTAGCTTTGAACCGTACTTTACTTTTACATTTACTATTCTGCAATCTTCGTGGGTTTGCTTGGAAGCCCTCCGACAGCCACTTCGAAACAGTGGTAATCCTTGTTGCCTCGCTTGTGAAGTATCCGTTAATCTACGTAATAGATTGCTATTGCCTTGTTACTTCGCCTGTGAAGTATCCGCTAATCTACGTAACAGATTGCTACCTTCGCTCCTAGTGCAACACTTAGCAGAATTCGGTCCCCAGGCTGAATTGGTACTTGATGTCTGTTCTGTTGCAGGTTTCCACGTTCGGAGCCACTTCGCCAGATGTGTCCGGAGCCAAGAGATTGGTTTCGGAGGCTGCTGGAGCACCCCTCGATGGGATTACTGCTTCGACTACCCATGCTAGACCATCATGCTGTTGTTGGTTTGATCGAGTCCTGCGCATCAGCATGCTTCACAACAGGCTTCGTCATGATAGGCTTCGCCACATTCATACCCCGCATCAGATGAAGTCACGCCCGTGCGCTGTGTTTGAGTCGTTTTATCGTGTTAGAGACTTCACGCTGAACCCTGCTGTTCGAAGGTGATTGTCGCGTCAAGATCTGTTCGGAGCCCATCTTTGGCCAGATCAGTTCGAACGCCGAAGGCACCCTTCGGTGGGACCCTTCACATCAGACGTCGAAGGTACCCTTCAGCGATACCCTTCGCACTATACACTTCGGATCAGTCAGGCTCCGCTCGGCTTGCTAATTTATTCTGTTTAATATATTTCTTTCGGCTAATTGTATTATTTCTGTGTGATCTGATTTCCTAGCGACTCCACCCCCCATACCACGGTTAAGGGTAGTCGGAATGCGACATCGGTGTTGTGTTACGCTTAGGCTTGTCCTTAAGTATCCGCACACTTTTGGATCGTTGAACTGACCCAAGTGCGGGGGTACATTTTCGTGTCAACAAACTCCATGAAGACACTATTCATCATGTTCATAAAGAATGCTGGGGCATTCGTGAGTCCAAATGACATCACGGTATACTCGTATAATCCGTATGGAGATGTGAATGTAGTCTTTGGGATATCTTCTTCTCTGATTCTTAACTAATGGTAATCCAATCGGAGATTGATCTTAGAGAAAACTGAGAATCTTTCAGATGGTCAAACAGATCGTCAATCCGAGGTAGCGGATACTTGTTCTTGATGGTCACCTCATTCAAAGCTCTGTAATCCTCACACATTATTTTTGTATTGTCCTTCTTCATGGCAAATATGACCGGTGCTCCCCAAGGCGAGGTACTCGGTCAGATATATCCCTTATGTTCAAGCTCTTCGATATTATGCTTCATTTCTGCTAGCTCATTGGTGGCCATCCTGTACAGATACTTGGAGATGGGTGTGGTTCTGGGAACAAGCTCAATCCTGAACTCATCAATATCTCTTTTAGGTGGCATCCCTGGCAGATCTTCTGGAAAGACGTCTGGGTATTCTTGGGCCATGAGTACTTCCTCTAATGCCATCTAATGGAGTAATTTTCCTTCAGGTCCTCGGGTGGCCATCTTGAAGGTGATAGAGGTGCCTTCATAGCTAGTGTTCTAGCAATTGTGTTAGCTACAGCACAGGTTTTGTATGTGTGTATATGGTGTGTAAAATGAAACTCGAAGGGTTCTCTTAGAGAGAGAAAAGGTTTATACTGGTTCGGACGTCCCCTAAGGGATAATAGTCCTACGTCCAGTTTGTGGTGGATTTGGCATAGTATGCCTTGATGGAGTCTAATAAATCTCGGAGTCCTCATGGCCCCTAGAGAAGCTACCCTATTACAAGGGCTTGGCCCTACTTTTATAGGCACGCAGGCCAAAGGAAAAGACCAAAATGCCCTCTATAAGTCATAGGCTTATAGGGCAAAAAGGGAAAAAGGAGCTAGCTACTGTACAAAGTGCTTTACAGCTTTACAGACGTATCAGATAAACGTCACTTCTTGACCAGCTAAATGACATACTAGGGGCAGAGGGGCCCCTGGTATGGCTTCTACACTGTAGCGAGGTATAAATATCTTCTTCTGGATTCGGAGTAGGGGCCGGAGCTCTTCAGGTGAAGGCTGTAAAGGAGGCTTCGAAGTCCACTCTGAAGTGGGCTTCGAAGTATACTCTGAGCTGAACTCCGAACTGGGTTCTCAAAGACTTAGCTTTGAATTGGCTGGAAAGGGTCCAGAGACTGGCTTTGGGAGCTCCGAATGGAGCTCGAAGGTTAACTCCGAACAGAGCTCGAAGGCTAACTCCGAACAAGGCTCGAAGGTTAACTCCGAACAAGGCTCGGAGTAACTTCGAAGTTAGCCTAAGACTTAGCTTCTGGCAAACTTTAAGGTATCTTGAGGGCTTCGCTCCGGAGGGCTTCAAAGTGGTTTGGAGGCCTCGCTCCAGAGGGCTTTGAAGTGAACCTTGGGACTTGGAAATAACTTCTTCAAAACAGAACATGCTTCGACAGTGTTGGGCTTCGGGCCGAAGGTTGTCGGAGGCTGACGTCATTTGGCCCCTGTTCAAGGGAAAACTTATTCCCCCAACAGTAGCCCCTCGCTTGCAGGCCTTCAGAATGAAGGGGTGCGTGCGCCCTTGGGGCAAATGACGTAAAAATTACAACTTCAAAGAAAACAGGCCTTCGGAGCTTGGACCGAAGGTGGCTTCGAAATGCGCAGGTAATAATTGCCTGCATCAGCTGTCAGAATGACCTCGGGGAGATCAATTGACTCCGCAACGACTATAAAATTGACTGTTACAGTGCGCCAGGTCGCTTCAGCTTCGCTGGAGGCCCACCTGTCAGTGGCTTCGGCATGCGAACCGTCGGGATTTTCACCGCCTATAAATAGGGGTTTACCACACGCGGCTTCGACACACCTCTCATTTGCTTCCTTCTCAACGCCTTGCATCCTTCACTCTCTTCTCCTTCTTAGCTTCGCGCGAAGCATCCTTCGCAAGCTTTAGCGCCCTTCGCGAAATGCCAAAGAAGGTTGCTTCGAAGGCTTTGACCTTGGGTTCGAGCTCGAGCTCCGGCCAAGCGCAGGCAGCGGCAACAGCGGCAGTGAAGCCTGCACCGAGGCAGTTGGGGCCGAAGGATCTTTGGTCGCTATCCGACAAGTTCGAGCAAACATTGGAGATGAGGGCCTCGATCTCCACAGAGGAGTCTGTCCGGAGGGCATGCACTGGGAAGATCGCGTCGAAGATTCAACTTCGAGTGCCGGAGAAGTCGGAGGCCATACCGAGGCCTCGGGCTGACGAAGTGGTGTTGTTCGAGGCCTTCTTTGAAGCCGGCCTCGGACTGCCGGCGGTGGGGATGCTGAGTGAAGTCCTGAAGGCTTACAACCTCGAGCTTCCTCAACTTTCACCCAACATTGTGGCGAGGCTTGCCGTGTTTGAGTGGGCCATGAGGGCCGAAGGTTGCGAGGGCCGCGCCGACGTCTTCGTTGCTCTTCATGACGCCAACTACCAACTGAAGTCGAGGGAGGGTGCAGAACACATCAAGAGGGCTTTGGCCTTCGGAAGCGCTAACTTCTAGCTTCGGAAGGAGTTCCAAGATGCCTTCCCAGGGAGGGCCTCCAACAGCAAAAGGTACTCGAGGTGGGATCAAGAGTGGTTCTATGCCTCCGTGGCGTGAACTCTCCCCTTCGGAGTACCAATGCACTTATCTCTTACCGGAGCGAAGGCGTGGTGAAGACCAGCCCCGACACCCTTCGCTCGAGGATCTCGCTCCTTCGGAGGGTTGCCACGAAGATGAGCATGAGAGACCTCGTTGAGGAGTTCATCACCCTCCAGCTCAGCCCCCTTGCGCGCTCTTGGCCGGAGGGCCTTTTCCAACCTTCGGGCCGAGGGTGCCTAAACGAGGTGGCAACATAATGCCTTGGTAAGACTTTGAAGCCTTTCCACTTTCATACTTGGCCAAATAGCTTTATCCTGACTTGGAAACTTGATGAAGCCACTCTTGAAGTGAGGACTCTAGAGGAGGCCATTGTGGCGGCGGAGCATGTTGTCGGGGCCCCGACACCTGAGGAGCAAGCCCAACGGCTTACTCTGGTGGGGACCTGGGAGCACTAGAATAGGGTGTGGACCCTGCTCGGCTTCGAGGAGGTCTAGGCTCTGCCAGACTTCTCCCACCTTGCACCTTCGACAACTGGCTCCAAGAGGAAAAGGGGGACGACGATGAGCCCAAAGCTCCGAGGGCTCGGTCGGAGGTCCTCGCGACCGAAGCCTCTACTCCGGAGGAGGCAACGGTTGCGAACCTTCAAACAGAAGCGGAGCCAGCGAGGGCTCGGGCAACAGCTACCGAGGTGGTAGCAAAGACCTTGATGGCGACGGCTTCGGGCATGGAGTTCGACGCGCCAGCTTCGCAGTGAAAGGATTGGGGGGCACACATTGACCCCTCTACCTTCGAAGAAATCTCCGACGAAGGTAAACACTTTAAACATACTTCTCTTTTATATGCGGATATTGACTTGAACTTTTTATGCAGAAGATGATGCCGGTGCGAGGCCCACCGCACCGAATCCAGCGGAGGCCTCCGGCAGCAGCAACAGCAGCGGTAGCAGCAGTTCGGAGTACGATAGTTACTCGTCTGAAGAAGACCGAGGCAACTGTCGCGACAAAGTGGACCCCCGAGATGATGAACATGTCGAGGTGGTGGACCGAAGCCTAACTCTGCCGAAGCCTGTGCAGGAGGTTGAGGTAGAGGAAATTGTCCGGCCTCTGCTGCCGAAGGGGGCCGTGACGGAGGCGGCCATCCACGACTTCCGCGAGGGCTGCACAGCTGCGGAGGCCGGAGGCTTGGTGGCTCAACCCAGCCACTCGAACCCAACAGACCTCTTCATTAACGCG
Organism: Zizania palustris; assembly: GCA_019279435.1. Lineage (NCBI taxonomy): Eukaryota > Viridiplantae > Streptophyta > Magnoliopsida > Poales > Poaceae > Zizania > Zizania palustris. Next base: position 5,016,236 of record JAAALK010000289.1, on the reverse strand, counting down.
AACGAAGCCCTCATCCAGGTGAGCGAAGTCCTATGCAACCTTCGAGTCATACTTTTGTCTTCGATCAACACTTATGATTTTCTTGAACTCTTTCAGGCCTTCGCACTGAACGCTGCAGCGTCAACTTCTACGGACAGGCGGATGACGCGCTTGGAGGAGGAGAGGGACGCCCTCCGACGTGAAGTCTCGGTGGAAGCCGAGAAGCAAAGGCGGGCCGAAGCTTCAGCCGAGGTGGCGAGTGCTGAGGCCGACAAGGCTATGGAAGCTTTGGCCTCGGAGACCGACAGGCTCCGAGCGGAGCTTCAAGCTGCGAAGGATGCCGGAGCCCACCTGGCAGAGGAGAACTCCAAGATTCACCAAGGAGCTCACTACCTTGAAAACTTTGTCATTGGCAACATCGACGAAGCCACTCTGAGTCTGACCGAGGTCCTAGAACAAATAGGGACCGAGTGTCGGGCTCTAGACTTCGGCAGCCATGATCCAATTGGGGATCGCGTCGCATTTTTGAAGGTGGTGGCTGCGACGACGAAGCAATCTTTGAAGGGCTTCGCCTTGATGGCCGACCGAGTGGCGGGTCAAGGGGTGTTGCAAATGCTTCACGGCGCAGGGTGCAACCACCTCAAAGCAGCAACCTCGGCGAACCCTGTGGCCTTCGGAGGCCAACACTTGGTGACGCCTCCAGCCGGCATCCGCGGAGCCTAGCGGCGACTTCAGGAGCCTTGGAAGGCCCAAGGCTGTGAAGCAGTCCTCGAACTCCAAAAGTCCATCCGCCTTCGCCGAGCCAGGGTGCATGCCTCGCCAGCTCAGCCTTCGATGTCGGCACCTCCGCCTCCGAAGGTGTAGATCTCCTTAGGCTCCTTGTAATTCTTAGTTGTAGGCTTGTAAAAACTTATCAGTTTATTAATATAAATGCGGGGGTACTTTATACCTGCCCAGGCTGTCTCCGAATGTTGACTTCGAAGTACTTGAAGACTCTGAAAAACTTCGCCAGTTATGGGTGGTCCTCGAGGTAGCTAGGTCTGAAGGCCCCCCTCGATTTAAACTTCCGAGGGGGCCTAACGGTGAAGCCATCCCTGAAGTAGCCCAGGATCTATTGGCTATCGTGAAGACGGAGTCCCTTCGGAGTTCTTCATCCTTGCCAGACTTAAGTTGCTTCGCAGTAAACTCACGTAGCGAGGGGGTATAGCCTTCGCGAACATCCTTGGCAGGCGATGAAGCCTTAGGCTTCTCTGCCTTCGACATGGCACCGCCTGCCTTGCAGACTTGGAGTGACCTGCAAAGTGGAAGACGAGGTCTGTGGGCTTCGGGACGTGGATGAACCGGACGTGGGAGAACAGGCTCCGACGAGGCTTCGTCCAGCCGAGGGGGCCCTGGCCAAAAGAAGGGCAAGCGAGGGTTGGGGCCTTGAGCTCGCTTTTTCTTAGGCTTAGACATAGACTACTCATAATTTTGTTTTCGAAGTATATTTGTAACATACTTCTCAATTATCATTCAATGAATGAGATTTGTTGTATTTGCATACTTCGTCTGCATGCTTCGCATGGTTTGATGGCTTCGAACGTTTTTAGTTTGTCACGCTCGTACTGCACATTACATTCGCACACTTCGCATACATACTTCCCTCCTTGCTCGTGGCAGCTAGGGACATAGTCGTTGCTGGTGCGGGCAATAAAAAATGCGAAGGGGTGCGCCTTTTGGCGGCTTCGGATGCTTATATAGCATCGAGCGAAGGCCTCTTTTGGGCTTCGAATGCATTAATTTGGATTGAAGCAAGGCTTCAGCGTAGCCAAATTAAGTGAAGCATGCTTTGGCATGCTTGAATTTGAATATTGTGCATGAGCAAAGCTCCGAAACACACTTAGATTTTAAGCGAAGCATGACTTCGAGATGCTTAATTTTAAGCAAGGCTTCGGAGCATGTTTAGATAGCGAAGCAAGGATTCAGAGCTTGATTCTGTACTGAGAATGGATATTTGGTATGGATTCAGCGAACCTGTGATTGTGAGTTGCCTTCGCTCTAAGCCACCTTCGACTCTAAATACCGAGAACAGATCTCGGGATTCTAGGATACGTTAAGCCGATGGCCTTCGTATCCCGGATGCATCAGGTCGATGACCTAGAGTCCGTGGACGCATCGGGCTAGTGGCCCAGAGTCCTTGAGCCCACTGCTACGGGCCCGGAGGCATTGTGTAGCCTTCGGAGGGGTACTCCGGATTTTGTAAAGCGAAGCAAAGCTTCGATTTTTAAATAAGATTGAACAAATTTTTGCTTTAAAGTCTAACCAAAGCTTCGCTTTTATGGCGAAGCAGGGCTTCAATTTCATACTAAAGTAATTGCAAAATTGTACATCGAAGGGATGCTTCGGCAATGTACATACCTCGTAGCCCCTGGGGCTTTGATGGCCTTCGACATATGAAGCGGAGCTCCTTGCTGGAGGGTGAGCTCTGAAACACGAAGGATGAAGGAAGGCAAAGAAGGCCTTCGAACTGCACCCGAAGCCCCTTGCCGGAGGGTGCGTGAAGCTAGAAAGCTTCGAAGCTCCCCCTTCAAGCGCACTTCGAATTGCAGACAGTGACAGAGAACATAGCTTTTAGAACTAAGGTCCCCACGGTCGGCGCCAACTGTTGTAGCAATTGTGTTAGCTACAACACAGGTTTTGTATGTGTATATATGGTGTGTAAAATGAACCTCGAAGGGTTCTCTCAGAGAGAGAAAAGGTTTATACTGGTTCGGACCTCCCCTAAGGGATAATAGTCCTACGTCCAGTTTGTGGTGGATTTGGCATAGTATGACTTGATGGAGTCTAATGAATCTCGAGGTCCTCATGGCCCTTGGAGAAGCTACCCTGTTACAAGGGCTTGACCTTGCTTTTATAGGCACGCAGGCCAAAGGAAAAGACCAAAATGCCCTCTATAAGTCATAGGCTTATAGGGGCAAAAAGGGAAAAAGGAGCTAGCTACTATACAAAGTGCTTTACAACTTTATAGATGTGTTAGATAAATGTCACTTCTTGACCAGCTAAACAACATACTAGGGGCATAGCAGCCCCTGGTATGGCTTCTACATTGTAGTGAGGTATAAATATCTTCGTCTGGATTCGGAGTACGGGCCAGAGCTCTTCAGGCGAAGGCTGTAAAGGAGGCTTCGAAGTACACTCCGAAGTGGGCTTCGAAGTATACTCCGAGCTGAACTCCGAACTGGGTTCTCGGAGACTTAGCTTTGAATTGGCTGGAAAGGGTCCGGAGACTGGCTCTGGGGAGCTCCAAAGGGAGCTCGAAGGTTAACTCCGAACAAGACTCGGAGTAACTTCGAAGTTAGCCTGAGACTTAGCTTCTGGCAAACTTTAAGGGATCTTGAGGGCTTCGCTCCGGAGGGCTTCGAAGGGGTTCAGAGGCCTCGCTCCAGAGGGCTTCGAAGTGAACCTTGGGACTTGGAAATAACTTCTTCAGAAAGGAATAGGCTTCGACGGTGTTGGGCTTTGGGCCGAAGGTTGTCAGAGGCTGACGTCATTTGGCCCCTGTTCAAGGGAAAACTTATTCCCCCAACAGCTCGTTATGGTGATTGATTTACTGTAACATCCCAATATTTAAAAATAAATAAAATAAAGGAAATACATTTTTCAGGGAATTAAAGGAATTATTTAATTAAAGAAAACCATAAAAGAGCCCTATTAAAGCCAATTAGAAGGAAATACTTTATATTTTGACTTGGAAAATTTATGGAGGAATCTAGAGGCCAAGATATAATTTTAGGAATTTTTTCCAAATTTTTATCAACAGTTGTTCAACCCTTAAACAAATAAATGAATTACTAGAATTATTTTAATTCAGAAAATCATTTTTTAATCCTAATGGGTTGCAACCCTGAATTCTCCAAGAGCCCAGCCCAGTCCAAGCCTTGCGTCACTAACATGCGGGACCCAGGTGTCGGCGCCGCTCCCCTCCTCTCTCTCCTGCCCGCGCCCCGCCTCGGCCCCACGTGTCAGCCACTCGCGCCCGCCTCCATCTCTCTGGTCGCCGAGGCCCACCTGTCGGCCCTTCCTTTTTCATTCGCCCGCCGACAGGTGGGGGCCACCTGTCGGATCCATCGTCCCCGATGGAACCCCCCTCTCCCCTTTCCTTTCCCAGCAATCCCCTTCCTTTTTCTCACCGCCGACCGCCCTTATTCATCAATCCGTGCCCGGATTCCTTTCCCCCTATCACCGGCGATCCATTTCCATCTATGGACGACGCGGTTTCATGCTTAAGGAAGCTTGGCCGGGATTTGGAAACCCTCGCTGGTTCCGTTTAATCGCCGCCGATGACCCTATAAAGACCCCCTCGGCTCACCGCACTCCGCCCACTCCTAAAGCCCTAGCCAGAGCACTCCAGAGCGCCGCCACCGCTTTTTCGAGTTCCTCCCCTGCTTCACCTCCACCCGTGAGGAGCCATGCTGAATAGCGTGGGCCTCATGGCTCTAGAAGTGATGAGTCATTGTCAACGATAGTCAACAAGGACTGAAGAGAAAAAGAGATCTGCTGTTTCATGGGCCGCGTGTGACTCAGGTACACGGGCAGCGAGCGACTGTCGGGCAGAGGAGGCTGCGAAGTCGGGCTGGCCCAATCCGGGTGCATGGGCCAGAAGCAGTAGAAGACCCACTGGGCTGTTGACCAGGACTGACTCAGGTACACGGGCGGTGAGCGATTGCCGGGCTGAGAGAGCTGCGGAGTCGGGCCGGCCCAATCCGGGTACCTGGTGCAAAGCTGGTGGAGGCTTTGTCAGTTTCGGCGTAAAACTGACAACCGTTGATTCTGTATCCGACTGTCCAGAAGAGTAGCTTCCGGATATGTCATCTGTTACTCTAGGCCCACAGTCAGTCAGTTGTGTCTGTAAAAATACCTAAGGGCAGTAGAGTCTTTTCCTTTATTTTTGAGTCTGTAAAAACCCTAAGGGGCTGGTAGAATATTCCTAGTGTTGGGCTGCCTATAAATAGCACCCCAATCCCTAGGGTTTGGACAACCCTTTTGTGCTGAAATCAAATCCACCTTTTTGGGTCACTTTGTCTCCTCTCTCCTGTGTGCGCCGCCAGGGCTTTCCTCTCCCTGTTCTTGCATTCTTTTGGCTCAAATCTTTTGGATGCATTTAATCTTTGAACTCTGGTGAATTTATTGCTTGCGTTTTGTTCGGTTTGGGGAGTTATTGCCTTACCTACGGGCTGTTGAATTTATTCTTGAAGAGAAGCTTCTTCGGCTGGGTGTGTTCTTCACGGTGGTAGTACTAGTTCTTGCTGTTGCAAGTAGTACTGCTTTACTATAGCTACAGTGTTCGGCTGCAGCTTTTCACCTTCTATCGCCCAGCTTTTTGATCGAAGCTGACAGTCTCTTTTGCTTTTTTCCTGGTGTGTCTGGCGAAGCTCGGTTCCGTGCGAAGCCCCTCAACTCTGTGAGGCAGGCTCCGATCGAACCTCTTTAAAGGCTTCGCTCAGACTTCGAACGTCGGTTTTTGTGTCTGAGTTGCTAGATTCGAAGTTTTTCCTGTATGGACAGCATCGCATACTTCGAACTAGCATACTCCGAATCTATCTGTTCGAAGTGCACACTTCATTAGGCTTCGAAGTTGGGTTCGAAGTTTGTCTGTTCTGATAGACTTCGCTTGGATTTCTTTGTGACGTGTCTGCCTTCGATTCTCCTCCCGAAGTTTTCCCTATTCGAAGATAGAGTGTAGGCTTCGGACTTGTTTCTCTGTCACGTGACAGACTTCGCTCCTACGTTCGAAGGTTGTCTGTTTGTGTGTTCGAAGCTTTGTGTTCGAAGTTTCGTGTTCGAAGGTTTAGCTTCGAGGCTTTCGATTCGAAGTACGTTCGAGGTCTTGTCTTCGAAATGCACACTTCGAAGCAGGCTTCGGCACTGGTTTACTTCGCTCCGAAGCTCGTAACTTGAAGTTGTGTTCGAAGTCTTGTCTTCGAAGTGCTTACTTCGAACCAAGCTCCGACACTGTTTTTACTTCGCTCCGAAGTGCACTTCGCTTCTTACCACTTCGAACTAGGCTAGACAGTGACACCTTCGGCACTTTGGACAGACTCCGTCACCATCCTCCGAAGCGGACTTCGACGTGCGAAGGGGGCTTCGCCCAGTACCGAACAGGAGACAACTTTGGACAGTAACTTCTCTTTTCACTTTATACATACTTAGATCATTTCATTGAGAAGTATAGGCCTGTTACAACTTGTTTATCTGCCTAGTTGCACCACTTTAGTTTTACACTGTTTATCATCAGATGCTTCTAGGTTAGAAACCTTTAGACTTAGGCCTTCTGTTTATTTTCTGCTGCGTAGTATTTTTGAGGTGCGTTGGGTATTGGGAACAGGCCATTGATTCGAAAGAATTTTTAAGGCGCCCATTCACCCCCCCCCTCTGGTCGCTACTTTCGGTCCTACAAGTGGTATCAGAGCAAGGTTAGGGTTTTTCCATACCTTAACCGGTTCTAAACCCTAGTAGTGACTATGACGTCTCCTGGCAAGGTCCCGTCCTTGGAAGCCTATGGCTATAATTATTGGAAGACTCGCATGCGAGCCTATCTCATGAGCCAGGGTTCGGACATATGGGACATTTGCGTTCACACCACATTTGTCATTCTGCCAGTTACTGAGCAAGGTACTGCTGGTATCATTGCTCAGCATCTGAGCAACAGTAAGGCTGTGAACATTTTATTTTCTGGTTTAGGTCCCACTGAATTTGAGCGAGTGAGTCATCTCTCCACTGCGAGAGAGATCTGGGCTACCCTCAAGGCACACCATGAGGGAACAGCACAAGTCAAGGCTCGGCTCTATCAGACCTACCGGCGTGAATATGAGAATTTCACACAGAAGCCGGGTGAATCTGTTGAAGCCTTGTTTGGTCGCTTTCAGTCGATCATTAACAAGCTTCGGGACAACAAGGCTGAGGGTGCTCAGTTAGTCTCAGATCATGAGCAGGCGCTCAAGGTTCTTCATACCTTGGACCCAAAGATCTGGGAGATCAAGGTATCATCTATCGTTGAGAGTACTTCTTACGATACTTTGACCATTTCTGAGTTGTTTAGCAAGCTGAAGGCCACTGAGGTAGATATCCAGTTGAGATCAAATCTCACTGGCTCTGGATCAAAATCCCTTGCCCTTGCTACACCTTCAGTTGTTTCTTCTGCTGTGAGCTGTGCTGGGTTCTCCTTGATGTCTATCACTGAGGACCAGCTTGAGTTGTTGGGAGATGATGATTTGTGTCTCTTTAACAACCGGGTGCGTCGTGTCTATGATAAAAGAATGTTCAAAAGACACGGCACAAAATCCGGATGCTTTGAATGTGGTGATCCAGGACACTTCATCGCCGACTGCCCCAAGCGCTGTGGATACAAGAAGGGCACCGGCAGCAGCTTCCACGACTCCGGCAAGCATGAGAGCCCCTCCTTCAACAAGGGCAAGCCGAAGACTCAGTTCTTCAAGAAGGCCCTGAAGGATTACCGGCGAGAGAACAAGAAGCGCGACAAGGCCTTCTTCGCCGAAATGGAGAAGAGCTACTCCAAGAGATCCACGTCCTCTTCATCGAGCTCAAGTGATGAGGAGATCACCATCAAGAAGGGGAAGGACAAGGATGATCCGGCGGGCCTCTGCTTCATGGCCTTCGGAGACAAGCCGAAGAGCCACTCACACCAGCGCCGAAGATCCCGCAAGAGATTCTGCTCCATGGCTCTTGGGGATAGAGAAGAAAAGAGCTCCTCCGACGACTCCGACGACGACGATAGCAAGGTATCATCTTATGAGCGCGAAATTGTTTATTTACTTGAGAGCAATCGTCAGGAGTTGAAGTATCGGGAGAAACTGCTTAGGGGGGCTAAGAAAAGGATAGACGAGTTAGAGAGTGAGCTTGCCGTGGCCAACGGTAGGATTGAGAGTCTATCCTCTTCCCCTTGCTTGGGTGATAGCAGTGAGTGCCCGAAGTGTGAGGTGCTTCTGTGTGACCTGTCGACTTTGAAGTCCAGGTACACAGAAAGGGTTGATGAGAGGGACGCTTTGGCCACTGAGCTTGAAAGCGCTCAGCAGGAGCTGAAAGATGCTCAAGCCACTGTCGTCGCACCCTGTGTTGATTGCCCATCTCATCTAGCTGCCTTAGCTGAGCTGAAATCCAAGGGCAATGAGCATTTGGGTGATTTGGAGAGGTTGAGAGCTGAGCTTGCCCAGACTAGGCTAGAGCTTGAGACACTGTTAGTTCCACCCACTGTTTGTGAGAACTGTCTGTCTCTAAGAATGGAGTTGATTAAGCTAAAAGCCGGAAAGTCTGTCCAAGTAGAGAGTGAGTGTGAGACCTGTTTGTCTCAGGTGGAGGTTCTAGCTTCCTTGAGAGAGGAGCTAGCAGATTCTCAGAATGAGAACTTTTACCTCCGTTCTATCCTGAGTTGGATCAGTGCCAGAGAGCCACAGCTTGGCATGATGATCCAGCAGTTCAAGAGGAAGGATGGGTTTGGAGTAGGTTACACCTACACCAAGGCTGACTTTGAGAGTGCCCTCAGCCGGGCAGTGGAGTGGAGTAAAATGACTCCAGAGCAGAGGTATCCCAAGACTCACTCCACTGAGTCTTCCCAGGCTTGTCAGCCCAAGGATGGAGTAATCCATGAACCACCCAAAGCTCCACCCAAGAAGCCTATCTGGGTTCCTAAGCCCAAACACCTCCACTCTTCTCTAGATTCTCTTCCTGGACCCTCTCAGCCCAAGAAGACCACACCAAACACTACCAAGCCCAAGAATCCCAAGCCTCAACCACATCCCAAGAAGCCTACCTATCATTGTGAGTTTTGTCAGAGAGACGGGCATCTTGCGGAGTTTTGCTTCAGGAGGAAGCGGGTTGAGAGAGCAGAAAGGGCTCGTAGTGATCAGGTGCAGTTCTACCAGCAGAGTGGTAGACTGCGTGTTCCTCGGCGCGGGGAGAGGCTAGAGGCCAGGCCGCGTCGTGTAGGTGGTGGTAGAGGAGACGGTTTTCCTACCCGTGCTCCAGTGGGTGGTGTTCGTTCCGGCAGAGTTCCAGACCGAGTTGTATACGGTTCTGGACCTCGTGGCCGAAGGGTTAGGAAGAACCGTGGACCGCGTTTTGAGCCGCGTTTTGGTCCAAACTCTTTTGATGGTTTTCGCTTTCCATCTTTTGAGCAGATGGCTCGACACTGGTTTAGCTCGTTTGCTAAACCTGGTGCCGGACCATTTGCTCCCACTTACAGACATTGATTGTGCAGGACCGGGGACTGGAGGATGTTTGGATCATGGACTCAGGATGCTCTCGCCACATGACGGGACATCGCAGATGGTTCTCCAGTCTCACTCCCCCGAGCTCCAAAGAGTACATTACGTTCGGGAACAGCGGTCAAGGGAAAGTAAGTGGCATAGGCTCAATCAGCATTTCAGATCATTTCTCTTTAAAGAATGTTGCTTTGGTCAAAAATCTGAACTTTAATTTAATCTCTGTTTCGCAACTTCTTGAGGATGGTCAGGAAGTGCGTTTTAAGAAGGGCAATTCTTCTGTGGTTGACTCTAGAGGGTCTTTGGTCTGTCAGATTTTACCCTTCGGTAAAGTTTTTCGAATTGACTTCTCTAGTTCTTTTGGCCCTTCTCGCTGTTTGATTGCTGGATCTTCTTCTGAGCTCTGGAAGTGGCATAGGAGGTTAGGTCATTTGAGTTTTGATCTGCTAGTCAGGTTAAGCTCTATGGATCTCATCCGAGGATTGCCCAAGCTTAAAATGGAGAAGGATCTAGTTTGTCATCCCTGTCGTCATGGGAAAATGGTTGCCGCTTCTCACTCACTTGTGACTCAGGTGATGACTACGTATCCTGGCGAGCTTTTACATTTGGACACTGTAGGTCCAGCTCGGGTACGCTCAGTCGGTGGGAAGTGGTATGCACTTGTGATTGTTGACGACTTTTCTCGTTTCTCGTGGGTTTTCTTTTTGGAGTCTAAGGATGAAACTTTTCAATTTGTCCATGATCTGATTTTGAAGCTGAAGAATGAGAACAATGGTCGGATGCGAGCAATTCGCTCCGATAACGGCTCTGAGTTCAAGAACTCTCAGTTCGTCAGCTTCTGTAGTGATCAGGGTCTGGACCATCAGTTTTCTTCTCCTTATACTCCCCCACAGAACGGCGTTGTGGAACGAAAGAACCGCACGCTAGTTGAGATGGCCAGGACGATGCTCGATGAGCACAGGACTCCTAGGCGTTTTTGGGCTGAAGCCATGAACACGGCTTGCTATCTGGCCAACCGCATTTTTCTTAGAGCTTACATTGGTAAGACATCATATGAGTTGCGTTTTGGCAGACAGCCCAAGGTGAGTCACTTGCGAGCATTTGGCTGCAAGTGCTTTGTGCTCAAGAAGGGAGGGCATTTGGACAAATTTGAGTCTCGTTGCTGGGATGGTGTTTTTCTTGGTTATGCATTGCATTCTCGAGGTTTCCGTGTTTGGAATCTCGAATCCCAGCTGCTTGTCGAGACATGTGAGGTTTCTTTTGATGAGTCCTTGCCTTCGTTGACTCCTTCTTTTGAGCTATCTGGTGATGATGAGCTCGGAGAGTCCATCTTCGAGGAAGATGAGGATACTCCAGCTGCTATTGAGGGCGGGCCTTCTGCATCCCCCGCAGAGCCCACACCTTCTGTGACTTCGACTGATGATGAGGGCGGACCTCTGATCACTTCTTCCACTTCGATCGAGCCCCCTCAGTCGAGTCCAGAGGTGCCAGCTGCTGACTCCGGTGAGGTGACTTCAGATCACCAGGGAACCCGAGCAGTTCAGCGTGACCATCCCTCAGAGCTCATCATAGGTGATTTGACTGAGAGGACTTTGCGTTCTTCTGCCTCTCTCGCTGTGTTTGCTGAATCTGCGTTTGTTGCATCTTTTGAGCCCAGAGATGTTTCTCATGCTCTTTCTGATTCAAATTGGATTAACGCCATGCAAGAAGAGCTTGAGAACTTTGTCCGCAATCGGGTTTGGACACTAGTTGAGCCGCCACCTGGATGCAACCCCATAGGTACCAAGTGGGTATTTAAGAACAAACAGGGTGAAGATGGGGTTGTGGTGCGCAACAAGGCTCGACTAGTTGCCCAGGGTTATTGCCAGAAGGAAGGTATTGATTTTGAAGAAACCTTCGCTCCTGTGGCCCGTCTTGAGTCCATTCGCATTCTTTTAGCTTTTGCCGTTTCGAAAGGTTTAAGCTTTTTCAAATGGACGTTAAGAGTGCTTTTCTGAACGGGTTCATAGAGGAGGAGGTATATGTTAGGCAACCCCCCGGTTTTGAGAACCCTAAGTTTCCTCGACATGTTTTTAAGTTGCATAAAGCTTTATACGGGTTGAAGCAAGCCCCCAGGGCTTGGTATGACCGGTTAAAGCAGTTTTTGTTGGGGAAGGGCTTTGTGATGGGTTCTGTGGACAAAACTCTTTTCTTGCTCAGAGATGCTTCAGATTTCTTAGTCGCTCAGATTTATGTGGACGATATTATCTTTGGCGGTACTACTGATTCTCTTGTGTCCAAGTTTTCTGAGCAGATGCACAGTGAGTTTGAGATGAGCCTCATGGGTGAGCTTAAGTACTTTTTAGGGCTCCAGATCAAGCAGACCAAGGAAGGCACCTTCATCCACCAAGGTAAGTATACTCGTGACATGCTTAGGAAATTTGACTTTGGTGGTGAATTGAAGCCGCAGATGACCCCGATGGGTACTTCTGGGGGTCTGGACAAGGACGAGAGCGGTGTCAAGGTCAATGAAAGGGAATTTCGAGGGATGATTGGTTCGCTGTTGTACTTGACGGCAACAAGACCGGACATGCAGTTCGCCGTGGGACTTTGCGCGCGTTTTCAGTCTTCACCACGCGCGTCTCACCGGCAGGCTGTCAAGCGCATTTTCAGGTATCTCACCTATGCGCCTGATCTTGGTCTTTATTATTCAGCATCATCATCACTTGATTTATCTGGCTTTTCGGACGCTGACTTTGGTGGGTGCCGGTTGGATCGCAAGTCGACTTCCGGTACTTGCCAGTTTCTTGGTTCTTCCCTTGTATCTTGGTCTTCTCGAAAGCAATCTGGAGTTGCTCTTTCGACCACAGAGGCTGAGTACGTCGCTGCTGCTAGCTGCTGCTCACAGATGGTTTGGATGATTTCCACTCTTCGAGACTTTGGGTTGCTTTTTCCTACCAGGGTTCCATTGTTTTGCGACAGCACTAGTGCTATTAGTGTAGGGAAAAACCCATGTCTCCATTCAAAAACCAAACACATTGATGTGCGCTTTCACTTCTTGCGGGATCAATATGAGAAAGGTGTCATTGACCTTGTTCATGTTGATACCCATCATCAGTTGGCTGACATTTTTACCAAACCCCTTGATCAGTCTACTTTTGAGCGTTTAAGAGGGGATTTGGGTGTTGTGTATCCTTTCTAGGATATTTTGCGTCAGTTTTCTTTCTTACTCTTTTTCTTGAGTCTTTTTGTGTGTGTTCATATCTTGCATTTTCACATATCACACTTTAGAGATGCTTCTGTTATATGATTGAACTGCCTTACTTATTCTAGCGGGTACATGCTTTTGATTACTTGTCAATGATCATGCTTTGTTTCAATTCGCTTGATATGTCTGATATCTGTCATATGCATGGCTTTTATGTTTCAAAATTGAAAAATGATCACCATTGCCTCTGGTAACTAGCATGCGTAGGCTGAATGCTTTTGCTATTTGTTACATGCCTTGTAGCTAGTTCATCACATAGCTGCAGATATGCAACTTGGACATCTTTATGCTTTAACATGGAAAATGTGCTATAAAAATGATAAATATCAAAAATGAATGAAAATTCCATGCCTTTTTATGCTTGAATTGAAAAGATCCAAGTGGGTTTGCTTTGTCGCATTGCATTGTTCTGGACTGCTTACCATAGCACTTTTGGTATGAACTAGGACAGTGTAGTGTATGCCAAGACCAATGTCTTAAGCTTCTGATGGTCCAGTTCTGGCCTAGGCTTGACTTGGTCGGTTAGCATAAGGTTTGACATGCAAATAACCCTTGGCACAAATGACAAAGGAAAATGAAAAAGCCTGAACATTTAAAAGATAACAAGTCTGCTGAAGCACTTTGTTTTTGGACATTGCTTATCTTGGTAGATATCAGTTAGCTTCTGCATCTCATGCTTTACCTTGCTTGTTTACTAGACAGTGTGGTGATGCTTTTGTTTGCAAAAACTGAAAAATGCGTGGTAAATGACTTTCTTTAAGATATCATCTCGTGCACTGATCATGCCATGTGTCTTCGACAGTATCTCTTTTGCTGTACCTGTTAGATACTGTATTTGCAGTCAATCATATCTGAGAAGCATGCTTTCTACACTCCACCTGCACCCCAATTGCATTCACTGCATATTTTGAGGGGGAGTCTGTGTCTCTTTTTGAGTGCTTGATGAGTTCACTTGTCAACAAGGGGGAGAAAATTTGGGATCAGAGTTTGAGGGGGAGTTCTTACTCTGTTGATATCCTTGTTGTTCTGAAATCGCACTCATTTTGAGCTTTTACGTTTTGGTTAACCATAATGACCGTTTCTTGCTTTTGTTTGGCTTTTGGTCATTAGGGTTAAACTTTTACCTTATTTTTCTTCTTCTTTGTTCTCTTGTATTTGTTTTCGTGTCTCCACATTTGTTCACAGGTGCTTAAGAGCTGAGAATTGAGGAGTGTTGACAATGCACTCATCAAGGGGGAGATTGAGGAGCCATGCTGAATAGCGTGGGCCTCATGGCTCTAGAAGTGATGAGTCATTGTCAACGATAGTCAACAAGGACTGAAGAGAAAAAGAGATCTGCTGTTTCATGGGCCGCGTGTGACTCAGGTACACGGGCAGCGAGCGACTGTCGGGAAGAGGAGGCTGCGAAGTCGGGCTGGCCCAATCCGGGTGCATGGGCCAGAAGCAGTAGAAGACCCACTGGGCTGTTGACCAGGACTGACTCAGGTACACGGGCGGTGAGCGATTGCCGGGCTGAGAGAGCTGCGGAGTCGGGCCGGCCCAATCCGGGTACCTGGTGCAAAGCTGGTGGAGGCTTTGTCAGTTTCGGCGTAAAACTGACAACCGTTGATTCTGTATCCGACTGTCCAGAAGAGTAGCTTCCGGATATGTCATCTGTTACTCTAGGCCCACAGTCAGTCAGTTGTGTCTGTAAAAATACCTAAGGGCAGTAGAGTCTTTTCCTTTATTTTTGAGTCTGTAAAAACCCTAAGGGGCTGGTAGAATATTCCTAGTGTTGGGCTGCCTATAAATAGCACCCCAATCCCTAGGGTTTGGACAACCCTTTTGTGCTGAAATCAAATCCACCTTTTTGGGTCACTTTGTCTCCTCTCTCCTGTGTGCGCCGCCAGGGCTTTCCTCTCCCTGTTCTTGCATTCTTTTGGCTCAAATCTTTTGGATGCATTTAATCTTTGAACTCTGGTGAATTTATTGCTTGCGTTTTGTTCGGTTTGGGGAGTTATTGCCTTACCTACGGGCTGTTGAATTTATTCTTGAAGAGAAGCTTCTTCGGCTGGGTGTGTTCTTCACGGTGGTAGTACTAGTTCTTGCTGTTGCAAGTAGTACTGCTTTACTATAGCTACAGTGTTCGGCTGCAGCTTTTCACCTTCTATCGCCCAGCTTTTTGATCGAAGCTGACAGTCTCTTTTGCTTTTTTCCTGGTGTGTCTGGCGAAGCTCGGTTCCGTGCGAAGCCCCTCAACTCTGTGAGGCAGGCTCCGATCGAACCTCTTTAAAGGCTTCGCTCAGACTTCGAACGTCAGTTTTTGTGTCTGAGTTGCTAGATTCGAAGTTTTTCCTGTATGGACAGCATCGCATACTTCGAACTAGCATACTCCGAATCTATCTGTTCGAAGTGCACACTTCATTAGGCTTCGAAGTTGGGTTCGAAGTTTGTCTGTTCTGATAGACTTCGCTTGGATTTCTTTGTGACGTGTCTGCCTTCGATTCTCCTCCCGAAGTTTTCCCTATTCGAAGATAGAGTGTAGGCTTCGGACATGTTTCTCTGTCACGTGATAGACTTCGCTCCTACGTTCGAAGGTTGTCTGTTTGTGTGTTCGAAGCTTTGTGTTCGAAGTTTCGTGTTCGAAGGTTTAGCTTCGAGGCTTTCGATTCGAAGTACGTTCGAGGTCTTGTCTTCGAAATGCACACTTCGAAGCAGGCTTCGGCACTGGTTTACTTCGCTCCGAAGCTCGTAACTTGAAGTTGTGTTCGAAGTCTTGTCTTCGAAGTGCTTACTTCGAACCAAGCTCCGGCACTGTTTTTACTTCGCTCCGAAGTGCACTTCGCTTCTTACCACTTCGAACTAGGCTAGACAGTGACACCTTCGGCACTTTGGACAGACTCCGTCACCATCCTCCGAAGCGGACTTCGACGTGCGAAGGGGGCTTCGCCCAGTACCGAACAGGAGACAACTTTGGACAGTAACTTCTCTTTTCACTTTATACATACTTAGATCATTTCATTGAGAAGTATAGGCCTGTTACAACTTGTTTATCTGCCTAGTTGCACCACTTTAGTTTTACACTGTTTATCATCAGATGCTTCTAGGTTAGAAACCTTTAGACTTAGGCCTTCTGTTTATTTTCTGCTGCGTAGTATTTTTGAGGTGCGTTGGGTATTGGGAACAGGCCATTGATTCGAAAGAATTTTTAAGGCGCCCATTCACCCCCCCCCTCTGGTCGCTACTTTCGGTCCTACAACCCGCCGCCACCACCATCCTGACCGCCGAAGCCCGCCTGCCCTCGGCCACACCTCCGCTGGCCATGAGGACCGCTGGATCATCGTCGCCGACGAGCACCCGAAAACCTCCCGCCGTCTACCCTCGCCGCCGGTCGCCTTTGGACGTCCTTCTCTGCCGTCAAAGTTATGATCGTGACCGCCGTCTCCTCCTCTTTCCATTTCCACCGAGATCGAGGCCCCTAGGCCCTCACCGTCACCGTCGCCGCCGCACCCTCGCCCCGCCGTCGCTGGAGATGAAGGGTATTGTACCCCCTTACGCGCGTGCCATGCCGGATTGAATCCTGGCCGCACGTTCGCGATCGGAGCGCCCTGATTAAATCCCGTAGGGATTTAATCCCGCCCTTAATCTGGTCAAAGGGGTGCAGGGCCATCTGGGCCATTGATAGCTATTTAATGGCTTGACTCAATCTCGTGTGTCCACGTAGTACCCTTTCGCGCGTTTTAATCTCGACCGTCCGTTTTCACTTAACCCTCCCGCCTCGCATCTGGCCGCTGGATCTAGATCCAACGGTCCAGATCGATCCGGTCCATGCGCACAGTCACGGGTTCAAGGTGAACCTGGTTCACCGTGCACCAGGGACTGTTTCCTGTTTAAATAAAAATCCAGAAAATTGTTTAAACTTTAAATTCATAACTTGCTCGTTTTAACTCCAAATTTCACCATTCAAATTTTGTTAAATTCCTCTTTTTATTCTCTACACATTAAGGTCATAAAAACAGTATGTCACTTTAGCCCAAATTATTCTTATGAAATAAATGAATAAAAACCCCTTAGGGATAAATTGTTAATTCATGAAATAAATTAGGAAAGACCGTAAAATCTAATCCTTAATAATTTTCAACATAACTCCTGAATAATAAAGCTTAATATCACACATTTAAAATCATAAAACTTGTATGCTTATGTTTTGTGATATTTTGATTGTTTATTAAATGTTATGTTTACTTTTTTCCGTATCGAGAAGACTACGAGATCATCGAGGAGCCGGAGTTTTACCCCGAGGTTCCTCCATCACCATTTGCTGATCAAGGCAAGTCACAACCCCCATTTTGATCATCATTGAGCCCATGTTTTAATAAATTATCGCTATAACTCATAGGATAATATTGCATTAGTCTAATCTCAAGCCTTACACTATATTTATTAGATCTCCATCCTTGTGTGTAAACCCAAGCCATGCTTATCGAGCCTTAACTCCTTGTCACTCTACTATAATATATTAGCTAGTGTCCAATGTACCAACACAAGTGCTATAGGATAAAAGAATGAGTCGTAGATAGATGGATTCTACTATATGTATTTCCCCGTTATTCTCATCTCTGGACTCTATTGGAGTTGGCTATGTTATAAGTATGGTGGGTTCCGGGTGCAAGCTAGGGCGTTGGTTGGTCGCACCTAGGGCACTATAAGGACCGGTCTACAGGATCGGTTGCAAAGCACTTACGTACTAACCACAAGTCTAATGGGTAAGTTCTAACTGAAAGTATGGAACAATCCGACTCAATGCACCATAGTGGAGGGGGCAAGGGGCAACCTGCGGGTGACTTGTACCGACATGGCTCAAGGGGGGTATGGTGTTGGCTCGACGCGTCGGGGCACCATATGAAACCCATAATAGGGTGCTGTCGGGTCGAGGCAGACCATATGGAAGGTTTTTGCACGAGTTCCCATGGTACGGGTCATCTCGTTACACTTTGGTGTATGTGATGAGTGCGTGCCTTGTGGGTACAGTGGTACACCTTTGATCAAAGAATTTAAATCTTTTCGAAAAGCCGAGCCAACGGTCAAGGGCGGGTTGTGTGACTTCTCGCAGTTAGTTTACTATTGGTTGAATGAAAGTGTTATTCATGGCATGTAAGGACTGTTGAGCGAGGGTGGGCTGACTGTACCCCTCGAGTTAGAAGATGATGCATACACATGTTTACATTTCAGTACTAATAAATTGATCACATTTAATTGCTTTACAAATATGCTTTTCCGCAAAGTTAGCCACTATCTCCCTTGTTATTACTCTACATTATATTTGCATTCGGTGGCTTGCTGAGTACGATTGTACTCACCCCCATTGACTTGCACCACCAGAGCCCGTCTACTACGAGGAGGATGAAGGTCTGGAGTAGCGACCCAGTCAAGGCGAGACTGGAAGGAGGCGTTCATCTAGGACCCTTGTTTTATTAGTTTCTCTTCACTTTATTCACTTTTGTACTAATACGGTCTACGAACCATGAATGCTTGTCGTATTGTATGTGGTCGTGTGATGAACGTCTTGATTTATTGATTTTCTATGGAATTTCAATCAAGGTCCGGATTTATTAAATCTGGGTGTGACAAGATGGTATCAGAGCCGACTTGACTGTAGGAAGCCAAACAGACCTGACCCTAGGACTTATATTAACCATATTTTCTTACAAAATTACTTACCCTCTCATCTTCTGGAGGTTTACAAAAAATTTCTCTCTTTTTTAGATGCCGGACCATACCATTAGTGGGACTCTCCGCGACGAGGCCGGATTTGTCCGTAAGCTTCGTATGCTCGTCAGTTTCCTCGGGTTCGAGCACGAGCCAATGTTTCACGGAGTCTTCCCCGACGAGGACAAGAGCTACTGCAAGGTCACCATCGTCATCCAGCCCTCCACGCAGACATCCCACACTTACCGAGCCAAAGGACCCACCTTTTTGGTGGCCAGTCAGCGCACCGCCCTTCAGGCCCTTACCGAGCTCCGGGTGATCTACGACAGCCAGCTCTACGACACGGACTATCACTTCATGCCCATGCGCACTCCAGGGAGTCCACACAGCGTCTACGTCAGCACACTCTCCCAGCGCCACTCCGTCGTTAGACACACTGTACGCCTGTTGGAGGTAATGGACGAGCTCCACTATGAGGCCCTGTAGGATGCCAACGGCCAGCGTGACACGATTGACTTCTATCATCACTCCCCAGAGGATTTTAACCGTGAGAACGGGGAACTTCATCACCGTGTCCAGCAAGGGCACCAGTTGGCTGCCAAGGCTGAGGAGTTGAGGCGCCAGAATGAGCTCCTACGTCAGAGCGTCGCCGACACTGCACAGCTTCACCATCAGATCAGGGAGTTGCAGAAGGACCTAGAGGAGGTCGCTCCCCTTCTGCCCCGCAAGCAGAAATCACTCCGGATCCCCACAGGGAGGCCCAAGAGGATCTCCCGCAGTAAACCTCTCGCCGGACCGTCCAGCTCCACCACCCCTACACCAACCATCTCCGCCGAGCTCGTGATCGAGTCATCCCCAGAGCTTCCTTAGACGTAGTTTTTATGATTGCTTGTT
This sequence comes from Zizania palustris, assembly GCA_019279435.1. Lineage (NCBI taxonomy): Eukaryota > Viridiplantae > Streptophyta > Magnoliopsida > Poales > Poaceae > Zizania > Zizania palustris. The sequence goes on along the minus strand of JAAALK010000289.1, from coordinate 4,997,171 downwards.
TCTTTTCATTGTTTTGATTGTATTGCCACTCATGTCAAATATAAGGCATGGGTGAAGATTAAATAAAAGACTTAAATGTAATAGTCTAGGATAACATTTTGGAAATAAAACTTAGCCTCATTTCCCCTAAGAGTTTATTGTCTGTTTTGGAAACACCAGGATGACCAACACTCAGGGATCTGATGCTCCCCAAAACGGAGGGGACAACGGAAACTTGCCCCAATGGGGAGCAACAAGACAGAGGAAGGCCATAGTCGCCAACCACCCCACATTGGACGAGATGATGGACAACCAGAACCAGTTGATATCCACGCTATTGAACCAGATGCAACAACAGCAGAACCAGATGCAAGAGCAACAGGCTCAATTCTTCCGTCTTCACCAACAGCTGCCCGAGATCCCTCGTCCCGCCACTCCCGCTCCTGCACCAGCCTCCCAACTGTCAGAATTTCTCCGAGTCCACCCTCCCACGTTCTCTAGCACCACCAACCCCATGGAGGCTGGTGACTAGCTGAGAACGATAGGGAAGAACTTGGATCTCCTGACTTGCACTGAGTAGGAGAGGGTATCCTTCGCTGCCCACCAACTCCAGGGACCCGCCGCAGAATGGTGGGATAACCTGCGCGAGACTCTGCCGGAGGGACACGTCCATACTTGGGCGGAGTTCTCCGACGCTTTCCACGTGGCCCACGTCCCCGACGGCATTATTGCCCAGAAGCAGCAGGAGTTTAGGGACCTACAACAAGGAAGCAGGTCCGTGACAGAATACCTGCATGAGTTTAACCGGCTAGCCCGGTATGCGCCGGAGGAAGTCCGTACTGATACGGCCCGGCAGTCCAAGTTTCTTTGGGGCTGAAGGACGAGCTTTCCCTTCAGCTGGTCTCCGGAGACTACGCCAACTTTCAAAAGTTGGTCGACAAGGCAATCATTCAGGAGACCGAGCAGAAAAAGGTTGACCTGAAGAAGAAGAGGATGATTGCCTTCCGTAAGAATAAAGGAATGGCGTAGAGACCACGTTTTGCACCTCCCCCACCGGCGCCCCAATATCACCTGTGCCCGGTGTACCACACTGCGCCAACCGCCGCCAACCCCGGAGAAGGACATCCTAACCCCGCTCCTGCCGCACCAGCCGCTCCAACTGCCCCTGCCAAGAAAGCAGAGGTTCTGCGCGACAAGCACGACAAGCCCGTGATTTGCTTCAACTACCACCAAGAAGGGCATTATTCCCACCAGTGCCCTCACCCTAAATGTCCGCAAGGAGTCACGGCCAACCCTGCCGTCCGCGCCCGCGTCAACCATGTCTCCGCCGAGGAAGCCCAGGCCGCACCGGAAATTGTCATGGGTAAGTTTACAGTACATTCGGCCCCTGCAGTGGTCTTATTTGATACTGGAGCTACGCACTCCTGTCTTTCAACAACTTTTGTGGAAAAGTATAATCTGAACAAATGCGAATTAGCAAGACTAGTATTAATAGCCACCCCTGGCAAACAAACCCAAGCTCACTCTTATAGTCCAAGGGTATGGGTAGATATCCAAGGTACAATATTCTGGGCCGACCCCATCCTAATAGAATGCCAAGGTTTGGATCTGATTCTAGGAATGGATTGGCTCAACAAACACCAAGGTGTGATAAGATGTGCTCGAAGGCAAGTAACTGTGACCAGTGAAAAAGGAATTGTTGTCACCTTCCAAATGCCAAGTCAGAAGTCATGAAGGCCTTGTCTACACCAGATTACCTTGGAAGAGATACCCGTAGTCTGCGAGTACCCGGACGTATTTCTAGAGGATTTACCAGGGATGCCACCAAAAAGGGACATCGAGTTCCGGATTGATCTAGTACCCGGAACCACTCCCATCTACAAGCGACCATATCGGATGGCCGCCAATGAGCTAGCTGAGATGAAGCAGTAGCTTGAAGACCTTGAGAAGAAGGGATACATCATACCTAGTACATCCCCGTGGGGAGCCCCCGTCATCTTCGTTGAGAAAATGGAGGACAAGGCTAAGCGTATGTGCGTAGATTATCGAGCCTTGAATGAGGTGACCATCAAAAATAAGTACCCTTTACCCAGGATCGATGATCTATTTGATCAGCTGAAAGGAGCCACAATATTTTCCAAGATCGACCTGTGGTCCAGTTATCATCAGTTGAGGATTCAAGAGGAAGACATACCCAACACGGCATTCACCTCTCGCTATGGACTTTACGAGTGTACCGTCATGTCCTTTGGATTGACCAACGCCCCGGCTTTCTTCATGAATATGATGAATAAGGTGTTCATTGAATAGTTGGACAAGTTTATCGTCGTATTTATAGATGACATCCTCATCTATTCCAAGGACAAAGAGGAGCACGAGACCCACATCCGATTGACCTTAGGAAAACTAAGGGAACATCAGTTATACGCCAAGTACAGCAAGTGCAAATTTTGGACGACAGAAGTAAAGTTCCTTGGACATATCATCTCCGCACAAGGTATCGCAGTAGACCCTGCTACCGTGGAAGCAGTTACTGATTGGTTGCCACCTACCAACGTATCAGAGATACAGAGTTTTCTGGGTTTGGCTGGATATTATCGGCGTTTTATCGAAAATTTCTCCAAGATATCCAAGCCTATGACTAATTTGTTGCAAAAGGGAGAGAAGTTTGAATGGACTCCTGAATGTGAGGAAAATTTTCGCACCCTCAAGACCTGTCTAGTGTCAGCACCCATACTGACCCTACCAGATATAAGGAAGGACTTCCATGTCTATTGCGACGCATCTCGCCAAGGATTGGGATGTGTTCTTATGCAAGACGGGAAGGTTGTCTCGTACGCCTCTCGGCAATTGAGACCCCATGAGCTAAACTACCCTACACATGACCTGGAATTGGCCGCTGTTGTGCACGCCCTAAAAATATGGAGGCATTACTTGGTCGGAAATCGCTGCGAAGTCTTTACGGATCACAAGAGTTTGAAGTATATCTTCACGCAGCTCGATCTCAACCTTAGGCAAAGGCGATGGTTAGAATTGATAAAGGACTACGACCTAGGCATTCACTACCATCCCGACAAAGCAAATGTGGTAGCTGATGCATTAAGTCATAAACGATATTGCACCGCCATCGTGATTCAGGATCATGCACCTTTGTTATATAGGGAGATGGAAAAGTTAAATCTCGGGTTAACCATAGGAGCCTATCTAGCCACCCTGGAGACCCAACCAGTCCTGTTTGAACAGATCCGTGAGGCTCAGTTAGAAGACCCGGACATAGCCTCCATGAAGAAAAACATGAGACAGGGTAAGGCCCCAGGATTTTCAAAGGATGAGAATGGCACCATATGGTTCGGAACCAGGATCTGCGTACCCGATAAACCAGAGATAAAGACCCTTATTCTAAGGGAGGCCCATGATACTCTGTACTCCATCCATCCCGGGAGTACAAAGATGTACCAAGACCTGAAGGAACGATATTGGTGGGTTAGCATGAAAAAGGAGATTGCCCAGTTCATCGTGGAATGTGACACCTGCCGTCGAGTAAAGACAGAACACCAGAGACCCAAAGGGCTGTTACAGCCACTTAAGTGCCCGAATGGAAATGGGAAGAAATCGGTATGGACTTCATCACCAGACTCCCAAAGACCCAACTTGGTTATGATTCTATATGGGTAATCATTGATCGGCTAACAAAGGTAGCTCACTCCATGGCCGTCAAAACGACCTTCAGTGGCCCTAAACTAGCAGAGTTGTATATGGCCCGCATAGTGTGTATTCATGGAGTACCCAAGAAGATAGTCTCCGATAGAGGGAGTCAGTTTACGTCTCGATTCTGGAAAAACCTTCAAGAGGAAATGGGAACGAGACTAAACTTCAGCACAGCATACCACCCTCAAACAGATGGACAAACTATAAGGGTGAATCAGATATTAGAGGATATGCTTCGGGCATGTGTCTTGGACTTTGGAGGAACTTGGGATAAGAGTTTACCATACGCCGAGTTTTCGTACAACAACAGTTATCAAGCCAGCCTTCATATGTCCCCCTTCGAAGCTTTATAAGGACGTAAGTACAGGACGCCTCTACATTGGGATCAAACTGGTGAAAGCCCAAGTGTTTGGAACAGATATCCTTCGGGAAGCTGAAGAGAAAGTATGGATTATCAGAGACCGACTCAAGACAGCCCAATCTCGACAGAAGAGCTATGCGGACAATCGTCGTCGAGATTTAGCCTTTGAAGAAGGAGACCATGTTTACCTTCGAGTTACCCCTCTCCGTGGCACTCAACGGTTTAACATGAGAGTAAAGTTGGCACCTCGATACGTTGGACCTTTTCCCATTGTTCAACGTCAAGGCGAGGTCGCTTATCAGTTAGAGCTACCACCCTCATTGGCCAGGGTACATGACGTGTTTCATGTGTCACAACTAAAGAAGTGTCTTTGAGTCCCAGCAGAGCAAGTAGACCTTCAGCAGTTGAACATTCAAGAAGATCTGACCTATGTGGAAAAGCCTGTCAGGATCTTGGAAGTCGAAGAAAGAACCACTAGGAGTCACATCATCCACTTCTGTAAAGTTCAGTGGAGCAATCATCCCGTAGAGGAAGCTACATGGGAAAAAAAGAAGAACTCAAAGCACAACATCCAGAGTTATTCGAGGATTGATCCGAATCTCGAGGAAGAGATTCTCTGTAAGGGGGATAGGATTGTAACATCCCAAGATTTAAAATTAAATAAAATAATGGAAATACATTTTTCAGGGAATTAAAGGAATTATTTAATTAAAGAAAACCCTAAAAGAGCCCTATTAAAGCCAAATAGAAGGAAATACTTTATATTTTGACTTGGAAAATTTATGGAGGAATCTAGAGGCCAAGATATAATTTTAGGAATTTTTTCCAAATTTTTATCAACAGTGGTTCAACCCTTAAACAAATAAATGAATTACTGGAATTATTTTAATTCAGAAAATAATTTTTTAATCCTAATGGGCCGCAACCCTGAATCCTCCCTGAGCCCAGCCCAGTCCAAGCCTTGCGTCACTGACATGTGGGACCCAGGTGTCAGCGCCGCTCCCCTCCTCTCTCTCCGCCTGCGCCCCGCCTCGGCCCCACGTGTCAGCCACTCGCGCCTGCCTCCATCTCTCTGGTCGGCGGGGCCCGCCTGTCGGCCCTTCCTTTTTTGTTTGCCCGCCGACAGGTGGGGGCCACCTGTCGGATCCATCGTCCTCGATGGAACCCCCTCTCCCCTTTCCTTTCCCGGCGATCCCCTTCCTTTTTCCCACCGATGGCCGCCCTTATTCATCAATCCATGCCCGGTTTCGCACTTAAGGAAGCTTGGCCGGGATTTGGAAACCCTCGCCAGAGAGGGAAGGAAACCGAGGGTTTCCTTCCCTTTAATCACCACCGACGACCCTATAAAGACCCCCTCGGCTCACCGCACTCCGCCCACTCCTAAGGCCCTAGCCAGAGCACTCTAGAGCGCTGCCGCCGCTTTTTCGAGTTCCTCCCCTGCTTCACCACTGGCCGCCGCTCGCCACTGCCTCGGGCCTCCTCCATCCACGCTGCCGCCACCATCGTGACCACCGAAGCCTGCCCACCCTCGGCCACACCTTCGCTGGCCGTGAGGACCGCCGAATCATCGTCGCCGACGAGCACCCGAAAACCTCCCGCCGTCTACCCTCGCCGCCGGTCGCCTTCGGACGTCCTTCTCCGCTGTCGAAGGTATGATCGTGACCACCATCTCCTCCTCTTTCCATTTCCGCCGAGATCGAGGCCCCTAGGCCCTCGCCGTCGCCGTCGCCGCCGCACCCTCGCCCCGCCATCGCCGGAGACGAAGGTACTGTACTCCCTTACGTGCGTGCCATGCCAGATTGAATCCTGGCCGCACGTTCGCGATCGGAGCGCCCTGATTAAATCTCGTAATCCCTACGGGATTTAATCTCCGCCATTAATCCAGTCAAAGGGGTACAGGGCCATCTGGGCCGTTGATCGCTATTTAAAGGCTTGACTCAATCTCATGCGTCCACGTAGTACCCTTTGGCGAGTTTTAATCTCGACCGTATGTTTTCACTTAACCCTCCCGCCTCGCATCTAGCCGCTGGATCTAGATCCAACGGTCCAGATCAATCGGGTCCACGCGCACAGTCACGGGTTCACGGTGAACCTAGTTCACCGTGCACTAGGGACTGTTTTTTGTTTAAATAAAAATCCAGAAAATTGTTTAAACTTTAAAAATTCATAACTTGCTCATTTTAACTCCAAATTTCACCATTCAAATTTTGTTAAATTCCTCTTTTTATTCTCTACACATTAATTTCATAAAAACAGTATGTCACTTTATCCCAAATTATTCTAATGAAATAAATGAATAAAAACCCCTTAGGGATAAATTGTTAATTCATGAAATAAATTAGGAAAGACCCTAAAATATAATCCTTAACCATTTTCAACATAACTCCTGAATAATAAAGCTTAATATCACACATTTAAAATCATAAAACTTGTATGCTTATGTTTTAATATTTCGATTGTTTATTAAATGTTATGTTTACTTTTTTTCCGTATCGAGAAGACTACGAGATCGTCGAGGAGCCGAAGTTTTACCCCGAGGTTCCTCCATCACCATTTGCTGATCAAGGCAAATCACAACCCCCATTTTGATCATCATTGAGCCCATGTTTTAATAAATTATCGCCATAACTCATAGGATAATATTGCATTAGTCTAATCTCAAGCCTTACACTAAATTTATTAGATCCCCGTCCTTGTGTGTAAACCCAAGCCATGCTTATCGAGCCTTAAATCCTTGTCACTCTACTATAATATATTAGCTAGTGTCCAATGTACCGACACAACTGCTATAGGATAAAAGAATGAGTCGTAGATAGATGGATTCTACTATATGTATTTCCCCGTTATTGTCATCTCTGGACTTTGTTGGAGTTGGCTATGTTATAAGTATGGTGGGTTCCGGGTGCAAGCTAGGGCATTGGTTGGTTGCACCCGGGGCACTATAAGGACCGGTCTGTGGGATCTGTTGCAAAGCACTTCCGTACTAACCACAAGTCTAATGAGTAAGTCCTAACTGAAAGTATGGAACAATCCGACTCGATGCACCATAGTGGAGGGGGCAAGGGGCAACCTACGGGTGACTTGTACCGACGTGGCTCAAGGGGGGTATGGTGTTGGCTCGACCCGTCGGGGCACCATATGAAACCCATAAGAGGGTGCTGTTAGGTCGAGGCGGACCATATGGAAGGTTTTGGCATGAGTTCCCGTGGTATGGGTCATCTCGTTACACTTTAGTGTATGTGATGAGTGCGTGCTTTGTGGGTACAGTGGTACACCTCTGATCAGAGTATTTAAATCTTTTCGAAAAGCCGAGCCCACGATCAAGGGCGGGTTGTGTGACTTCTCGTAGTTAGTTTACTATTGGTTGAATGAAAGTGTTATTCATGGCATGTAAGGACTGTTGAGCGAGGGTGAACTGACTGTACCCCTCGAGTTAGAAGATGATGCATGAACTCATGTTTACTTTTCTGCATTAATAAGTTGATTACATTAATTGCTTTACAAATTATGCTGTTCCGCAAAAGTAAGCCACTACCTTCCTTGTTATTATCTTGCATTATAATTGCATTCGGTGGCTTGCTGAGTACGATTGTACTCACCCTCGTTGACTTACACCACCAGAGGCAGTCTACTACGAGGAGGGTGACGGTCTGGAGTAGCGACCCAGTCAAGGCATGAGACTGGAAGAAGGCGTTCATCTAGAGGATTTATTTTATTAGTTTCTCTTTGTTTTAACTCTTTTGTAATAATATGGTCTACGAACCATGATTGATTGTTGTATTATACGCATTCGTGTGATGAATGTCTCGTATTTATTGATTTTCTATGGAATTTCAATAAATTCCCGGTTTTATTAAATCGGGGCGTTACAATTTTCCCTAGGGGTAAATCTGTCTTTTTCCCTTTTGTTGGGCTGCCTATAAATAGGCGCCAACCCCCTAGGGTTAGGGTCAACTCATCTGCAATTAAACATCTGATTTCTTCTCTTCGTTTTTTTTCTTCGGCCGAAATTACACGCGCGGCGGAATCATCCAGGGATGTGTGTAGGCTGCAGCTGCCTAGCAGCCTATGCTGCACTTGTAGCACTTCGGGCCTCGGGCGGTGCGCTTGTGGCACATGTGGTTGAGAGCCGTGCAGCGTCATGGCACGTGGAGGCGGAGTCGAGCGTTTTTCTGCAAGTCCAAGGCGTGTGCGTCATGGCACAACAGCTTTGGCACAGGCGGCGTGGCTTCGCGGGATGCTTTTTCGTGCACAGACTTGGCACACGGCTTGCGAAGTCTGTAGTAGCACGGCGCTTCTGCACGAGCGGACGCAACAGGAAGCTAGCGGCATGGCAGTGCTTGCAGGCGCGTGGCAGAATCAGTAGTGATAAAATCTGATTAAATTCCTGAGTATTGTTGATGATTTGATCTTTGCTATTTGAAATGTTTGTGCGTTATATGGTCTTTTGATCTGCTTTTGAACATTTTGTTGGTGTCTTTTTTATTAGGACACCAGTCATTTTTAGGCTAGATTATTTTCACTGCTTTTGATCTGGTTGTTTCCGCTGATTATCTGTTGAGGTGCGTTGGGTGTTGGGAGAAGGCCATTGATTCGAAAGAATTTTTTAGGCGCCCAGTCACCCCCCCTCTGGTTGCTACTTTCGGTCGTACAAGTGATATCAAAGCGAGGTTAGGGTTTTTCCATACCTTAACTGGTTCTAACCCCAGGTAGTGATCTTGACTTCCTCTGGTAAGGTCCCGTCCCTAGAAGCTTTTGGCTACACTTATTGGAAGACTCGCATGCAAGCCTATCTCATGAGCCAGAGCTCGGACATTAGGGATATTTGTGTTCACGCTACCTTTTCTAAGCTTCCTGTTGCTGAGCGCACTTCTCCTAAGATAATCGCCTAGCATCAGAACAATAGCAAAGCAGTGAACATTTTATTTTCTAGTTTAGGTCCCAGTGAGTTTGAGCGCGTTAGCCATCTCGACACTACTCGAGAGATCTGGGCTACCCTCCAGGCACACCATGAGGGGACAGCTCAGGTCAAGGCTAGGCTCTATCAGACCTACCGGCGTGAGTATGAAAATTTCTCACAAAAGCCGGGAGAGTCTATTGAGACTTTGTTTGGTCGCTTTCAATCGATCATTAAAAAGCTTTGGGCTAGAAATGCCGATCGTGATCAGCTAGTCTCAGATCATGAACAGGCACTCAAGGTTCTTCATACCTTGGACCCTAAGATCTGGGAGATCAAGGTATCCTCTATTGTTGAGAGCGCTTCCTATGATACCTTGACTGTCGTAGAGCTTTTCAGTAAGCTCAAGGCCATAGAGGTTGATATCCAGTTGAGATCAAATCTCACTGGTTCTGGCTCAAAAACCCTGGCCCTTGTGACACCTTCTGTTGATCCTACTGGTTTGAGTTGTGCTGCATTCTCTTTGATGTCTATCACTAAGGACTAGCTGGATTCACTAGGAGATGATGATTTGTGTATGATTAACAACCGGGTGCGTCGTGTCTATGATAAACGATTTTTCAAAAGACACTGCAAAAAATCCGGATGCTTTGAGTGTGGTGATCCGGGTCATTTCATCGCCGACTGCCCTAAGAGGAAGAGTTACAAGAAGGGCACCGACGGTAGCTCCAATGACTCTGACAAGCACGATAGCTCCACCTTCGTAAAGGGCAAGCTCAAGACAAGGTTCTTTCGAAAGGCCCTGAAGGACTACTGGCGTGAGAACAAGAAGCGAGACAAGGCCTTCTTCACCGAGATGGAGAGAAGCTACTCCAAGAGGTCATCGTCTTCTTCCTCATCTTCAAGCTCAAGTGATGAAGAGATCGTGATCAGGAAGGGGAAGGACAAGGACGATCCGGTGGGCCTCTGCTTCATGGCCTTCAGGGATAGGCCGAAGATCCACTCGCACCACAACCGAAGATCCCACAAGATCTTCTGCTCAATGGCTCTTGGGGATAAGGAAGAGAAGGGCTCCCTCGACAACTCCGATGACGACGATGATGAAAAGGTATCTTCCTATGAACAAGAAGTCATTGATTTACTTGAAGAGAACCGTTAGGAGTTGAGGTATCGGGAAAAACTGCTTAGAGGTGTTAAGAAAAGGATAGATGAGCTTGAGAGTGAGCTTGTCATGGCCAACGGCAGGATTGAGAGCCTATCTTCTTCCGCTTGCTTGGGTGGTAGCAGTGAGTGCTCAAATTGTGAGGTGTTACTATGTGACCTGACGACTCTAAAGTCCAGGTACATAGAGAGGGTAGATGAGAGGGACGCTTTGGCCACTGAGCTTGAGAGCATTTAGGTGGAGCTGAAAGATACTCATGCCACTGTCGTCGTGCCCTTGTTGACTGCCCATCCCATCTAGCTAGTTTAGCTGAGCTGAAAGTCAAGGGTGATGAGTAGTTGGCGAGTTGGAGAGAGTCAGAGCTGAACTAGAGCAAACTAGGCTAGAGCTTGAGACATTGTCAGTTCCACCCACTGTTTGTGAGAACTGCTTGTCTCTTAGATTGGAGTTGATCAAGCTGAAAGCTGAGAAGTCTGTCCAAGTTGATAGAGAGTGTAAGACCTGCTTGTCTTAGGTGGAGGTACTAGCTTCCTTGAGAGAGGAGCTAGCTGATGTTCAGAATGAGAACTTTTACCTCCATCAGATCCTGAGTTAGTTGAGTGTCAGAGAGCCACAGCTCGGCATGATGATCCAGCAGTTTAAGAGGCAGGATGGGTTTGGGGTAGGCTACACCTATACCAAGGCTGATTTTGAGAGTGCCATTAGCCGTGTAGTGGAGTGGAGTAAGATGACTCCTGAGCAGAGATATCCCAAGACTCACTCCATTGAGTCTTTCCGGGCTAGTCAGCCCAAGGATGGAGTGTTTCAAGAACAACCTAAAGCTCCACCCAAGAAGTTTGTATGGGTCCCAAAGCCTAAAAATCTCCACACTTCTCTTAACTCTCTACCTGGACCCTCTCATACCAAAGAGTCTACACCCAACACCACCAAGCCTTAGAACCAAAAGCCTCAACCACATCCCAAGAAGCCTACCTATCACTATCAGTTTTGTCAAAGAGACGGGCATATTGAGGAGTTTTGCTTTAGGAGGAAGCGGGTTGAGAGAGTAGAGAGAGCTCTAGGTGGGCAGGAGTAGTTCTACCAGCAGGGTGGTAGATAGAGAGTCCCTCGACACGGAGAGAGGCTAGAGGCCAGGCCACATCATGTAGGTGGTGGTAGAGGAGACGACTTTCATGACCGTGCTCCAGAGGGTGGTTTTCGCTCTGGCAGAGCTCCAGGTCATTCTTGATACGGCTTTGGACCTCGTGGCCATGACTTTAGGCAAAACAGAGGACCGCGCTTTGAGCCGCATTTTGGTCCAGACTTTTATGATTCCTTCTGCTTTCCTACTTTCGAGCAGATGGCTCGACACTGGTTTAGCTCCTTTGCTAAACCTGGTGTCGGACCATTTGCTCCCACTCATGACCATTGATCTTGCAGGATCGAGGATTGGAAGACGTGTGGATCATGGATTCAGGATGATCTCGCCACATGACGGGACATCGCAGATGGTTCTCCAGCCTCACTCCCCCAAGCTCCAAGGAGTACATCACTTTCGGGAATAGTGGTCAAGGGAAGGTACAAGGTATTAGGTCGATTCTCATCTCTGATCATTTCTCTTTGAAGAATGTTGGTTTGGTTGGAAACTTGAATTTTAATTTGATTTCTGTTTCACAACTTCTTGAGGATGGTTTAGATGTTCGCTTTAAGAAGGGCATGTGTTCTATTGTTGATTCAAGAGGATCTTTGGTTTGCCAGATCTTACCCTTCGGTAAGGTTTTCGGATTGATTTCTCTAGTTCTTTTGGTCCTTCTCGCTGTTTGATTGCTGGATCCTCCTCTAAGCTCTAGAAGTGGCATAGGAGGTTAGGTCATTTGAGCTTTGATCTGCTAGTCAGATTGAGCTCTATGGACCTTATCCGAGGATTGCCCAAGCTTAAGATGGAGAAGGATCTAGTTTGCCATCCCTGTCATCATGGGAAAATGGTTGCCGCTTCTCACGCACCTGTGACTTAGGTGACGACGTCGTACCCGGGAGAGCTGTTACACATGGATACTGTTGGTCCAACTCGGGTACGCTCAGTCGGTGGGAAGTGGTATGCGCTTATGATTGTTGACGATTTTTCTCTATTCTCGTGGGTTTTCATTCTAGATTCTAAGGATGAGGCTTTTCAGTTTGTTCATGACCTGATTTTGAAGCTGAAGAATGAGAACAATGGTCGGATGCAAGCAATTTTCTCTAACAATGGCTCTGAGTTCAAAAACTCTCAGTTCGTCAACTTCTATAGTGATCAGGGTCTTGAACACCAGTTTCTGCCCCTTACACTCCCCCACAGAACGGCGTTGTGGAACGAAATAACCGCACTCTGGTCGAGATGGCTAGGACGATGCTCGATGAGCATAGGACTCCTAGGCGCTTTTGGGCTGAAGCCATGAACACGGCTTGCTATCTAGCCAACCACATTTTTCTTAGAGCTTACTTAGGTAAGACATCATATGAGTTGTGGTTTGGCAGATAGCCCAAGGTGAGTCACTTGCGAGCGTTTGGCTGCAAGTGCTTTGTGCTCAAGAAGGGAGGGCATTTGGACAAGTTTTAGTCTCGTTGCTGGGATGGAGTCTTTCTTGGTTATGCTTTGCATTCTCGAGGCTTCCGTGTTTGGAATCTTGACTCCCAGCAGCTTGTCGAGACCTGTAAGGTTTCTTTTGATGAGTCCATACTTTCGCTGACTCCTTTTGAGCTTTCTGGAGATGATGAGCTTGGAGAGTCCATCTTCGAGGAAGATGATGACGCTCTGGCTGTGGATGAGGGTGGGCCTTCTGCACAACCTGCAGACCCCACACCTTCTGAGACTTCGACTAAGGACGAGGGCGGACCTCTGATCACTTCTTCCACTTCGATGGAGCCCCCTCAGTCGAGTCCAGAGATGCCAGTTGCTGACTCTAGAGAGGTGACTTTAGATCACCTAGGACCTCGAGCAGTTCAGCGTGATCACCCCTCAGAGCTCATCATCGGTGATCTCACTTCGAGGTCCTTGCGTTCTTCTGTCGGCTCACTTGCTGTGTTTGCTGAGTCTGCTTTTGTTGCCTCTTTTGAGCCCAGAGATGTTTCTCATGCTATTTCTGGTGCAAATTGGATAAACGCCATACAAGAAGAACTTGAGAATTTTGTTCGTAATTGGGTTTGGACACAGGTTGAGATGCCACCTGGATGCAACCCCATAGGCACCAAGTGTTTTTGCTAGAAAGAAGGTATTGATTTTGAGGAGACTTTTGCCCCTGTTGTCCGTCTTGAGTCCATTCGCATTCTTTTGGCATTCGCTGCTTCTAAAGGTTTTAAACTTTTTCAAATGGATGTCAAGAGTGCTTTTCTGAATGGGTACATAGAGGAGGAGGTCTATGTTAGGCAACCCCCTGGTTTTGAGAACCCTAAGTTTCCTCGACATGTTTTCAAGTTGCAGAAAGCTTTATACGGTCTGAAGCAAGCCCCTAGGGCTTGGTATGATCGCCTAAAGCAGTTTTTATTGGGGAACGACTTTGTGATGGGTTCTGTGGACAAAAATATTTTCTTGCTCAGAGTTGGCTCAGACTTATTGATTGCTCAGATTTATGTGGACGAGATTATTTTTGGTGGTTCTACTAATGAGCTTGTGTCCATGTTTTCTGAGCAGATGCACAGCGAGTTTGAGATGAGCCTCATGGGTGAGCTCAAGTACTTCTTAGGGCTCCAGATCAAGCAGACCAAGGATGACATCTTCATCCACCAGAGCAAGTACATGCGGGACATGTTGAAGAAGTTTGACTTTGGTGGAGAGCTGAAGCCTTAGATGACCCCAATCGGTACATCTGGGGGCCTGGACAAGGATGAGAGCAGCGTCAAGGTCAATGAGAGAGAGTATCGAGGGATGATTGGTTCGTTGTTGTACTTGACGGTGATGAGAACGGACATTCAGTTCGCCGTTGGATTGTGCGCGCTTTCAGTCTTCACCACGTGCATCTCATCGGCAGGCTGTCAAGCGCATTTTCAGGTACCTTACCTATGCGTCTGATCTAGGTCTTTACTATTCAGCATCATCGTCTCTTGATTTATCTGGTTTTTCCGACGCTGACTTTGGTGGGTGCTGGCTGGATCGCAAGTCGACTTCCGGTACTTGCCAGTTTCTTGGTTCTTCGCTTGTCTCTTGGTCTTCTCGAAAACAATCTGGAGTTGCGCTTTCTACTACTGAGGCTGAGTATGAAGTTGCTGCTAGCTGCTGCTCACAGTTGGTTTGGATGATTTCCACGTTGAGAGATTTTGGGTTGTCCTTCCCTGCCAGAGTTCCTTTATTTTGTGATAGCACCGGTGTGATTAGTGTAGGGAAAAACCCATGTCTTCATTCAAAAACCAAACATATTGATGTGCGTTTCACTTTCTTAGGGATCAATATGAGAAAGGGGTCATTGACCTTGTTCATGTTGATACCCATCAGCAGTTGGCTGACATTTTTACCAAACCCCTAGATCAGTATACTTTTGAGCGTTTGCGAGGGGATTTGGGAGTTGTGTATCCTTTTTCGGATATTTTTGAGTCAATTTTCTTTCTTCTTTACTCTTTTCTTGAGTATTTTTGTGTGAGTTCATATCATGCATATTCACATATCACACTTTGAGCTTGCTTATGTTATATGATTGATCTGTGTTGCTTGTTCTAGATAGTATATGTTTTTGAATACATGTCGATAATCATGCTTTTCTTCAGTTCACATGATATGTCTGATATCTGTCATATGCATGGTTTTTATGCCTTAAAATTGAAAAATGATCACCATTGCTTCTGGTAACTAGCATGTGTAGGCTGAATGCTTTTGCTATCTTTTACATGCGTGGTAGCTAGTTCCTTACTTAGATGCGGATATGCAACTTGGACATCTATATGCTTTAACATGGAAAATGTGCTATAAAAATGATAAAAAATCAGAAAAATGAAAATTCCATGCTTTTTATGCATAATTTGAAAAGATCTATGTGGGTTTGCTTTGTCGCATTGCATTGTTCTGGATTGCTTACCATAGCACTTTAGTATGAACTAGGATTGTGTAATGTATGCTAATACCAATGTCTTAAGCTTCTAATGGTCCAGTTCTGGCCTATGCTTGACTTGGTCGGTTAGCATAAGGTTGACATGCAAATAACCCCTGGCAAAAATGAAAAAGGAAAAGAAAAAGCCTGAAAATTAAAAAGATAACAAGTTTGCTGAAGCTCTTTGTTCTAGACAATGCTTATCATGGTAGATACTCGCTAGCCTCTGCATCTCATGCTTTACTTTGCTTGTCAACTAGAAAATGTGGTGATGCTTTTTTTGCAAAAATTGAAAAATGTGTGCCAATGATCATTCCATGTGTATTAGACAGTACTTCTTTTGCTATACTTGCTTGATGTTGTAATTGTAGTCAATCATATTTGAGAAGCATGCTTTTTACACTCCACCTGCACCCCAGTTGCAATCATTGCATATTTTGAGGGGGAGCTGCATTTTAGGGGGAGTTTGAGTTTGTGTCGTTTTAGAGTGCATTTAGTCTCACTTGATGAGTCCAATTGTCAACAAGGGGGAGAAATTTTGGGTTACTTAATTTTGGGTTACTTGATCTTTTAGAAGAGTTTAGGGGGAGTTTTGACTTTCTCTGGGATTTGTTTTAGGGGGAGTTTTTAGTCTCTTTTGCCTTTACTCTTTGGATATCTGTTTATAGCAAAAAATGGCATTAATGGTCAAACTAGGCAAATACTGAAAAACGGTATTTTTGACCGAAAATATGTCAAACCTGGCAACGGCCAGTCTGACCGGCTATGGTAGGTCGGTCCAACCTGCCAGGGTCCAGATTACGGATCCAAATAGGATTCGAGGTATTTTCGCCCAAAACTTATCTCAACGGGGTTTTGGCCGCATCTAACTCTATCCCTAGCCAGGGATAACCAGCCCACCCCCTATAAATACTAGGGGCAAGGCTGATTCAAGGGCTCTCTCTCCAATCCACAAATCCAAAGCCCTAGCTTTGAATTGCATTTATTTTCTTTAGTTTCCGTACCTTCGTGGGTTTGCTTGAAAGCCCTCCGTCTGCCACGTACGTAATCAAGGTAACCCTTGTTGGTTCGTTCGTGAACCTCCCGTTAATACACGTAACGGATTGCTATCCTTTTTATCAGTTTTTTATCGCCCTACTCGGCAATTCAGCCCTCTGGCCGAATTGTGTTTGATGTCTTATTGTTTTTGCAGATAAATTGCCTTCCTAAACATCTCTGCAAAGTTTGGAGGCGATTGAAGATTATTTGCTAAGGTTACCGAGGTTTAGTAGATCAGATCTGTTACTTCGGTCCGACCGGCGTTGAGATACCGGTCTGACTGGACCTCGTCACGTCATTTTCAGCAACAGCCGGTCAGACCGACTACACTCCACCGGTCTGACTGGGATCCTCAACACCGAGCCTACCGAAGCCCTAACCACTGAAGCCCTGTATGCCAGAGCTCCGCACGTTCGAAGGCCAATATCCGAAGATCCCTTCGCCCGGTGTGACCGGGGTAGCACGGTCGGTCCGGCCGACAAAGCTTCACCGGTCAGACCGCCAGAGCCACACCTCGCACCAACCTTCGGGACTTCACCCAGAGCCCCTTCGCAACCTCTGGTCCGACCGAGGTTATACCTTCGGTCTGACCGGGCTTGAGGTCGAAGGTGCCCTAGGGACCCTTCGGACCAGACTCCGCTGTAACTCCGAATCGGCCTCCGAATTGGCTGATTCCAGGTATTTTGGTCATTTTGCCACTGTTTACATTATTACTAATACTTTTCGGCCAATTGGATTAAAATATCAATTATTTATCTGATTGCCTGATGACTCCAAATCCCTTGTCACTATTCAGGGTAGTCGGAACACGACGTCGGTATCATTGCGATACTTTTGGACATCAAACTGACCCAAGTGCGGGGGCGCATTTCTGCGTCAACACACTTTCTGGCGACTCCGGTGGGGACAACGCTAACCATGACTACTACCTCTACATCGGCAGTGGGTACCTCTACTACGTCTACTTCCACTACATCGCTGATGAACATTATGGGGAGCGCGGACATTGATGACCGCAACATTATAATGCCCACCATGGCGTACATATCTGAGGAAGACCAAGCAAAGATTGAAGCGAAAAAGAGAGAACTCGAGGAACTGGTGCTCAGAGATTGCATAAAGACACGCTCGGGCTTCGTCATGCGCGACAACCTCAACTTGACCCAGGTACGCCCATCATCACCCCCTTTATATGCCTCACAAGTCGACCATAGAATAGTTGTGTCTGTTGATCAGGCGGTTAGCGCCTCGCTAGCCAATAAACTAGAACTTGCAGTTGTCTCGCAAGTGGCGGCAGTGTTTAGAAGATTTGGTTTTACTAAGGCCGATTCACCAGCACCAATCACTAGTATTCCACCAGCACAACATATTTATAGCAGAACCGACGGCAATACTAGAAAAACCATCACATTTCCGGCTACTTCATCCACAGTCGAAACACATAACTACGGTTATGGCCAGGCAAACCTAGCTTATCAAGTACCACCGCCTCCTGCGCCCATACATGCCCTGTCGTCGCTCACACTGCACACTCCCACGCCACAGCATAGGCCAGAGCATGTTGATATACCGCCACGCGTCCCACCACCACATGAAAGACGCGCGCAAGCATTAGATCACGACAATATCGAGGAACGTATTCGCGCGCTATTTAGGGAATGCACCGGCTTTGCACCTCGGGATAGAGCTAGGGTTTATCGAAAACCATATCCCTACCACTTTGACACCATTCCATACCCTCGTGGTTATAGAGTCCCAGATTTCATGAAATTTGATGGCGAGGGTAGTAAATCCACGTTAGAACACATTAGCCAATTTTTAGCACAATGTGGCAAAGCTAGTGGATCGGATGCATTAAAACTCAGGTTATTTTCCCTAACGCTGTCTGGCACCGCATTCACTTGGTTTTCGGCGCTTCCGCCAAACTCCGTACAGACATGGGCGCAACTAGAGTAGAAGTTTAATGATTATTTCTACATAGGCGAGACCGAGCTTAGGCTATCACACCTCACAATGATTAAGTAAAAATCTAGCGAAAGTATTTCTGAGTATGTTAAACGCTTTAGAGACACCTGGAATAAATGCTTTAGCCTAAACATATCAAAAAGAGACCTAGCAGGTATAGCATTCAATGGCCTACGGGCAGAAATTAAGGATCGGATGGATAATCAATACCTCTTGGACGTTAGCCAAGTATTGTAACAGGCTCTAGTCTAGGAAGACCGGGCCAGAGATAAAAAAAATTGTTAAAACTTTTAATAAACCAAGGGCTGAGATCCACACTATGGAGCACTCAGACGAAGGAGAATCAGAAGAGGAAGAGGATCCGGCCGATACGTACACGGCCGAATGGACTTGGAGCACGAAGTCCAAGCCCGTCACCTACTCCAAATTGTGGTCGTCTCCCTCTAAGAGTTGGCCTAATGAAATTAGATATTCATTCGACGTAACTAAATGTGATAAGATATTTGAATTCCTATTAAAAAATCAACTTCTACGATTGCCGAAAGGGCAAGTCATGCCATCCTCTGACGAATTAAAAAAGCGTCCCTACTGCAAGTGGCACGATTCGCATTCTCACTACACTAACGATTGCAACGTTTTTCATCGGCAGGTACAATCGGCCATAGAGGAAGGACGATTGAAAATAGAAGCAAATCCAAAGATGAAATTAGACAGAGACTCTTTTCCCCTAAACAACGTTGAGCTAGAAGGGAAGAAGGTGTTGATTCGGCCAGAGAAGGCCGAGTCGGCTAAGGGGAAAGCAATCGTCATAGGATACACTCGCACACGCACACTTTTACCAAAGAATCCGGAGGTAGGGGTGTGGAAATAAAATATTAAATCATCATCTGCGGACAAACATCGCAGAAGGCCGAAGGTGACTTACAAGATGCTTTTGGACAAGCACCAACGAAGGTCCGAAAGAAGAGGTGTTCGCCCACGGGCTCTGGGATGGTCGAAGCCCCTAGGAGGGTGAGTCTCGTGAGAGTTGAGTTTGGACCTCAAGGTCTGAACACCCCTTCGGAGTGGGTACAGCCTCCGACAGGGTTAAGACCTCAGTGGCCGAACCCCCCTCCGGGTTGGTCCCAACCTCTGGCAGGGTTCGGACCTTAGTGGCCGAACCCTCCCCCGTCTTGGCCCCTATTTCTGGGAAGCTTCGAGCCTCAGTGGCCAAACCCGCCTCCTCCGGAGGCTTTCTAGCCTCTAGGTGGATCCGGGCCTCAGTGGCCGAACCCACCTCCTCCGAGCGGGCAACAGCCTCCTGATGGACTTGGCCTCCAGTGGCTGGGCCCGCCTCCGCCATGGGATAATTTACCTCCGGCTTGGAAGGACCCTTCGCTAGTTTGGTCCGAGGTACCATCGACGTGGCCGGGCTTCCAACTGGCCAATGGGTTTGGCACTCAGTGGGCAAAGCCGCTAGAGCCTCTGATGCCGCCACCCTACTGCTGGGCGATGGCTCCGACTTGGCCTCCGCTGCCAGAGAACTTCGTGCAATGTCCGACTACTAACACTTACACTCCTTCTAGTGTCTTTGAGTGGCAGGTTCGGGGGCCGGCGCAGAATGACAATATTGTTCACCACCTGTCCGTAGTGCCTCAGAACCGGGCTCCACGAGATGTCACCGGAAGGGATGAACGTGAATACGCCTCGGAGGTTATAGTCATCAGGGTTGGATCCCAGGAGGTCCCAATCCCGAAGGGTGCCCCAATGGAACAGCGCGAAGACTCAGCCGAAGCTAGGTCTGACTGGCCTACTAGGGCCGGTCCGACTGGCCTTATGATGGTTTTCGGCATAGACCGGTCCGACTGGCCCGCTACAGCCGGTCTGACCGACCAAGAGCAAGGGACCTCTCATGGCAAGTGCAAGATATCTGGGGCTGATACAGACAAATCCCCTTCAAAAAAAATGCTAGAAGCAAGACCGTGGCACCCAACACCCGTCCTCAGCCATCATGGGCACCCTTGGGGATGTCCAAATCACAAAAGAGGAGGTTACAGCGCTTGAGGGCGCAAGAGATGAGAAGAGAAGGCCGAGGAGGCACGAGACACGTTTTTTGAGGAAATCCATCCTTGGCCCACGGTGAAGAAAGTCTGGAGACCTAGGCCAGTCATGGTCAATGACTCGGCCCCCGTTGTTAGCTCCGACGAAGACGATTTGCTCGACGATGACTACACTCCCATCTCCGAGGGGCCCGCTCCTCAGGCGATGGATATTGGTGTCATCATGTTGCCTTTCAAGTTCTCTCCACTGCAGGAGGAGGCCAGGGTCGCTCAGCTAAACCTTGGCCCACGGGATGCCGTATTCGAGAAGTCCAGAGACACGAACCATCACCTGAGACCCCTCTACATAAGGGGGCACATCGACGGGAAGCCTATCTCGAGGATGCTTGTCGATGGTGGCGCCACCATGAACCTAATGTCGTACTCCCTTCTAAGGAAGCTCGGCAAGGATGACGATGACCTGAAGAAGACCAACGTCACCCTCAATAGGTTCAATGGCGACACGACGGAAGCTAAAGGGGTGTTGTCCCTGGAACTGATGGTGGGGAACAAGACGCTACCCACAGCTTTCTTCGTCGTCAATGTACAAGGCAATTATAATGTATTGCTTGGGCGTGATTGGATCCACACAAATTAGTGTGTGCCGTCTACCCTGCATCAGCACCTAATACAATTGGATGGCGACGAAGTTGAGATAGTGTAAGCCGATACATCGGCCCATGTTAGTTTGGCTGATGCATCCGGAGATGCCGCCCATGATGAGATACAGTGCTTGTCGGGACGGGACCTCTCGGATTACGACTTTGTTAATGTATCAGAGGGGAGGTTCGTTCCTATTTTCATGAAGCCGGCCGGTGTGGCTCGGTTGTGTCTAAGATAGGATAATGTCTAGCGCTAATCTTGATTGGCTAAAATCTCGCGTGGAGCAATATCAGTCTTCTCAAGATGGTATCACCGAAGCCATTGAAGATTTTAGTGAGGTAGAAAAATTAGGTCAAGGCTTCTCGTCGGCCGACCCTTTGGAACAAGTAGACATAGGAGATGGTAGTGTTCCGAGGCCAACGTTTGTAAATCAGAATTTGAATAATGATGTAAAGGCTGAAGTAATAAAATTGCTTTGGTCGTATGTAGATTGCTTCGCATGGGACTACAGCGAGATGCCTGGGCTATGCCAAGAGCTTGTTGAGCATCGGCTCCCCATCAAACCCGGGATTAGGCCTTATAAACAGCCGTCGCGCCATTTCAATTCGGCCATCTATGACCGAGTTAAAGAGGAGGTTGAATGTCTATTAGCGGCAGGTTTTATTAGGCCATGCAGGTACATGGAATGGGTCGCTAACATCGTGCCTATTGAGAAGAAAGACAGTGGCAAGATACGCATCTGCGTCGACTTTTGGGATTTGAACAAGGCTACTCCAAAAGATGAATATCCCATGTCGATAGCCGACATGTTGATCAACGATGCCTCCGGACACAAGGTACTAAGTTTTCTTGATGGCAGCGCTGGTTATAATCAAATCTTTATGGCTGGAGAAGATGTTTTTAGAATGCCTTTTCACTGCTTGGGTTTTGTCGGTTTGCTTGAGTAGGTATTAATGACATTTGGTTTAAAGAATACTGGCGCCACATACCAACATGCCATGAACTTAATCTTTCATGACTTGCTAGGGGTTATGTTAGAAGTTTATATAGATGATGTTGTGGTCAAATCGGATGCTATGGAAAACCACCTCGCCGATTTGAGAGTTGCTTTCGAAAGAATACGTCAGTATGCCCTAAAAATGAACCCGCTCAAGTGTGCTTTCGGTGTGTCGGCGGGTAAGTTCTTGGGATTCATGATTCATGAAAGAGGCATTGAAATTGATCCTAAGAGGCTTGAGAAAGTTAGAGTATGTGTAGCGCCGACATGTAAGAAAGATGTGCAGAAACTGCTAGGCAAGGTTAATTATTTGCGACGCTTTATATCTAACTTGTCTAGAAAAATTGTTGCTTTTGTCCCAATACTCCGGCTAAAAAATGAAGCCGAGTTCACTTGGGGGGCAAGCCAGCAACACGCGTTCGAGAAAATCAAAGAGTGCTTATCGACGCCGCCAGTGGTAAGGGCGCCGAAGGCCGGGATTCTGTCTCGGCTTTATATTGCCGTGGAGGAGAGTGTGATTGGAGCCGTGTTGACTCAGGACATCGAAGGAAGAGAGTACATCATCACCTTCTTGAGTCATCGACTTCTAGACACCGAGACAAGGTAAGTGTTTGTGGAGCGTTTGTGTTTATCCCTCTATTATGCATGTACCAAATTACGTCACTATCTTCTCCCAGCACCTATATTGTAACCTGCCAAACGGATGTCATAAAATACATGTTGCAAAAGCCGATTCTAAGTGGTAGAATCGGCAAGTGGGCGTATGCGTTAATCGAATATGATTTGGCTTATGAACCGTTGAAAGCTATGAAAGGCCAAGTCGTTGCTAATTTTATAGTGGATCACCACATAGATGTCAATTGGGGTGATAAAGTCGCTTTGATTGAAGTATTACCATGGAAACTTTACTTCGATGGTTCGGCTTGCAAAAATGGCCAAGGTGTTGGAGTGGTACTCGTATCATCAAGTGGTATGCGCTTTGAAACCTCGGCCCGTTTGGAATTTCAACTAATAATCAAGCCGAATACGAAGCCCTATTGCAAGGTCCTGAGTTGTTAAACTCCATGGGTGTGAAATATGTTCATGCATATGGTGATTCTTTATTAGTCGTGCAACAAGTAGCCAAGCTTGCTCAATGTTTTAACGGTTTGTTAAATAGCTACTTGCATAAATGTTTGGACTTAATTTCTACCTTTAATGATTTTGAGATTACTCATGTGTCTAGAGAGGCCAACTCATTTGCAAATGACTTGGCTCAACAAGCATCAGGCTATCAAATTAGGAGAGGTAAATTCTGCACACGGGAAAGGCCGATGTTTGAAGATGATGTAGCACCCGAGGGTACTACTATCGGTCTAACTGTCTTTGTGAGCATGGTCCGACCGCCCTTGCATACCCAGTCCAACCGACCATGTCAGGATGGTCAGACCGAACTGTACCAGACAACCGGCAATAGTCAGTTGAATCGGGCCAACATGGTTGGTCCGACCGACTATTGTCAGGAAGGTTTAGCACTCGGGGGCAGATCCAAATGATAAATCATGAGGCCAATTCTAGTGGGAATTTGGCCATTGCTCCTTTGGTCAGTGAGGATGATTGGAGGATCCCAATCATCCAATATTTGAGAAATCCAAGCCAAAAGGTTGATCAGAAGGTTCGACGACAGGCTTTCAAATTTTTTTTGCTCGACGATATGTTGTATCGCCGGACTATCGATGGAGTACTTTTGAAGTGTTTAGACCCCAATAAAGCTAGAGTTTCTGCAGGCGAAGTACATGAAGGGATTTGCGGTACTTATCAGTCGGCCCCGAAGATAAGTTGGATGCTCAAAAGGGCAGGTTTTATTGGTCAACTATGACTGAAGACTGTTTTAGATACTATAGAGGATGTGAATCTTGTCAAAAGTTTGGAAATATTCAGCTAGCACCCGCGTCGGTGCTTAATCCTATTATCAAACCATGGTCGTTCCGAGGTTGGAGTTTAGACTTCATCGGCCAAATTCATCCTCCATCTTCGAAAGGGCATTGGTTCGTGTTGATGGCAACAGATTATTTCACCAAATGGACCGAGGCCATGCCGCTCAAGAACATGACTCACAACGAGGTAATTGATTTCATCTTGAAACACATTATACACAGATTCGGCATTCCCCAAACTCTCACTATAGACCAAGGTACTTCGTTTGTTGCTAAAGAGGTGAGGGACTTTGCCGAATACTATGGGGTCAAATTGGTAAACTCTTCCCCATATTATGCTCAGGCCAATAGTTAGGTCGAGTCTAGTAATAAAATTGTGATTAAATTAATCAAGAAAAAGATTGAAGAGTTTCCAAAAAGGTGGCATGAGGTACTTTCAGAAGCTCTATGGGCTAGTAGAGTTGCAAAGCACAGTGCCACTAAAGTCAGTCCATATGATTTAGTATATGGACAGGAAGTTGTTCTACCGGTAGAGGTGGATCTTGGCTCACTTAGATTTCTTAAGAAAGATGGCTTATCGGTCGACGAATATGAGACACTTCTAAAGGATAATTTAGAAGAGGTGACCGATAAGAGGTTGAAGGCTCTAGAGGCAATAGAGAAAGATAAGAGAAGAGTATCTAGGACCTACAACAAGAAGGTCAAGGCAAAATCGTTTCAAATCAATGATTTGGTGTGGAAGACGATTTTGCCATTAGGCACTAGGAGTTCAAAATTCGGAAAATGGTCACCTAGTTGCGAAGGACCTTTTAAGGTAGTCGGAACCGCTCCAGGCAATGCATATGTCCTAGAATCTTTACAAGGAGAGCGATTTCGAAGGTCTTTGAATGGTAGATATTTAAAAAAGTACTTCCCAAGTGTGTGGCAAAACGCTTGAAGTGTTAAAAGGCCGATATTGCAAGTATCGCCCAAGGCCCGTCGTGCTTTTAGCTCATTAAGTTTGCTAAAAGGCAGGGGCATGTGTTTATAGCAAAAAATGGCATTAATGGTCAAACTGGGCAAATACTGAAAAACGGTATTTTTGACCGAAAATATGTCAAACCTGGCAAAGGTTGGTCTGACCGGCTATGGTAGGTCAGTCCAATCGACCAGGTCTAGTCAGACCGAACTCATGGGCTCGGTCAGACCGGCCAGGGTCCAGATTATGGATCCGAGTAGGATTTGAGGTATTTTCGCCCAAAACTTATCTCAACAGGATTTTGGCCGCATCTAACTCTATCTTTAGCCAGGGATAACCAACCCACCCCCTATAAATACTAGGGGCAAGGCCGAATCAAGGGCTCTCTCTCCAATACACAAATCCAAAGCCCTAGCTTTGAATCGCATTTATTTTCTTTACTTTCCGTACCTTCGTGGGTTTGCTTGAAAGCCCTCCATCTACCGTGTCCATAATCACGGTAACCCTTGCTGGTTCGCTCGTGAACCTCCCATTAATCCACGTAACGGATTGCTATCCTTTTTACTATTTTTTATCGCCCTACTCGGCAATTCGGCCCTTTGGCCGAATTGTGTTTGATCTCTTATTGTTTTTGCAAATCAATTGCCTTCCTAAACATCTCTACAAAGTTTGGAGGCAATTGAAGATTATTTGCTAAGGTTACCGAGGTTTAGCAAATCAGATCTGTTACTTCAGTCCGACGGGCGTTGAGATACTGGTCTGACCGGACCTCGTCACGCCGTTGTCGGCAACAGCCGGTCAGACTGACGGCACTCCGCC
The DNA here is from genome assembly GCA_019279435.1 of Zizania palustris. Lineage (NCBI taxonomy): Eukaryota > Viridiplantae > Streptophyta > Magnoliopsida > Poales > Poaceae > Zizania > Zizania palustris. Next base: position 4,971,657 of record JAAALK010000289.1, on the reverse strand, counting down.
GGTCTGACCGGGATCCTCTGCACAGAGCCTGCCAAAGACCTAACAACCGAAGCCCTGTGCGCCGGAGCTCCGCACGTTCGAAGGCCAACATCCGAAGATCCCTTCGCCCGGTGTGACCGGGGTAGCACGGTCGGTCCGGCTGACAAAGCTTCGCCGGTCAGACCGCTGGAGCCACACCTCGCACCAACCTTCGGGACTTCGCCCGGAGCCCCTTCGCAACCTCTGATCTGACCGAGGTTATACCTCCGGTCTGATCGGGCTTGAGGCCGAAGGTGCCCTTGGGACCCTTCAGACAAGACTCCACTGTAACTCCGAATCGGCCTCCGAATTAGCCGATTCCAGGTATTTTGGTCATTTTGCCACTGTTTACATTATTACTAATTCTTTTCGGCCAATTCGATTAAAATATCAATTATTTATCTGATTGCCTAGCGACTCCAAATCCCTTGTCACTATCCAGGGTAGTCAGAACGCGACGTCGGTATCGTTGCGATACTTTTGGACGTTGAACCGGCCCAAGTGTGGGGGCGCATTTCTGCATCAACAATATCCTTGTTGATAATTCTGAGATTGCACTCGTTCGAGTTTTTATCATTGTTTAACCACAATGACTGTTTTCTAGCTTTTGTTTGGCTTTTGGTCATTAGGGTTAAACCTTTTATTTGATTTGATTTTATTTTCTTCTTTCTATTTTCTTTTGTTTTGTTTTCGTGTTTCCACGTGTTTTGCCGGTTCTGAAGAATTGCTGAAGAGGGTGTTGACAATGCACTCATCAAGGGGGAGATTGAGGAGCCATGTTGAAGAGCATGGGCCTTATGGCACCAGATGTGATGAGTGATTGTCAACAGAAGTCAAAGAGGAGACATGAAGAGAAGATGAGACCTATCATGTCTGGGCCGTGTGTGACTCAGGTACATGGGCGGCGAGCGACTATCGGGCAGAGGGGCCGCGGAGTCGGGCTGGCCCAATCTGAGTACATGGGCTAGGAGCAGCAGAGGATCCACTAGTCTGTTGACTAGGATTGACTCAGGTACATGGGCGGTGAGTGATTGCTGGGCAGAGGGAGCCACGGAATCAGGGCAACCCAATTCGAGTACCCGGTGCGAAGACGGTGGACACTTTGTTAGTTTCAGTGCAAAACTGACAACCGCTGATTATCTTTATTTAGGATGTTACTATTTTGCCTTTAGGTCCACAGTCTGTGTTATTCGAGTCAGTAAAAAACCCTAAGGACATTTCGGTCATTTCCATTTTTATTTTCAGCGTCAGTGTAATTTACCCTAGGGGTAAATCTGTATTTTCCCTTTTGTTGGGCTGCCTATAAATAGGCCCCAACCCCCTACGGTTAGGGTCAACTCATCTGCAATTAAACATCCGAGTTCAACCTTTCCCAAAAATTTTCTGCCGCCGCCGAGCACGATTTCTTCTCTCTGGTTTTTTTTCTTCGGCTGGAATTACACGCACGGCGGAATCATCTAGGGATGTGCGTAGGCTGTAGCTGCCTAGCAGCCTAGGCTGCGCTGGCAGCACTTCGGGCCTCGGGCGGTGTGTTGGCACATGTGGCTGAGAGCCATGCAGCGTCAAGGCACGTGGAGGCAGAGTCGGGTGTTTTTCTGCAAGTCCAAGGCGTGCGTGTCACGGCGCAGCAGCTTTGGCACATGCGGCGTGGCTTTGTGGGGTGCTTTTTCCTACGCAGACTCGGCACACGGCTTGTGAAGTTTGCTGCAGCGGCACGGCAGCAGCACGTAGGCTGCAGCAGCATGATGCTTCTGCACGAGCGGACGCAGCAGGAAGCCACCGGCGTGACAGTGCTTGCAGGCGCGTGGCAGAATCAACAGGAAAGTTTCCTGGCGGAGGAAGTAAGGCATCATAGTGTTCGGCGTTTTGTTTATTGAAGCACTCAAGCACATCAGGAACATTGTTGTGAACCGACAAGCACAGTGCTGAACACGGCTGGTGTCTTGTCCCATCAGCACAGCACTGCATCAGGTGCGTCAGCCAGTTTTATTTTCTCTGTGGAGTGTGGAGCACACTATTGGCATCTTGGAACGCACTGTGTTGGCCCTGTGTATCAAGCCCTACGCGTGAGGAATTTTCGGCGGAAGGAGAGTGCAAAGCAGTAGCACAGTGCAGAGGAACCTACGGCGTGGCTGGAAACGTGGCAGCCGAGCGTCAGGAGTAGAAGCAGTACACGCACTGCAGGTGTTCGATCAAATGCACATGAGACAAATAATGAAACAATAATTTCTGTTTTTCCTCGATTTTCGTGCAGATGCATCAATTTTCTAGATAAATTAAATTACAGTAAGCACCTTATTTTCATATTGCACTATAATATTTGTGAGCACATTTTATCATATGCATTTATTTTATATGATTAAATGCCTAAGTATTGTTGATGATTTTATCTTTGCTATTTAAAATGTTTGTGCATTATATGATCTGTTGATCTGCTTTTGAACACTTTGTTGGTATCTTTTTGATTAGGACACCGGTCGTTTTTAGGCTAGATTATTTTCATTGTTTTTGATCTGGTTGTTTCCGCTGATTATCCGTTGAGGTGCGTTGGGTGTTGGGAGAAGGCCATTGATTCAAAAGAATTTTTTAGGCGCCCATTCACCCCCCCTCTGGTTGCTACTTTCGGTCCTACAACGAGGGACAATATCTCGGCAATCTCCTTCTGAAGCTCTATAATCTTGCGTTGCAGCTGTCCGTTCTGCTGGATTAAGCTCTTTGTCTCATGAAGAAGGAACTCGATGACATTGTGGTGGTCATCGGTGTCAAGGATGTCCTCGGTATGGAGAAAGTCCATAGCCTGCAGAAGCCGAGTGTGCCAGGCCATGACAGGGTCGCGGTCAGAGACGAAATCGATGAACATGCTGCGGTGGCCTCCTGGTGTGCGCATGGGAAGATGACGGTAGGAGGTGTCCCAGAGACGATCGTCATAGATCAGTCTAAACTCTGCGAGAACCTGAAGAGCGGCACGCTGGCTGGCAATGACAAAACTTAGGCCCTTGACTGCTATGGTGAAGAAGGAGAGCTACTCGCCGGTGGCGTGGATCATGACTGAGACGTCACGGGGGCCTCCTGCCTCCTTCGTATAAACCCTATGAAACTCGGGCTCGAAGGCGAAACCGAGAAAAGCGACCAACATCCGAAGCTCTCTGATAAATCCATCATACTCGCGGCAATAGCTATGAATATGATGAACTGACATCTAGAAAAAATATTTTCAAGAGTCAGGGAGAGGAAAAAAATTATGAAGTAGGTTTTCATTAAATAAGTTTTGCAAAACTAAGTGCTAGGAAGGTATGTTTGGCTTCCTACAGTAAAATCGGCTCTAATACCATCTTGTAGTGCCCGGAATTTAATAATTCCAGACATTATTGTAATTCCAATAAAGAACAATAATAACAAGACATTCATCACATGACTGCGTACATACGACAATCAAAAGTGGTTCGCAGACCACATTATTACACAAGTGGTAAATGTAAAAGAAATATAAAAAGAAATCTTCTATATGAACGCCTTCTCCAGTCTCGTGCCTTGACTAGGCAGCTACTCCATACCATCCTCCTCGTAATAAGCTACCTTTGAAGTGGTTTTCAATAGGAATGAGTACAAAAGTACTCAACAAGACACCGAAAATGCAGGAGTAATAACAAAGGAAGGTGGTGGCTTAAAGTGTGTAAAATACATTTTAATTGTTAAGCATTTAATGTGATCAGATTAATTGTGCGGAAAGTAACTCATGAATGATGAAACAACTTCTAACTCGAGTTGTACAAACGATACTCACTCGCTCAACAGTCCTTACATGCCATCCATTCATGCATTAATCATAAAAGTAAACTAACTGCGGAACATTGTTAAACCCGCTCTTGACTGTGGGCTCGACTTTTTGAAAAGTTTGTACTCTGATTAGAGGTGTACTACTATACCCACAAGGCAACAACCCAACGTCGACCAGGATATCACCACGATACCCTGACCAAGTCCCTACCAAAACCTTTAGCATGGAACACACCAACTCGAGGATTACCCCACTAGGTTTTGCCGGCGCGCCAATGCATTGGACCAACGTCGTACCCCCTTTCGTGCCTCATCGGTACAAGCCACCCACAGGTGCCACTTTCCCCATCTGCTTGGTGCATCAATTTGGAATGCTCCATACTTCCAGTTAGGCCTTACCCATTAGACTTGTGGTTAGTACGGAATTGCTTTGCAATAGATCCCGTAGATCGGTCCTTATAGTGCCCCGAGTGTGACTATACAATGCCCTCGCTTGCACCCGGAACCCACCATTCTAACATACTTAACCTACACTCCAAGTATATCAGAATACCAAGGGATGAGAGAAATATTTGGGAAATATATAATAGAATCCAAGTGACTAACCTACGATTCATTTTTTAACCTATAACAGTTGTGTCGATACTTTGGACACTATCTAATATTAATAATAATGGTGACAAGGAGTTGACGCTCAATAGCATGGCTTGGGTTTGCACAACAGTGTTGGGGGATCTAATATTTATAATGTAAGTTATTTAATTAGACTAATGCATTTATAACCTATGGGTTTTAGCGATATTTAAATAAAACTTGGGTTGAATATGTTCAAAAATGAGGTGGTGACTTGCCTTGATCTGCAAATTGTGAAGGGGAACCTCGGGAAAATATTTAGGATCCTCGATAGCATCGTAGTCTTCTCGGTACGCAAAATGAGAATAACAAATAATTAAAATAAAGAAAATGTACAGTACAAACATATAAATTTTATTGGCTAAACTTGTAGAGAATAAAAAGACATTTTTTTGGAATTTGAAGGGTAAATTTTGGAGTTAAAATGAAGAAGTTATGAATTTTTAAAGTTTAAATCATTTTCTGTAATTTATTTTAGTTACGATGAGCCAAGTCCAAAGTGAACTCAAGCACTATGCGCATGAGCCGCAGTCACTAGAGTCGTTGGATCAAGATCTAGCGGCCATAGTACGTGCGGGGTGTTTAAATGATATCCGACGGCCAGGAGGACTCAGTACGCTTCGATCAAATGGACGAGCTCGATTAAACCCGCACGGGATCTAATCTTGTCTGTCCTGATTCGATCGGACGACCGTGAGTGGATCTGGCATGACACAGGTAATTACCCGCACCGGTCGTCTTCTCCGGTGACGGCGATGGCCTAGGGTCTAACACAAAAGCAGAAATGGAACCGGGATAAGGAGGCGAACGTGATGATACCAGAGTTGGGGCTCGGGGTCGATGGAGCGTAGCCAACGATGAGCTTGGCGGTGGTGAAGCTTCGGGTTGTCGATGGTGGAGGTGTTCCTGTGGTCTTCAGTCCGATCGAAGACATGGCCGAGGTCGGGGAGGCTTAGAGGATCATGGAGGGGTCATCGGTGAGGCAGGCGATGGTCTCCGGTGATGGCGAGCGGCAGCTGGAGATGGAACAGAGGGGTGATGCTAAAATCTAGCGTGCGGGCTTTCTGGTGAGGCGAGAGCTATTGGTTTTAGGTGGCCGGAATATGGTGGAGGCCGAGGGCTTTTATAGGAGCGCTGAGAGTATTGATGGAAGGCAGCATAGAAGGAAAACCGAGGGGAAACTTTCCAAAATTTTGGCGAGGTACTGCCGTGCATGCCCCCAGCGATTGCGTGATTCAAACGCGTCAGCATTTGGGGGAAACTGATCACCTAATCATTTGGGAAGTTACTGGCAGGTTCAATTCAAGGAATTGCAGATGGCATGGGGAAGACGATCCTAATAGCGCAGGGCCACAGGACAGTGGGTGTGAGTGGGCGTGAGTGTGGCCGAATCGCGCCGACAGGTTGGGACAACTGTCAGTGGGCACGGCGGTGGCGGAACGAGGCCGGCAGCACCGACAGGTTGGACTGTGAGGGCAGCGAGAGGGGGAGGACGCGGGCACGTGGGAGAGAAGGTAAAGGGGACTAACAGGTGGGCTTCACCTGTCAGTAAGGGCACGAGAAAGAAAGTGGGTTGGGCCGGCCTGTGGAGGGAGAAAGGGAGGGTGTGGCCTAAAAATATTAAAAATTCATTTCTGAATAAAAATAATTTCTGAAAATATTTTTGTTGATATCAAAAAATGGCATTAATGGTCGAAATTATCAAAATATAAAAATTTAGTAATTTGGGCCAAAAATATGTCTTCCCTGTCATAGGCTGGTCCAACTGGCCATGGTAGGCCGGTCCGACCGACCTAATGGGTCTGGTCAGACCGGCCCAAGCCTGAAAATAGAGGTAGAGTTTGATTCCAGGATGTTTTTATCTCTTAATAAATCCTAACCACTTTTGGCCGAATCCTACTCAGTTTAGCAGTCGGGGATCTTTAGACCAGCCCCTATAAATAAAGGGGTGAGGCTGATTCAAAGGGCATCTACACAGATCAATACTTCAAAACCCTAGTTTTGAATCATACGTCTACTTTCATCTACTTTTCTGCATTAGTTCAGTCCATCTTTGTGGGTTTGCACTGAAAGCCCTCCGTGCATCATGTCGTAACCGTGGTAAGCCTTTTTGATTCACCTGTGAATCACCCGTTTAATCCACGTAACGGATTTTTATCGTTTTTATCGGTTTTTCTAGCTACACTTGGAAATTCGCTCTCTAGGCCGAATTGCATTTGATATTTGTTTATTTTGCATATTTTTTATCGTTATACTCTTCACCGAGGATTTTAGCGTTGATTTGATTTAATCTATAAAGTCACTGGAGCACGGGACCTCCATGCCGAAGGCTGTCGGTCTGACCGGCCTGCCTCTGGTTCAACCGGCCATTGCCATGTCAGATCCATCAGCCCTGTGCAGGCACACCTCATCACCCAGCCATCAGCAACACTCAGTCCAACCGAGACTCTGCCGTTGGTCTGGCCAAGCCCATCCGTCGATTCAACCGCCCAAAGTCTGCCAATCGCACTTCACCACGCCGGGGACCCCTTCTCACCAGCCTTCGAAGGTTCCTTCGCATACTCTCGGTCCGACCGGAGGGTTACCCCCAGCCCAACCGCCTGAAACCCGAAGCCCCTTCGGGGTACATCGAATTATTCCGCACCAAACACCGAAGGGTACTTTCTTCGGTGACCCCCATTCGCATCGTTGTCAGTCTGACCGAGGCCTATTCCCCGGTCCGACCGGACAACAGGCCGAAGCCTCCCTTCGGAGCCCTTCGAACCCTTTATTTTTCCGTTAACATTATTTATATTGTGTGGTCCGATCGTCTCTACTTGGTCGGTCTAACCGACTGTTCTATTTTTCGTCTAATCGACTTTAATTAGCCGATTAAATCTAACATTATTTATTTTGGCTAATTGAACTTTATTTCTAAATATTTGTTTGATTACTTGGCAACTTCGTTTTCCCCTTACCACTGATTAATGGTTGTTGGAACGCGACGTCAACGTCTCGTGACATTTTTGGATCATCGAACCAGCCTACGTATGGTGGCACATTTTCGTGTCAACACACCTTTTGGTGACTCCGCTGGGGAAAAATGCCAACATGACGAGTACATCTACACCGGCCACAAGTACCTCTACAACAACTACTATGTCTACAACGTCGATGGATCCCATGGGGGGCACCGAGATCAACAACCGCAACATCATGATGCCAACCCTTGCAGATATCCCCGAGGAAGGTCGGGCGGAGATTGAGGCGAATATGAAAGAACTCCAAGATCTCATGCTCGGGAGTTACGTCAAGACACACACGGGCTTCATCAAGAGCGACGTCAACATCCCCGAATACGCCAGAGCACACCTATACCCCGAGCCAGCATGTGAGGAGGAGCCCCGCGGCTGACACGCCGACATAAAACCGCGTGTCACACCCCCGCATGAGAGACGCGCACAAGCAGGAGGCCAAGACGACATTGAGGAGCGGATTTACGCACTGTTTATGGAGTGTACCGGCTTCGCGCCTCGGGATCGGGCTAGGATTTACTGAATTCGATGGTGAGGGTAACAAAACCACACTAGAGCATGTCAGCCAATTCTTAGCATAATGTGGAGAAGCTAGTGGGTCGGACGGGTTGAAACTTAGAATGTTTTCTCTTTCGCTATACAACACCACTTTCACTTGGTTTTCGGCGCTGCCGCTGAACTTAGTGCAAACATGGGCCCAGTTAGAGCAAAAATTCCATGATTATTTCTATACTAGCGAAACAGAACTTAGACTTTCACACTTAACGTCAGTCAGACAAAAATCTAGTGAGAGTGTGTTGGACCGGAAACGGCGACCAGAGGGGGGGGGTGAATGGGAGCTTTTAAAATTTCGGGCTAAAAACTAGCCTTCAGTTTTAGTTCTGTCTTCTGCGGAACAGGCTTCGAACACTACCTTCGAAGGTCTGGTTCGGAGGTGCTTTGACAACTCCGAACACAGGCTTCGCAAGAGCAAAAGTTCGAAGCCAAGAAGACTTCGCTCCACTTACAACCCTCGAAAATCTACTCTGCTAAGTCAGTGCAGGCTCCGCACACAGGGTGCTTCGAGCAGGCTTCGCACTTCACCCTTCGCAAGAGTGGACTACCCTCTGAGGACTTCAACCAAAATACTTAGCGACAGCAACTGGTGCGGGGCTTCGTACACGAAGGTCTAACGGCACACTAACAGACTCCGCTAAGGTCTTAGACACGATAAAAATACGGGCTTCGATCAGGGCTTCGCTAGTAAGCAGCGAGGTCTCGCCTCCTGTTACACAGAGCGAACGCACACTGAAAAGCACACTTCGCACAAAACACACTTCGCCTAGACATGCTTCAGTGCACTAAAACTAGCGAGGTATGCAAACAAGCTCAAGCAGAAAGACACAAAGAAGCAGGGCTTCGCCGCTTGAACAAGGAACACAATAAAATTGAACTCTGGATGAATACAATGAAGTGTGGGGCTAGTACAGGAGCTCAACAGTAAATGCTCAAAGTGTTAAATGTTACCTACCGAGCCCCCATATTTATAGCCCACAGTTCACCCAAAGGAATTGACTACTTTACCCCTAGGGTTTACATTGGTTTTGTCTCTACAGAACTGAGGGGTACAAAAGGTAGTCAACTTTATTGGAGGCTTCTCTGTCAGCCTTTGCAGAGGGGACAGCGCCAGCTTTTGCAGAGCAGACACTGTCAGACTTGCAGCCTTTGACCTTTCTGAAGCCCCCTTCGCACGCGAGAGGTGCGATAGCTTCGGTGAGAAGCCTTGAACCAGATGGCCTTCGCTTCACCGAAGTCAGCCTTCGATACAGTGACGGTTTTGAGCCGAAGCCGTCAAAGCCCTTGGGCCTTCGCACCAACACCACCGGAGTGGACCACCATGGCTTCGCAGCTTCTGCCCAGCTCGAACTCCGTCAGTCCATGTACCGAAGCCATGCAGGCCGAAGTACCACAAGACAACCACACTCCGAAGCCCCACCTTCGGAGTACCACCCTTCGAAGTCCCTCCTTCGTCCAAGGCCTCCGCACGAAGCATTCCATGAGCACTTCGTCGCAGTGTCTCTCCCCGAGCACACTCCTCGACGAGCCTCACCCGGACCATGCCTTCGATGCACCTTGACTTCTGAGACCTTCGTCGGGTACCTTCGAATGTCTCCCTTCGGAGCACACTTCGAACTCCTTGCCTCCGCAGAGGACTTGATCCAACCAACTCCGAAGTCACTCCATTCGGAGTACCTTCGAAGTGCCTCACCTCCGAGGACTTTGTCTCGGAGTACCTTCACCCGGAGCCACGCTCCGCACTTACTGCCTTCACCTGGCACGCCTCGACCCGAGGACTGACCCAGAGCCCTTTGCAGCCACCGTGACGGAGCTCCTTGCTCCCCTGGCATCAAGCCTCCCGCTTGACCCAGGTTCACCTGCCGCGAACCTGTCTGTCGCCTCCGAAGCCCCTGCGCACCACAGACAAGCAGACAAGTGTATCCAGTACTCCGGAGACCTCTCCGGGTTAGCAACCTCCGGCACACACTCCGGTGTACCGCCCAAAGTACCGAAGCCTTTGGTACAAACCCAGTCATCGTGTACTGTCGGACCCCTCCGACAGACACACTCCGCTGCCACAGCTGCAGCAACCAAACCACTGAACACCCTTCGGTGAAACCACCTCCGAACACCCTTCGGAGGTCCAACCTCCGAACCCCCTTCCGGAGGTACCCCTTCGAACCAGAGGTAAAAAGCCTGTCAATCACTCATCACAAACACCGAAACCAACCCTTGGTTTCTCAGAGTGTCTCAGAGTACGTCAAGACCTTAGAGATACCAGGAACCAATGTTTTAGTCTCAACATTTTAGAAACAGATTTGTTGGATCTAGCTTTTAACGATTTGTGTTCTGAAATTAAAGAAAAGCTAGACAACCAGAACTTTTTAGAGGTCAGCCAAGTCTTGCAGTAGGCTCTCGTCCAAGAAGGTCGAACCAAGGATAAAAAATTCATTAAGACATTTAACAAACCTAGAGCTGAAGTTCACATCATGGAACACTCCGATGAGGAAGAGTCAGAGGAAGAGGATGATTCAGCCAATATGTATGTGGTTGAATGGGCCTGGAACGCTAAGACCAAACCTATCACCTGTTGGGGGAAAATACTTCATCCTCATGATCCTCCAAGATTCCAAGCAAATACATTATGTGACGAAGATGAAGGAAAGTCTTAATCTCAGAGCCCAAGACTTGCCTCTAGGTTAAAGGGCTTGAAGCTGAAGGGTCCATCCAGGTTTCGGTCCGTAGGGACCCTCCTAAAGGCTTCCCCTTCGGAGTGGAAAATAGACAAAAGGATGGGATGTCTACTTTATCGACATCCTTCGAGCATGTCAGTTGTAATTAAGGGGTAAAAATGTCTTTTCCCTAGAGGTTTTACCTATAAATACCCCCCTTCTCACACTGTAATAGGCATCGAATATTCAGATATTCAATACACACTTTGACCTATTTTGAGCTATTATCCTATTCGAAGGCTTGAGATAGTCCGCATTCACAAACACTTTCTTTGTCAGTTCTTGATTTTATAGAACCTGTTAGCGTAATCCGTTGCGCCAACATCACATGTTCGAGCTACGACCGTCTCCCACCAAGAGTCGGCCCAACGAGGTTAAATACTCTTTTGATGTCACTAAATGAGACAAAATATTCAATTTCCTCTTGAAGAGCCAGCTTCTCAGGTTGCCTAAGGGCTAGGTCATCCTGACCACCGACGAACTAAAGAAACACCCCTACTGTAAGTGTCATGATTCACATTCTCATTATACTAACGATTGCAATGTTTTTCATCAGCGGGTTCAATCGACCATAGAAGAAGGACGATTGAAAATAGATTCTAGTCCAAAGATGAAGTTGGACAAAAACCCTTTTCCCCTAAACACCATCAACCTCGACGAGAAGAAGGTGCTGATTCAGCCAGAACGGGTCGAGTCATCTAACGGGAAAGCGGTCATTATTGGAGAACCCCGCACACGCACACTCATACCAAAGAACCCTGAAGTGGGAGTGTGGAAAAAGAACATCGACACATCATCTTCGGCTAGGGCTTGCAAGAAGCCAGAGGTGACATACCAGATGTTGCTAAATAAACACCAGAATAGGGCCAATGAAAAGGACACTCAACCGAAGGGGCCAAGACAGTTGAACCCTCTAAAGAGGTCGAACCCTCCGCGTCGGCCGAACCAGCCTCCATTCCAGTCGAACCCTTCGAAGGGTGAGTTCGGAACCCAATGGTTGAACCCACCTCAGCTCTAGGCGACCCACCCGGAGGGAGAGCTCAGCCCGCAATGGCCGAACATACCTTCGGCCTGGTGGGACCTTTCGCTGATATGGTACGAAGTACCTTTGACATGGCCGAACCCCTCCCTCCGAGAAATGGGTTCGGCTCTCAATGGGAGAAGCCGCTAGAACCTCTGATGCCTCCACCATACTACTGGACGGGGTCCTCGTGGGCTCTGAACTACACTCCACCGCCGGAGTACCCTTCATAGTATAGTTTTACCCCCTTTGTCCCATCAGAGTACTATGATTGGTAGGGGTAGATGGATGTGTCGAAGGGGAACGTTTTCCACAGGCTATCCGTGGTGCCGCCGAGCCGACTCACACAGAATGAAGCCAAAGAAGACTGCCGCGAAGGGGTGATGGAGAGGGAGTCCAAAGCTCTCACCGTCAAGGTAGGGTCTTAGCAGGTCCTAATCCCGAAGGCCCCCTCGCCGAAGCACGACGAAGGTAAGTCCCCGGGTCCAGCCGAAGCCAGTCCCGAGGCCCGGTCTGATCGGCCTACTATGGCTAGTCCGACCGGCTTGTCCCAAGAGACCGACACAGGAGCAAGTTGGTGGCACCTGGTACTAAGCCACAACCATCTTGGGCACCTTCGGGTATGTCCAAATCACAGAAGCGGCACCTGCAACGTTTGTGATCACAGGAGATGCGCGAGAAGAAAGCCGAGGATGAGAGAGACGCCATCTTTGAGGAAATCCGCCCTCAGTCAGTCGTGAAGCAAGTCTGAAAGCCCAAGCTAGTTGAGTCAAACAACCCGGCTCCCATTCCGAGCGATGACGATGATGACATGCTCGACGATGACTACACGCCCATCTCCAAGGGACCCACACCTCAAGTAATGTACATAAACGTCGTCATACTTCCCGCTGAGTTCGCTCTACCGCAAGATGAGGCCGAGGTCACTCAGTTAAGCCTAGGCCCACGAGATGCTATTTTTGAGAAGCTTGAGGATACGGCTCGTCACTTGAAGCCTCTCTATGTTAAGGGGCACATTGACAGAAAGCCGATCTCTAGGATCTTGGTTGACGGAGGTGCCACCATCAACTTGATGACGTACTCTCTCTTGAAGAAGCTCGACAAGGGTGAAGAATATTTAAAGAAGACCACCCTAATGCTCAACGGTTTCAACGGGGAGAACTCCGAGGCCAAGGGCGTACTTTCTCTAGAGCTGACGGTGGGCAACAAGACGTTGCTAATGGCATTCTACGTCGTCGATGTGCAAGGTAACTACAGTGTGTTACTTGGGCGTGATTGGATTCACGCAAATTGTTATATTCCATATACTTTACACCGGTGCCTAATGCAATGGGATGATGATGATGTGGATGTTGTACCACCTGATACATCGGCCCAAGTAGCGTTGGATGATGTATCTATTGACGATGTCCATGATAAGGTAGAGTGTCTATCAGGTAGAGATCTCTCGGATTACGACTTCGTTACTGTGTCCGAGGGACATTTTGTTCCCATGTCTATAAAGCTGGCTGGTGTAGCACGACTATTTCTAAACTAGTGGTCATGACTAGTAAGAGTAATCTTGATTGGCTGAAGTCTCGTGTAGAGAAATATCGGTTTTCTAAAGATGGTATTGCTGAAGCCAACGAAGATTTTAGCGAAGTAGAAAATTTAGGTCATGGTTTTGCGTCGGCCGACCCTCTAGAAGAGGTCGATATAGGCGATGGTAGTATTCCAAGGCCGACTTTTGTAAACAAAAATTTACCGGCTAATGAAAAGGCAAAAGTAATAAAGTTGCTTCGGTCATATGTCGATTGTTTTGCATGGGAGTACAGTGAAATGCCTGGTCTAAGTGGTGAGCTCGTGGAGCATCGACTACCTATTAAACCCAGGTTTAGGCCTTATAAACAGCCCCCTCATCGCTTTAATTCCGCCGTGTATGGCCGAGTTAAAGAAGAGATAGAACAATTAGTCAAGGCTAAGTTGATTAGGCCATGTAGATATTCTTTATAGGTTGCTAACATTGTGCCTGTAGAGAAGAAAGGAAGTGGCAAGATTCATGTGTGTATTTATTTCAGGGACATGAATAAGGCCACTCCGAAGGACGAGTACCCCATGACAATAGTCGACATGTTGATCAACGATGCTTTAGGACACAAGGTACTAAGTTTTCTTGATGGCAACACTGGTTATAATCAAATTTTAATGGCCGAAGAGGACATCTACAAGACAACCTTTTGATGCCTTGGTTTTGTCGGCTTGTTTGGGTGGGTAGTTATGACTTTTGGTTTAAAAAATGCTAGCGCTACATACCAATGTGCTATGAACTTGATCTTTCATGACTTGCTAGGAGTTATGCTAGAGGACTTGTTATAGCAAAAAATGGCATTAATGGCTAGATTATCAAAATATCAATTTTGGTGATTTGGGTTGAAAATACACATATCCAGGGTCTGTCCGGAGCCCTACAGGGCCGAAGTCCATTGAGCTATGGGCTTCGAAAACCTCTAGCCAGCCCATGGGCTTCGGCCGGGAAGCCTTCGGAGGCCCACGCTACCGAAGCTTCAGCCCGAGGAGCAAGCCTCGATGGGCCTGGCCGAAGCCCACACTACCGAAGCTTCGGCCCGGTGAGCAGGCCTCGACGGGCTTGGCCGAAGCCCACGCTACCGAAGCTTCGGCCCAAGGAGCAGGCCTCGACGGGCCTGGCCGAAGCCCACCTCGGTAGAGATAGAGTTGTACGTGTTTCCAACTCAATCTCTATCTCTATCTGGCCGGATTAATAGCAGATTAGATTAGGAGTTAACCCCCTATAAATAGAGAGGCATGGCCGGCATGGAGAACCCCCCAACTCAAACCAAACCAAAGCCCATGCTTTAATCGTATTTACTTTACCTTTATTTTCTTGTACCTCTTCGTGGGTTTGCTTGGAAGCCCTCCACCGGCCACTACGGAACAGTGGTAATCATTGTTACTTCGCTTGTGAAGTATCTGTTAATCTACGTAATAGATTGCTATCGCCTTGTTACTTTGCCTGTGAAGTATCCGATAATCTGCATAACAGATTGCTACCTTCGCTACTAGTGCAACACTTAGCAAAATTCGGTCCTCAGGCCGAATTGGTACTTCGCACTCTTCTGTTGCAGGTTCGCACGTTCGGAGCCACTTCGTCGGAGGTATCCGGAGCTGAGAGATCGGTTTCAAAGGTCCCCAGGACACCCTTCGGCGGGGCTGCAGGCTTTGGCAACAGGCTTCGCCAGCATACTTCGTCACAACGGGCTTCGCCACGACCATACTCCGCATTGGACGAAGTTGCACTCGCGTGTGGCCCTCGCGTCAATATTTCTTAGTTCGCTGTATCGGAGATCGTACGCCGAACCCCGCTGTTCGGAGGTGATCACCGCGTCTAGGTCCGATCGGAGCCCATCTTCGATCGGATCAGTCCGAACGCCGAAGCACCCTTCGGTGGAGTACTTCGCACCAGACGCTGGAGGTACCCTTAGGTGACCCCTTCGCATCAGACTTCAAACCAGACGGGCCCCGACTGGTTTGTTGATTTTATTTTGTTTAATCTCTTTTGTCTAATTGGATTATTTTGTGTAATCTGGTTGCCTGGTGACTCTACCCCCCTTGTCACTATTAAGGGTAGTCAGAACACGACGTCGGTGCCACGTCACGCTTAGGCTTGTCTCTAAGTATCCGTGCACTTTTGGATCGTCGAACTGACCCAAGTGCGGCGGCACATTTCCGTGTCAACACACTTTTTGGCGACTCCGCTGGGGAAGGCTACGTCAACATTATGAGTACGTCTACATCGGCCACCTGTACATCTACATCGACTACTACGTCTACACCGCCGATGGACAGTAGGAGGCGCGGATGTCGACAACCGCAACATATTGTCACCTACACTTGAAGATATCCCCGCAGCAGACCGAGCAGAGATCGAGGCAAAGTTAAAGGCACTCCAAGACATGATGCTTGGGGGCTACGTCAAGACACGCGCGGGCTTCATCAAACGCGACATCGTCACCACCGACCTCGCTCAGGTTCAGGTAGCACCTGTATCGCCTCATTTATCTTCTTTAGAAATTGAGCAAAAAATAGCCGCATCAGTAGATCAAGCTGTTAGCACTTTGCTAGCCAACCGCTTAGATTCGACAGTCAGCTCCCAAGTAGAGGCGACTCTCAGGAGGTTCGGCTTTACTGAGGCCGTACCCCCGGTTCCTATAGCTAGTGCACCCCCGGCAAGCCATGTGTACGGTAGGACTAACGACAGCACTAGCGCGATCATGTCTCCGGCCTCATCACTTATGGGCAAGACCAATCTTTATACCTACGGTCAAACTAACACTGCATACCACACACCACCTGTGCCAATACCCGCGTTGCCCGCACCACACGCACAAATGCCTGGACACGAGCACGTCACACAAATAGCGCGCAGGGAAGACGCCCATGGCCGACACGCCGATATCCCACCGCGTGTCATGCCCCCGCATGAGAGGCACGCACAAGCAACATACCAAGATGATATAGAGGAGCGGGTTCGCGCACTATTTAGGGAGTGTGCTGGCTTCGTGCCCAAGGGACGGTTTAGGGTTTACCGTAAACCATACCCCGACCACCTTGATACAGTACCCTACCCTCACGGCTATAGAATCCCTGAATTCACTAAATTCGATGGCGAGGGTAGCAAGACTACAGTAGAGCACGTTAGTCAATTTTTGGCATAGTGTGGAGAGGTTAGCGGGATAGATGCCCTAAAGGTTAGACTATTTTCTCTCTCACTATCCGGCACTGCTTTCAGTTGGTTTTCGGTGCTCCTGCCGAACTCCATCCACACGTGGGACGATTTAGAGCGGAAATTCCATGATTATTTCTACACGGGTGAGACAGAACTTAGGCTTTCGCACTTGACATCGGTTAAGCAGAAATCTAGTGAGAGCGCCTCTGAGTACATCAAGCGTTTCAGGGATACTAGAAACCAATGTTTTAGCCTTAATATCTCAGAAAGGGACTTGGCAGAATTAGCTTTTAACGGGTTGCGCTCCGAACTTAAGGAAATGTTAGATAACCAGAACTTTTTAGAAGTTAGCCAAGTTCTATAACAGGCTCTGGTCCAAGAAGGTCGAGCCAAAGATAAGAAATTTATTAAGACGTTTAGCAAGCCTAGGGCCGAAATCCACATCATGGAACGCTTTGATGAGGAGGAGTCAAAGGAGGAGGATTTAGCCGACATGTACGTGGCCGAATGGGTTTGGAACACTAAAAATAAACCTGTCACTTGCTCTGAGTTACGACCATCCCCCACAAAGAATAGACTTAGTGAGGTCAAGTACTCGTTTGATATAACTAAATGTGATAAAATATTTGATTTTCTCTTAAAAAGTCAGCTTCTCAAGTTACCTAAGGGTCAGGTCATTCCACATGCCGATGAGTTAAAGAAGCATCCATACTGTAAGTGGCATGATTCACATTCGCATAATACTAATGATTGCAATGTTTTTCGACGGCAGATACAATCGGCCATAGAATAAGGATGATTGAAGATAGACCATGATCCAAAGATGAAGCTGGATAAAGATCCTTTTCCAGTCAACGTCATTGACCTCGGCGAGAAGAAGGTGTTGATTCGGCCAGAATAGGCCGAGTCTGCTAAAGGGAAAGATGTGATTGTTGGAGAACCACACACTCGCACACTCATGCCAAAGAACCCCGAGGTAGGAGTGTGGAAACAGAACATCAATACCCCTTCGGCTAAGGCTCACAAGAGGCCGAAGGTAACATATAACATGTTGTTGAACAAGCATCAGAGGAGGGCCAAGGAAGCAGGTCTGCGCGCTAGGCTAAAACAGCCGAAGGGGCCAAGACCTTCGAAGGGTGGCTTTGGGCCGAAGCAGGCGAAACCTCCGCACGAAGGCTTTGGGCCACAGTGGCCTGATGCTCCGCACGGTGGTTCCAAGCCACAATGGCCGAACCCCCTGTACGACAGCTTCGAACCCTAGTGGTCGGGTCCCCCATGCGACAACTTCAGCCCCCAATGGCCGAACCCCATACCGTGTTGGACGTCTCCAATGGGAGGCTTCGGCCCACACTGGCTGAACGTACCTCCGGCCTGGCAGGACCCTTCGCTGGTGTGGTCCGAGGTACCTTCGACTTGACCGAACCCCCCTCTAGGTAACGGGTTCGGCTCACAGTGGGCGAGGCCACTAGAGCCGCCGATGCCTCTGCCGTACGACTGGGCGGGGACCGTATGTATTTGGGTCGGGGTACCCTCCGTAGACTAACACTTTGCCTTATTTCCCTTCGGAGTATTATGGATGGCAGGGGCAAACAGACGCAGTGGAGGGGGCATCGTCCACAGACTGTCCGTGGTTCCTCCGAATTGAACCATGCAGAGCGAAGCCGAGGGGTGCGAGCACGCGGAGGTCGAAGTCAGGGAGTCCGAAGCCATAACCATCAGGGTTGGGTCTCAGGGAGTCCCAATCCCGAAGACTTTGTCGCTGAGGTCTGACGGAGGTGAGTCTCATACTTCAGCCGAGCTCTGCGCCGAAGCTTGGTTCGATCGGCCGAACGAGGTCGGCCCATCCGACGGGGTTCGCAGCGAAGACCCCTCCGAACACAGGGTGCCCAAGGCCGAAGGGCACAGTACCACTTCGGCCAGAATTAACAGAAGTCGAACAGTAGCACCCGACACCAAGCCTCAGTCATCTTGGGCTCCTCTAGGCATGTCCAAATCACAGAAGAGATGCCTACAAAGACTGCGGGCACAGGAGATGCGCGAGAAGAAAGCTGAGGCCGAGCACGACGCTATCTTCGAAGAGATCTGCCCTCGGCCAGCTACGAAGCAGGTATGGAGGGAGAAGCCGGTTGAGATAACCAACCTGGCTCCTAGTCCGAGCGACGACGACGATATGCTCGAAGACAATTACTCGCCCATCTCTGAAGGGCCCACACCCCAGGCGATGGACATCAACATCGTCACATTACCTGCCGAGTTCGCCCCACCACAGGACGAGGCCGAGGTCGATCAATTGAACCTCAGCCTGTGCAATGCCATCTTCGAGAAGCCTGAGGACTCGGCTCGCCATCTAAAACCCCTCTATGTCAGAGGTCACATCGATGGGAAGCTGATTTCCCGGATGCTTGTCGACGACGGCGCCATAGTTAACTTAATGCCTTATTCGTTGTTGAAGAAACTTGGCAGGGATGAGGATGACCTAAAGAAGACCAACTTGATGCTCAACGGCTTCAACGGCGAGAGCTCCGAGGCCAAGGGAGTGCTCTCTATGGAGTTGACGGTGGGCAACAAGACATTGCCAACCGCATTTTTCATCGTCGACGTACAAGGTAACTATAGCGTATTGCTCGGACGCGACTGGATTCACGCAAATTGTTGCATTCCCTCTACCCTACACCAGTGCTTGATATAGTGGGACGGCGATGAGGTGGAGGTCATCCCCGCGGATACTTTGGCCCAAGTAGCTTTTGCTGATGTGTCGGTTGACGCCGTCCATAACAAAGTAGAGTGTCTATCAGGGAGAGATCTTTCGGATTTTGACTTTGTTAGTGTATCCGGAGGACGGTTTGTACCAGTGTCTGTAAAGCCGGCTGGAGTAGCACGACTATTTTTGTATTAATAGTCATGTCTAGCAAGAATAATATAGATTGGCTAAAGTCTCGTGTGGAGCAATATCGGTCTAATAAAGACGGTATTGCCGAAGCCATCGAGGACTTTAGCGAAGTAGAAAAATTAGGGCAAGGTTTTGCGTCGGCCGATCCCTTGGAGGAAGTTGATATAGGTAATGGTAGCATCCCAAGGCTGACTTTTGTAAACCAACATTTACAGCCCAATGAAAAGGCTGAAGTAATAAAGTTACTTCGGTCATATGTCGATTGTTTCACATGGGAGTATAGCAAAATGCTAGGGCTAAGCCGCGAGCTCGTGGAGCATCGGCTGCCCATCAAGTCCGGATTTAGGCCTTATAAGCAGCCTCCTCGTCGCTTTAATTCGGCCGTCTATGACCGAGTTAAAGAAGAAGTGGAACAACTACTCAAGGCTGAATTTATTAGGCCGTGCAAGTATGCGGAATGGGTTGCTAACATTGTACCTGTAGAAAAGAAAGGAAGCGGCAAGATACGGGTATGCATTGATTTCAGGGATCTGAATAGGGCCACTCCGAAGGATGAGTATCCGATGCCAATAGCCGACATGGTGATCAACGATGCTTCAAGATACAAGGTACTAAGTTTTCTTGATGGCAATTGTTGGCGTAAAAGATTACGCTAACAGGTTTCTGAAGATTAGAAACTAACAAACGAAGTGTTTGCGAAGTGAACTGTTCTAAGCCTCCGAAAGGATAATAACTTAGAATAGTTCGAATGTGTGTATTGAATAACTTGTATTCGGTCCCTATTACAGGGTAAAACGGGGGGTATTATAGGGCCAAACATTAAGGAAAAGACCTATTTACCCCTCTATTACAACCGACATAGTGGAAACTATTCGGTACCCTTAATAGGGCTAAAATGGTAAAAGACTAATCTAATGAGAAAGAAGATAAGTCTTCCATCTTAGCTGGCAGAAAAGATCTCAGAAGAGTCCATGTTCGAGGATATACTCTGAACTAAGGTCCATCTTCATACTTCGAGCTTGACTCAAGGCATCTCCGAAGATGCATGTTGGAAACCTTTGAATCCATTATCTACCTTTGTGTTGTTACTGTAATAACCCTGAGGATGGAATATTTTCCCCCAACAGTAGCCCCTCGAATACGCTTCTCCGTTAAACCTGTAATGTTAGGAGAGCAGTATACGGAAGAAAAATAACCATGCGTAGGGGTTATTAGATTTTAATTTATCTCCGAAATGTATGGAGATATAAAACTTCGAATCAGTTTTAAGACAATTACTTTCGAACCATGTTAGAACTAACTCAGGAAGCCCGAAAGCCTTTTTAGACTGAGAAGAAATATTCGTTGGCTTCTTTCTTCTAATGGAAGTTACGCAATGCGTTAATTTCGGAAAAAAGTAACGGGCAAGAATGCGAAACGACATGGACAAACGGTAAAAAATGTAAAGTCTGGGCTATAAATAGAGGGCCTAGACCTTTCCTGAGTACCTTTCCACCGCTTTCTTGCAAACAAGCCATTCTTTGAGCCCTAGCCTCCATTCTTCTTCCAAAGCAACCCACTAGTTTCAATGGCGAAAACCAAAAGTTCTGGAGCGCCTTCAGCCTTGGCTCGACAGCAGGCTGCTGCTGCAGCAGCGGCTGCCTCATTGGCGACGACAGCTCCAACACCCGCAGCGACAACCATGGCGGTGGGAGGAGGAAATCCCCAAAATGTTGGTGATCAAGGCCTCTTTCCAGCATCAACAAAATACATGGATCAATCCTTCCAACTGGGGCATTCAACCTGCAAAAGAGAATCACTGGCGGTCGCAGTAGAGGGCAAAATTAGTTCGGGAATTATGATCCGCAAACCTGGAAAGGAAGATATCCCATCACCAAGACCCGGAGAAGTAGTCGTATTCAAAGCCTTCTTCGAAGCTGGCTTAGGTCTTCCGGCAGTGGATTTCTTGGCTGAGGTATTGGATCTGTTCCACGTCACTCTCCCCCAACTTTCTCCAAATGCAGTGGCTCGTTTAGCCATCTTCGAATGGGCATTGCGAGCCGAAGGTTGTGAGGGGAGGGCAGAGATCTTCGCTGCGTTGCATAGAGCTTAGTGCCAGCCAAAAATCTTTGTAGGCCCCGGAGGTGAAAAAATGGTAGTAGCCTTCGGAAGCATTAACTTCAGGCTTCGGGATGAGTATGCTCTCCGATTTCCTGCCAAAGCTATCAACGCTAGATGGTATACAAACTGGATCATGAAATGGTTTTATGCCGAAGTTGGGGCGAGCAACCGTCTAGCTGGTCCTCTGCAAGACATCAACTTCCGGAAAGAAGCCCTTGTGCATCCAGACCCCGGTCAGCTCGAAGCTCGCCTCAGCTTGCTTCAAAAGATTAGTCATCGGTTGAGCATGCGAGACTTAGCCGAAGAATTCCTCGGGCTCCAAATCTCTCCCCTGATGGCCAACTGGCCTATCATCTTCGAAGAGGATTCAGAAGGCGGTCTCTGAAAAATTTCCTCAACTTTGAGTCCAGCAGGTAACTTCGAGAACAACATACTCTATGTATATTTATTCGAAGAATTAACTAACTTAACTCATTTTTTAGCTTCTTCAGCCCCTATAACTTCGGAGCAAATCATACGGGCTTCGGAGAAGATTTTGGGCGCTCCAACTCCGACCGAAAAAGAATGGAGAATCAAGTTGGTCGGAAGTTGGAAGTGATTTAACAGAGTGTGGGGACTGTTGGAAATCGTTCCGCCCCCTTTGGTGGATTGGGTGCCTTCGGAGAAAGGACCCAAGAAGAGGAAGGCTGAAGCTGGGACTTCGAGCTCCGCCAAGACTCCGGTCAAGAAGGTGGCTCGAAAGCCAAAAAACCCTGCACCTTCAAGCCCAAGGGCTTCAGTATCCGATTCCCAGGAGGACGAAGGCAGGTTACTTGTGAATCTGATTGACGAAGATGCAGCTCAAGGAACTGCACAAGTTGAAGAAACTGCGAACGTGCTGGAGTCTCAAGAGAACCTTGAGCAAATGAGGACTTCGGCAGTTCAAGAGGATTTACCTCAGGACGAAGTTCCTGCGGATGAGAGTGGAGTCGAAGTCACTGTGGCTTCGATTCCGGATGAAGCAACAAGGACTGTTCAGGAAAATGTTCTTGTAGTCAAAGATTTGACGCTTGACTCGGACGAAGATCTCGCCTTCGATCCACCAAGCAGTCCAATCTACCGAAGGGGGCCAGTCTCCGAGGGATCCGAAGACTACAGCTCAACACTCTGGGCCTTCGTCAAACGAAGATGACCAACAAGCTTTAAGTATGCTCCCCCTTCTAGCTCCTTTCTTAGAACAAAGAACTGATCTTCGGACTTTACTCGAGCCTTTGGATCGAGCTAGTCGCGAAATTGGGGAGACGAAGTTGGTGGCCATCCTGAGTGAGGCGGAGAGCTCGGAGCTTAACGCTGCCATGGAACGTGCAGCCTACCAGGTACGAAGTATCTGCAAAGCAACATCAAATTTATATACAAATAATTTCTTACCTTGGTTTTTTCTTTTCGCAGCAAACAGTCTTAGCCCGAGCTGCGAATATATCAAATGAACGAGAAATCGCTCGCCTTCGAGAGGAAAACGCAACTCTTCAATGGAATCTCACTATCTCCGAAGGCCGAGTGACTCATATGGATAGCATGGTGTCAACGGAGCGCAGGGCTAGACAAGGCTTGGAGGCTGCGAACAAGGAGCTTGAAGCAGAAAGAATAGTGCTTCGAGCAGAAGTTGAAAAGATGCGGGTGGAGCACGCTAATGAGGGGACCGAGCTTGTCAGGCTCCGAGAAGAAGCTAGCCAGCTTTTGATTCAAAAGAATTCCTTGACTACAGAGGCTGCTAGACTCTCCAGAGTTCTGGAAGAGCTAACTTCGGCGAAGGATGCGCTAATCGAAGATAAGCTGAAGTCTGAGAAGGTAGCTGCGGAGGTTATGGATCAATTGCTAGGCGTTTTGGAGTACTTCGGTACTACTGGAACGCTTCCTTCAGATGACAACATTTCCTTGCTGCGCCGGCTGAAAAGGATTCAAGGAGTAGCGAAGCAGATGAAGACAGCAAGCATTCGTTATGGAGAACTCTCCAGACAAGTGGCTGCCGTTGGACTACTTCGTTACTACGAGGATCTAGGTCGATCGATAGCTCCGAGCGCAGGAGAGGGCCCAATTACCTTCGACGACGATCAGCTTCTCACTCCTTCCAAAGGTGTGGCCGCTGCTTGGCAAGCCTTCCAAACTTCATGGAGAGCCGAAGGTCGTTCTGCGATCAACGCCTGGATTGACGAAGGACAGCGCCAGAAGCAGGCTCGGACCCAAGCTTCGAGTAGTCAGCCTCCTCCGAACCCGCAGGTTTAGATATGTCTTAGGATCTTTGAATATGTAAAGCTTTACGCTTATGTACATTTATGAATGAAAATTTGTTTATCATGTTTTTAGGCTTTGCCTCATATGGAAGATGTCGAAGTGTTAGATGTTAACGACAAACTTCGCTTATTATGGGCTACCTTCGATCTTTTAAAAGTTTACAAGCGCCCTCGATTTTTAGTTCCTCGAGATAGCTCCGGTGCAATTACGCCCGAAGTAAACAAAGATATATTATCTTATATTAAAGAGGAAGAAAAAGAGGTTAACTTGAAAACTTCATCTTCTGAAGACATTATATGGTCTGAAGACGAAGATGAAACTCAAGGTAAAAAGCCTGAAGAACTTGGAAGCTGGGAAAGAAGCCCCGAACGACTTCGAACATGGGCCGAGCTTCAACAAGAACAGAAGGATTTTAGAGCTTCGAAGGGAGGCATGAGAGTTAAACGTAAAGTTGTTAGAACTCCCGGTACTGGAACTAGTCGTTCCAACCCTAGCTCTAGAGATCGAAGAGGCCTTCGATTCCTTCTTGGTATAGATATCAATTTTTCATGATGTAATCATATTTGCAGATGTAATCATATTTGCTTGAATAATAAATGTCGATTCAAAATTGTCTCCCTATTTATTAGCCCCTCTTTGGGTGTAAGCAACTTCGAATTGTATTCAAAGATGGTTAGGCACAAAGGAAAACTTCGGAGTACAATTTTGGGAGTTCGGAGCCCCTCTGTAATTTAAAGATCTTTTAAAATCTTATAAAATGTCTTCGACTATTTGTAGTCTGAAGAATGGCAACTTAGTACCCTTTGTTTTTGAAAGAAATCACTTGAGATAACTTTCCGGACACTTTAGTGTCTTAGATAATTTGTCACTTTGGACTATCTTAACAGACATTCGAAGCTCATGGCTCAAACTCTGTTTTGTTTTGGCCACCTTCGGCTCTTTTTTGCGAATTCTGTCAAACCAGTGGTTCGGAGTTCGCAGTGGTCTCTTTGGACTCTTTTTACGGATACCTACAAGCCAATGACTTGGGCTCCGCATATTTTGGTCGCCTTCGACTCTTTTTACGGATACCTACAAGCCAGTGGCTTGGGCTCCGCATATTTTGGTCACCTTCGACTCTTTTTACGGATGTCTACCAGCCGATGGCTTGGACTCCGTATGATGTGGTTTTGGGCTCTTTTACGGATGCCTACAAGCCGGTGGCTTGGACTCCGGATTATGTCAGCCCCCACGTCGGAAACTTCGAACCAATGGTTCGAAGTCTGAAAATATGATTCAGCTGTACGACACTTCCCTCTCGGTCAACCCCGAGGTTCCAGTGCGTCCACTCGGAAGCTGGAAGTTTATGAGGGGAAGGCACTATCTGAACCATATGCTTTATTAATTCAGAAGATGATTACAAGTGATTTACAAGGAGCCCTTATGCGAAGTATCGCTTTAGGTGCTCTGCATGCCAAGTATGCGCTAACTCTTCACCTTCTAAATTAGCTAGTTTAAAAGAGCCAGGACGTCCTGAACGAACAATTAGGTACGGACCTTCCCATTTATTTCCTAATTTTCCTGGCGCTATAATGCTTCGCAGAACAAGATGACCCGGTCTAAGCTCATTGATCTTAACCTTCGGGTCAAACCAAGCCTTCGTTTGCTGGTGATACTTTGATAAATTGGCCATAGCTCAAAGTCTTGTTTCTTCTGATAAATCTAGCGAAGCTTTTCTTTCTTCTTCAATCTCCGGTTCGGTGCTACGAAGTGATCCTCCTTTGAGCTCCGTTGGAGTCATAGCTTCATCTCCGAATAGTAATCTGAATGGAGTAAAACCTGTGGACCTTGTTTGCGTAGTCCGAATGGACCACAAAATCTTCGGAAGTTCTTCGGTCCACAATCCTTTTGCTAATCCTACTATCCTTCGATTTAGCCCTGACAAAATATTTCCATTGGCTCTTTCTACAGCTCCATTAGACTGAGGATGCCTCACTGCAGCAAAACATATCTGGATGCCTAGATCTTCGCAAAACTTCCTGAAAGGTTCTGCATCGAACTGTGTTCCATTATCAACTGTAAGTTGTCTAGGCACTTCGAATCGGCAAATGATACTTTTCCAAAAGAATTTCTGTACATTGTTCGAAGTGATAGCTGTTAAGGGCTCTGCTTCTACCCACTTAGAAAAATATTCAATAGCTACCACTGCGAACTTTAAATTTCCCTTAGCTACTGGAAAGGGACCAATTAAATCCATACCCCATCTGGCCATAGGCCATACCGGAGCAATAACTTGAAGAGCTGTTGGTGGGCGATGACTCCGTCGACCCATCCACTGATATCCTTGACAAGTGCGGACCAAGCTCTCCGCATCAGCTGTTATTGTAGGCCAATAAAGCCCCTGGCGAAGTGTTTTTCCTGCCAAAGCTCGAGGGGCTAAATGGCTACCACAAAGTCCTTCATGGATTTCTCGAAGAATTTCTTGACCTTCGGCTTGAGATATACATCGGAGTAGAGGGGAACATACTCCGGCCTTGTATAAAATACCGTTGATTATTTGATAATTTCTAGCCCTGAGTTTCAATCTTGAAAACTATGGCTCTTCAAATGAATTTACTCCTCCTTGCAAAAGTTCCATGATCGAATTTCTCCAGTCTGTACTTGGAATGCAAAGAATTTCTGCGGAGGGAATTTGTGGCACCGAAGGTGTACTGAGCTCCTCATAAAAATCTTCTTCTGGTATATCCATAGCTCCGGCTGCAGCTTTTGCTAAGATGTCCACTTGCACATTTTCTGTTCTCGGTATACTTCGAATTGAAATACCCTTGAATTGTGCTTCGATCTTACGGATTTCTTCTAAGTATTTTACAAGCTGTGGATGCCGAACTTCAAAGCTTTTATCTACGTGCCCTGCTACTATTTGAGAATCTGTCTTTATAACAACTCTTGTAGCCCCTAGAGCACGTGCTTTTCGGAGTCCCAGTAAAATCCCTTCATACTCCGCTATATTATTGGTAGACTTAAAGTTGAGTCTTGCGGAGTACATTGCTCTTTGCCCTAAAGGCGAAATCAACACTGCTCCAACGCCTGCTCCGGATGCTTGGAAAGCCCCATCGGAAAAAACAGTCCAAACTTTGTCACTTGACTTCTCCGGAACCAAAGTTGCAGGTGGAGTCCATTCTGCTACAAAATCTACTAAGACTTGCGATTTGATTGCTGTCCTTGCTAGAAAGGATATGCCGAAGGGTGCTAGCTCAACTGCCCACTTTCCAATCCTTCCAGTGGAATCCTTACTTCGGAGCATATCTCCCAAAGGATACGAAGTTGGTACAATTACATTATGAGCTAAAAATAAGGCCTTAGCTTCCTCGAAACCATTATCAGAGCATAAACGAACTTTTCGAGTTCGGAATACCTTGTCTTCGCTCCTGATAATGCTTCGGACACAAAATAAATAGGATTTTGCACCAACTTCCCATTGAAATCCATTTCTCTGACAAGGACTGCATTGACAGCAGAGCCTGTAGCTGCAAGGTAAAGGAGTAGGGTTTCATCCGCAGTAGGCACCGTGAGTGTAGCAAGATTACTGAGATACTCTTTAATATCTTCGAAGCTTTTCTAACACTCTGGTGTCCATGCAAAATCTTCGGACCCTTTAAATGCTTTAAATATAGGCAAGCTTCTCTCCGCAGACCTTGCTAAAAACCTGCTAAGTGCTACCAGACGTCCAGTCAGCTTTTGCACTTGCTTTAAATTTTCTGGAGGAGCCATCTTTTGTAGCGCAGTTATTTGAGTAGGGCTAGCTTCAATCCCTCTGCTTGAAACTAAATACCCTAACAATTTCCTAGCTTTAGCTCCGAAGATACATTTCTCGGGGTTAAGACGGATCCCACATGCCCGAAGGCTATTAAATGTCTCTGCTAACTCTAGGCTATGTTGGTGCTTTAAAGCACTCTTTATTACAATATCATCCATATAGGCTTCCACATTGCGACCTAATTGATGACCTAGAGCCTTAGCAACTAACCTCGAAAAAGTAGCCTCGGCATTTCTTAAGCCAAAAGGTATTCTTACATAACAAAAGACTCCCGAGGGAGTTACGAAGCTTGTCTTGATCTCATCTTCGCGTTTCAACCATATTTGATGATAACCAGAATACGCGTCAAGGAAGCTTAATAACTCCGAACCTGCAGTGGAGTCGACCAGTTGATAAATTTGGGGCATGGGGTAGGGGTCACGAGGGCATGCTTTATTCAATGGTGTGAAATCAATGCACATGCGCCACTTTCCGGAGGATTTCTTCTTGACGAAGACTGGGTTGGCAAACCATTCTGTGTGAGCCACTTCTCTGATAATCCCAGCCTTCAACAATTTTTCAACTTCGTCTTTTGCCAGAACAGCTCTTTCTGCAGACATTTTTCGGAGTCCTTTCCGAACAGGCCGGGCCTTCGGGTTTACAAGTAAACTATGTTCGATGATATCCCGATTGACTCCGGTGATGTCTTCGTCAGACCAAGCAAAGACATCTAAATTCTCTTCCACCACTTTTTCCAAGGAGGTTGCAACTTCTGGAGGTAAATCTTTACCAAATTGAAATGCATATTCTTTACCATCTTTAACAATAATCTTCGTTGCGATCTCTCCTTCAGGACATGGTCTTGGGAAGGATTTCTTCAAAGATTCAGAAGGAGCTGAAAAATTTTCTTGATTATCTTGCACATTATTCACTTGTCTTGGATCAAGAGGGGGGCCGTGACCATTTTCCGCTCTTCGGGCGATAGCTTGATCTCCGAAGATAGTAAGAACTCCTGCTTGCGTGTGCATCTTCATACACAAATAATTGTGATGTGCCATAGCTCCGAACTGGTTTAACATGCCTCTTCCGAAGATGACGTTGTAGGCATATGGAGCATCTACAACGTCGAAGATTACTTCCTCTGTTCTGGCTAACAATCCTTCTCCGAAGGTAACTTCCAGGCCAATTTGGCCAAGTGCATCGAGCGGAGGTCCTGCGAAGCCTTGCAAAGGACGAGCCGCTGGAAGAAGGTGCTTTCTGGAGATGCACAATTGATCGAAGGCTTGAACAAAAATAATGTCTGCCGAACTGCCTCCATCAATTAACACTCTTCGAACCTCAGTTCTTGCGATGTCAGCAGTAATGACAAGTGGATCTGCATGTGGAAATTTAATGCCATCTGCATCCTCTGCTGAAAAAGATATTGGCACATGGGACCATTCAGGCATAGCAGCTGCAGATGACGAAGTTCCAATGTGGCCCACTTCTCTGACATACTCTCTTCTCTGCCTTTTTGACATGCTTCCAAGAGTACCTCCTCCGGAGATGGGGAGAACTACTCTTTTTCCTCGGTCTTGCCCTTCTTCTTGCTTCGGAGGTGGCATAATATTGACCACCGGAGGACGTCTTGCAGCTTCGAAAGTTTCTATCCGCGCCACAGCCTGGACAGGCTCCGGGCGCACTTCAACTGGAACTCGGTCAGTAGTACCTCGACCCGAAGTTCTTTCTAGATACTCTCCTCTCAGAGTAAGTATAGCCTTGCAAGTATCAGTTGCGTGGCTTCGGTTTTCACCATGAATACAGCAGAAAAGGGTCTGGCCTTTGCCAGCCGTTTTCCCTGGCGGCCTCCAGCCGCTGACCTTGTTTCCCGAAGGTTGTGGAGCTCTCTGGGTGAACTTTTGTGGGGGTGCAATGTTCAGGACTTCAGAACGGGGATGCTTTTGCCCCCTTCTCCTATCATGCTGAACATCGAAGACTAGTTCCTGCGGTTGTGCCGAAGTTTTTACTTCCACTTTTACTTCCTGCAGTACGGATTGAGTAGCTGCAGTTCTTCGAAGCCAACCTTCTTCCGACCTCGCATATTCTTCAAAGTATGACATCAACTGAGAAACAAAAGATATGCTTTTCCGGTGAAGTTTATCAAGGAGGCCTTGATGAATGACACCTTCCTGAGCTGCGTCAACTACCGAAGATGTAGTCAACCCTCGGATCTGCGACTTCGTATGAGCGAAGTGCTTGAAATATTGCCTCAATGTCTCTCCAGGGAGTTGCTTCACCTAGAAAAGACTTCCCGTCGACATTGGAGGCACGAAAGTGCCTTGAAAATTGCTTACGAACTTCTTCTTCAGCTGCCCCCATGAATTAATTGATCCTGGCTTCAAAGACCAGAACCACCGCAATGCCACTCCTTGAAGAGCTAAAGGAAAGCATTTTGCCATGGTGTCCCGAACTCCTCCACTAGCTTCAATTGCTAGAGCATAAGAACGGACAAATTCTCCAAGTTCCTCATCTCCGGCATACTTGCAAAGCTTCGAAGTCTTAAACTTCGAGTCGAAGCGAACTTTTTGCAGTTCAGGATGCAGCGGAGATTCGGTATCAAAGGAGGTGTTCTCCGGGGCTTCGGGATAGATGGGTTCGTCGTCTTCAGGCACTTCTGGAATAACTAGGATGGCTTGAGAGCGAAGCCTATTTGCAGCTTCTTGTCGCCATCTCGCTACTTCGGCTTGTAGACTGGCCATTTGAGCGGCCATATCACCAAGATTGTCTTCATCTCCTCCGGAAGGATCTTCCGGGTCTTGAGAACTGTAAGGATCAGTTCGGAGTGGAACCTGAGGTGGAAGAGGAACTCCGGGTGGTCGAAGTATAGATGGAGTTGGCGGAGGAACTCCGCGTGCTCGAGGAATGGGAACTCCTTCCGGAGTTTGAGGTGGAGGAAACGTCGAAGGTCCTCCGGCCTCAACAGTGTCGGGAGGTGTCTCTCCGGAGGTCTGAGGGGACCTCCGAACAGGGTTACGAGTTGCGCTCCGCTTAGGAGGCATGATGTAAGAAATTGGTAGACAACGAAGTTTCTTGGACTAGGTTCCCCACGGACGGCGCCAACTGTTGGCGTAAAAGATTACGCTAACAGGTTTCTGAAGATTAGAAACTAACAAACGAAGTGTTTGCGAAGTGAACTGTTCTAAGCCTCCAAAAGGATAATAACTTAGAATAGTTCGAATGTGTGTATTGAATAACTTGTATTCGGTCCCTATTACAGGGTAAAACGGGGGGTATTATAGGGCCAAACATTAAGGAAAAGACCTATTTACCCCTCTATTACAACCGACATAGTGGAAACTATTCGGTACCCTTAATAGGGCTAAAATGGTAAAAGACTAATCTAATGAGAAAGAAGATAAGTCTTCCATCTTAGCTGGCAGAAAAGATCTCAGAAGAGTCCATGTTCGAGGATATACTCTGAACTAAGGTCCATCTTCATACTTCGAGCTTGACTCAAGGCATCTCCGAAGATGCATGTTGGAAACCTTTGAATCCATTATCTACCTTTGTGTTGTTACTGTAATAACCCTGAGGATGGAATATTTTCCCCCAACAGCAATGCTGGTTATAATCAAATCTTCATGGCCGAAGAGGACGTCTACAAAACTGCCTTTCGATTCCCTAGTTTTGTCGGTTTGTTCGAGTGGGTCGTCATGACTTTTGGTTTGAAAAATGCTAGCGCCACGTAACAGTGCGCTATGAACTTGATCTTTCATGACTTGTTAGGAGTTATGTTAGAAGTTTACATCGATGATGTCGTGGTCAAATCAGACGCTATGGGAAACCATTTAGTCGATTTGAAGGTTGCTCTCGATAGGATGCGATAGTATGGGTTGAAAATGAACCCACTCAAGTGTGCTTTCGGTGTGTCGGCGGGTAAGTTCTTAGGTTTCATGATTCATGAGAGAGGCATAGAAATTGATCCTAAGAGACTTGAGAATATTAGAAATATTGCGGCGCCGACATGCAAAAAGGATGTGCAAAAGTTGCTAGGCAAGTTGAACTATTTGCGTCGCTTTATATCCAACCAATCCGGCAAGATTGATGCCTTTGTCCCCATACTCCGGCTAAAAAGCGAAGCCGAGTTCACTTGGGGGCAAGCCAGCAAAATGCTTTTGAGAAAATCAAGGAGTGCTTGTCATCACCGCCCGTGGTGAGAGCACCCAAGGCCGGGATTCCGTTTCGGCTATACATCGCTGCCGAAGATGGCGTAATTGGGGCTGCGCTAACCCAGGAGGTAGAAGGGAAGGAGTACATCATCACATTCTTAAGCTGCCGCCTGCTGGACACCGAAACTAGGTACGCGTTTGTGGAACGATTATGTTTATTACATTACTACGCGTGCACTAAGTTACGCCACTATCTTCTCCCCACTACATGTGTTGTCATTTGCCAAACCGATGTTATAAAGCACATGTTACAGAAGCCGATTCTAAGTGGAAGAATTGGAAAATGGGCTTACGCGTTGATCGAGTATGATTTGGCCTACGAGCCCCTAAGAGCGATGAAAGGCCAAGTCGTAGCCAACTTTATAGTTGATCATCACATAGATGTTAGCTGGAGTGATGCTATTGCTCTAATTGAGGTAGTGCCATGGAAAATCTATTTTGATGGTTCGGCTTGCAAGAGTGGCCAAGGTATTGGAGTGGTTCTCATATCACCTAATGGTATGCGCTTTGAAACCTCGACCTGACTAGAGTTTTCTTCCACTAATAACCAAGCCGAATATGAGGCTTTGTTGCTAGGTCTTGAACTACTAGAGTCTATAGGCGCTAAACCTGTTCACGCGTATGGTGATTCATTATTAGTAGTACAACAAGTAGCTAAGAATGTTCAATGTTTTAATGGCTTGCTGAATAGCTACTTGGACAAATGTCTAGACATAGTTGCTACTTTTGATGATTTCAAAATATCTCACGTGTCAAGAGAAGCCAATTTAGTCGCCAATGATTTTGCTCAGCAAGCATCTAGCTACCAAGTTAGGAGAGGGAAATTTTCTATATTGGAGAAGTCGGTGTTTAGTCCAACTGCCGAAGCCAGTAAAGGTGGGCAGGCGCACGCCTCGGGTCGAACCCCTCGGGTCGCCGAAGGCCACCACACGCCAAAGCCACTGGATCGGAGTGCTCTGCCGATCAAAGGATCTGGCACGCCAGAGCCCATAGTGTGAAGCCTCCCGGACGGAGAAGGCTCCCCGGAGTCCGAACCCTCCGAAAGAGCTTCGGTCCAGCACACTCCGAATGGCCACCTCGGCCAGGCTTTGGCAGGAGCTGGGATGGCTCGGGGGGCACCCCGAAGTCAGTATTTTAGAAGTTTTTTTAGAAGGTGGACCAGCGAGGCCCTCTGAAACCTGTAAGGGCAATTGGAGAGTCCCAATCATCTAGTATTTGAGAGACCCTAGCCGAAGGGTTGATCGGAAGGTTCAGCGACAAGCGTTCAAATTCGTGTTGGTGGATGGCACATTGTATCGCCGAACCATCGACGGGGTGCTGTTGAAGATTTTAGACCATGAGCAGTCCCAGGTGGCTACAGGAGAAGTCCATGAGGGGCTTTGCGGCACTCATTAGTCGGCCCAAAATATGAGTTGGATGCTCAAAAGAGTGGGTTTCGATTGGCCGACTATGACTGGAGATTGTTTCAAGTACTACAAAGGGTGTGAGGCATGCTAGAGGTTTGGCAACATCCAGTTAGCTCCTGCCTCATTGCTCAATCCTATTGTCGATCCATGGCCGTTTCGAGGATGGGGTTTAGACTTCATCGGCCAGATCTACCCTCCTTCCTCAAAGGGGCATCGGTTCGTGTTGATGGCGACCGATTACTTAACCAAATGGACCAAGGCCGTACCTCTCAAGAACATGACTCACAATGAGGTACGTGATTTTATTTTAATGCACATCATACATAGATTCGGCATCCCTCAAACTCTTACTACGGATCAAGGTAGTTCATTTGTCTCTAAAGAAGTAAGGGACTTCGCCGAGTACTATGGCATTAAGTTGATAAACTCTTCACCTTACTATGCTCAGGCCAATGGTCAGGACGAGTCTAGTAATAAAACCGTGATTAAGCTTATTAAGAAGAAAATTGAAGAGTTTCCTAAAAGGTGGCATGAAGTGCTTTTTGAGGGGTTATGGGCTTGTAGAGTTGCCAAGCATGATTCTACCAAAGTTAGTCCATATGAGTTAGTATATGGACAAGAAGTCGTTCTACCAAGTGTTGGCGGGCAAGTTTGTAGGATTCATGATCCATGAATGAGGTATTGAGATTGATCCTAATAGGCTTGAGAAGATTAAGAACTTTGAAGCGCCGACATGCAAAAGAGATGTGCAAAAATTGATAGGCAAGATGAATTATTTGCGTCACTTCATATCTAACTTGTCTGGCAAGATCGATGCTTTTGTCCCCATACTCCGGCTAAAGAACGAGGCCTAGTTCACATAGGGGGCAAGCCAGCAATGTGCCTTCGAAAAAATCAAAGAGTGCTTATCATCACCACCAGTGGTGAAGGCGCCCAAGGCCGGAATACCATTGCAACTTTATGTCACCGCAGAGGAGAGCGTGATTGAAGCTGTGCTGACTCAAGAGGTGATAAAGGAGTACATCATCACATTCTTGAGCCACCGCTTGTTGGACGCTGAGACAATTTACGTGTTTATGGAGCATTTGTGTTTATCACTTTATTATGCATGTTCCAAATTACGTCACTATCTTCTCCCTAGCACATGTATTGTTACTTGTCAAACCGATGCATAAAATACATGTTGCAGAAGACGATTCTAAGTGGTAGAATTGGAAAGTGGGCTTATGCTTTGATTGAATATGATTTGGCTTATGAACCTTTGAGAGCTATGAAAGGCCAAATCATCGCTAACTTTATAGTTGATCACCACATAGATGTCAATTAGCGTAGCGATGTTGCTCTAATTGAGGTAGTGCCATGGAAACTTTATTTTGATGGTTCGGCTTGCAAGAGTGGCCAAGGTATTGGAGTGGTGCTCATATTACCCAATGGTATGAGCTTTGAGACCTCAGTCCGTTTAGAATTTCCTTCTACTAATAATCAAGTCGAATATGAAGTTTTATTGCTAGGACTTGAATTGTTAGGTTCCATGGGTGTCAAACACGTTCGTGCATATGGTGATTCTCTATTAGTTGTGCAACAAGTAGCTAAAATTGCTCAATATTTAATGGTTTACTAAATAGCTACTTATATAAATGTCTATACATAATTGCCACTTTTGATGATTTTGAAATTTCTTATGTGTCTAGAGAAGCCAACTCATTAGAAAATGATTTGGTTCAATAAGCATCTGGCTATCAAATGAAAAGAGGCAAATTTTTGCACAATAAAAGTCGATGTTTGAAAATCCAGTGTCAACCCGTACGGTGCACTTTGGTTTGACCGACCTGACAAGGCTGGTCCAACTGTAGGTGTACTGCCGGTTTGACCAGCCATGTCAGGCCAGTCTGACCGGCCCTTGTCAGACGTCCAACAATGGGTGGTTTGACCAGCCCACTAAGGCCGGTTTGACCGACACATGCTAGATCGACTCGAGGCTCAGGGGACAACTTCAAATTTGTGACTTGGACGCCAATTCAAGTGGGTAATTGGTGAGCACTGATGTAATCCATAAGGATGATTGGAGAATCCAAATCGTCCAATATTTGAAGGATCCTAGTCAGAGGGTTGATCGGAAAGTTCGGTGATAGGCGTTTAAATTTGTGTTGCTTGACGATGTGTTGTATCGCCAAACTTTTGATGGAGTATTTCTAAGGTGCTTGGATACCGATCAATCTAGAGTGGCCACAGGAGAAGTTCATGAGGGACTTTGTGATACTCATCAGTTGGCCCAGAAGATGATTTGGATGCTCAAAAGAGTGGGTTTTTATTGGCCGACTATGACTGAGGATTGTTTTAAGTATTATAGAGGGTGTGAAGCATGTCAAAATTTTGGTAATATTCAGTTGGCTCTTGCATCACTACTCAACCCTATTATCAAACCATGGCCATTCTGAGGTTGGGGCTTGTACTTCATTGGCCAGATTCATCCTCCCTCTTCAAAAGGGTATCGGTTCATGTTGATGGCAATAGATTATTTCACCAAGCGGACCAAGGCCGTGCCTCTCAAGATCATGACTCATAATGAGGTAACTGATTTCATCTTGAAGCACATTATACATAGATTTGGTATGCCCCAAACTCTCACTACAGATCAGGGTACTTCATTTATTGCTAAAGAAGTGAGAGACTTTGCCAAATTTTATGGTATTAAGTTGATAAACTCTTCGCCATACTATGCTCAGGCCAATTGTCAGGCCGAGTCTAGTAATAAAACTGTAATTAAGCTCATTAAGAAGAAAAATGAATCGGTCCCTAAAAGGTACCATGAAGTGCTTTTTGAGGGGTTATGGGCTTGTAGAGTTGCAAAGCATGATGCTACCAAAGTTAGACCATATGAGTTAGTATATGGACAAGAAGCCGTTCTACTGGTAGAGGTAGATCTTGGCTCATTAAGATTTCTTAAGCAAGATAGCTTATCGATAAGAGGTTAAGGGCTCTAGAGGCTATAGAAAAGGATAAGAGGAGAGTATCTAGAGCCTACAACAAAAGAGTCAAAGCAAAATCGTTTCTAGTTGGTGACTTGGTTTGGAAGACGATTTTGCCCTTAGGAACTAAAAGCCCCAAATTTGGCAAATGATCACCTAGTTGGGAAGGTCCTTTTAAGGTAGCCAAAATCACTCCAGGTAATGCATACTTGATAGAATCTCTACAAGAGGGGTGTTGATAGCAAAAAATGGCATTAATGATCAAGATTGTCAAAATATCAATTTTGGTAATTTGGGAAGAAAATACACATGTCCTGGATCAGGCCGAAGCCCTACAGGGCCAAAGGCCCATTAATCATTGGGCTTTAGAAGCCTTCCAATGGCCTGCTACCTTCGGTCCGAAGGCCTTCGGAGACCTGTCTCATCGAAGCTTCGGCCCAAGGAGTAGGCTTCGGCAGGCCCTACCGAAGGCCCACTTCGGGCTGATTTTTAGAGATAGAGTTTGAGTCTGATTCTAGCTAATTTTTTCCCTAAATTGATTAGGCTGAATCATATCAGATTAATATTAGAGATAAGAACACTAGCTCCTATAAATATAGGGATGAGGCCGGTTCATTAGGACCCCCAAAACAAATCAATCACAAAGCCCTAGCTTTGAACCGTACCTTTACTTTTTATTTACCTTTCTGCAACCTTCGTGGGTTTGCCTGGAAGTCCTCTGTCGGCCACGCCGAAACTGTGGTAAGCCTTCCTGCATTGCTCATGAAGTACCCGTTAATCTACGTAACAGATTGCTATCGCCTTATTACTTCGTCTGTGAAGTATCCATTAATCTATGTAACATATTGATACCTTCGTTCTCCTACTACAACACTTAACAGATTTAGTCCCCAGGCCGAATTGGCACTTGATCTCTGTTCTATTGTAGGTTTCAATGTTCATAGCCCCTTCATCGGAGGTGTCCAGAGCTACGAAGCTGGTTTCAGAGGCTGCCAAAACACCCTTCGGTGGAACTCTACTTCGATTACCCCATGTCGGACCCATCACGTTGTTGTCGGTTCGATCAAGTCCTGCATGCCAGAGCGCTTCGCGGCAGGCTTCATCGTGTTAGGCTTCATCGCGTCAGGCTTTGCCACACCTACACTTCGCTCCGGACGAAGTCACGCCAGTGCGTTGCGTTTGGGATATTTTGCCATGTTAGAGACTCCGCACCGAACCCTGCTGTTCGGATGTGATTTCGTGTCAAGATCTGTTCAAAGCCTACCTTCGGCCAGATCAGTCCGAACGCCGAAGATTACCTTCGGCTAGACCCTTCACACCAGATGTAGGACCAAACGTAGCGACCAGAGGGGGTGAATGGGCGCCTAAAAATTCTTTCGAATCAATGGCCTTCTCCCAACACCCAACACACCTCAACAAACAATCAGCAGAAGCAAAAACTGATCACAAGTACTAAAAATAATCTAGCCTAAAAATGACCGGTGTCCTAGTCGACAAGACACCAATACAGTGCTTAAAGGCAGATCATCAGTGCATTCAAATCACATGCATTTCAATCTACACTAAAATAACCGATTAATGCAAATGTACGCAAAACGAGGAGAGAGTTTTACTGTTCACAGTTGTCTCTTGTTTAGTACTTGTCGAAGCCTATGCTAGAGTCTGTATGTCTTCTCTCCGAAGCATGCTTCGCTGAAGCCACGGCGAAGTCAGAACTCTGGCAAGCTGAAGCCTGCTTCGAACATGTGCTGGCGAAGCTTGAGCTTTGAACGGGACTTTGCACAACTGACTCCGCATGGGACTTCGCACAACCAGGGTGCCAAAACCTACGACCGAAGTCAGCTTTGTCGCCGAAGCCTGACTTCGCACGGACGTGACAGCGCGTTGTGCTACAGTCGCGTTAGAAAGCTAAAAGTCGCCTCGTGTAGATGTAGTACTGCAGTGCTGCAGAACCTAGAAGACTAGGTACTCAAAGCCTATGTGCCTATGCACAACACATCAAACACCTCATGCGCATACCGAAAAACACTACTTACTACTCCATCGCTTGCAACACTTGAGCAGTGGACACGGCAGGTTGCACGCACGATGATCGAGGCAGAGTTCAGTGGAGGAAAGTAGGCCGAAGAAGAAAACTCTAGTGGTGGAGGCGTGATGTAAGAATGGCGGTGGCGCAACAACAGAGAAGAAGGGGATGAACTCTGATTTTTCATTTAAAGTGAGTTAACCCTAACCCTAGGGGATTGGGGCCTATTTATAGACAGCCCAATAAGAAGGGAAAAGACAGATTTACCCCTAGGGTAAATTACACAGACGCAAAATAAACTAAAAAGACAAACATGCTCTTAGGATTTTTATAGACTCGACTAACAGAGACTGTGGGCCTAAAAGGCAAAATAGTAAAATCCTAAATACAGATAACTTGTCCTGATGCAGAGCTTTCATAGCAGTTACGGTTTCGCTTCAGAACAATCGGATCAAAGATGAGTGGTCGTTAGTTTTGCGTCGAAACTGACAAAGCATCCACCATATTCGCACCAGGTACCCGGATTGGGTCGGCCCGATTCCACGGCTCCCTCAGTTTGGTAATCGCTCTCCGTCCGTGTACCTGAGTCAATCCAGGTCAACAGACTAGTGGATCCTTTGCCGCTTCTAGCCCATATACTCAGATTGGGATGGCCCGACTCTACGACCCCTCTCCCTGGCATTCGCTCGCCGCCCATGTACCTGAGTCACACGCGGCCCAGACACAGCAGGTCTCGTCTTCTCTTCTACTTCCGTTGACAATCACTCATCACATCTGGAGCCATGAGGCCCATGATCTTCATCATGGCTCCTCACCAGACGCTGAAGGCCCCCTCTGGTGAACCCCTTCACACAGTATACATCGAATCAATTAGGCTCCGGTCAGCTTGCTGGTTTATTTTATTTAATATATTTCTTTTCAGCTAATTGGATTATTTCTGTGTGATCTGATTGTTCGGAGGTAGTGTGCAAAGGCACTAAGCACTTGGAAATGGAATGCACAGGACTCGGTCTTTTGGTTGCGCAAAAGCAAGCGCATTATTATCATTCACTAATTTTAAACAAAGTGCATACCGACTCAAAACAAATTACCCTGCATGCATGGCCACCACACATGCTCACTTGTGCATGGCGCTCAACGTGCCCATCACCTGAGCTGAAGAACCGGACTCCATGCATGCGCTAACAACTCTACCGGAGTGATCGGTGGGGCCTAACACTCCCCGGACCTTGCCACCATGTTATTTGTGCGGGAAACAAACTAAGCGATAAAGCAGCTAACTCATCAAGATACTAGAGTATGTAACAATCTCCCCCTACTGCTAGATCTTGATCTTAGTGACTCCAAGTTTCTCCCTCATCTCCTCAAAACGCTGTTTTCCAAATGCCTTGGTCAGAATGTCAGCAAATTGAGTCATCGTGCTTGCATGCTCCAGTTCAATGTCCCCATGCTCCAAGCACTCTCTAGTGAAGTGAAACTTCACGTCGATATGTTTGCTGTTGTCGTGTAATACAGGATTCTTGGCTAGTGCAATTGCAGCTTGATTGTCTACCTTGATAACTGGTGTCGGAAACTTCACTCCCGTGATCTCCCTCAGTACACGAGTGAGCCACACTACCTGGCAAGACGCCGCGGCTACATCCATGTATTCAGCCTCGCACGTTGACTGAGCCATGACGTTCTGCTTCTTTGACAGCTAGGACACTGGATTGCCGCCGAGAAAGAAGACTACCCCTGTTGTACTCTTCTGATCATCAATGTCTCCACCTATGTCACTGTCGCTATAGCCTTCCAACATCAACTCATCTCCTTCGCTCTTGTACAACAGACTGAAGTCCACTGTTGCCGCCACATAGCGAAGTAAATGCTTCAGTGCTGCCATGTGATCTTGTCGAGGTTCCTCCATGAACCTGCTTAAATAGCCCACACTAAATGACAGGTCAGGTCTTGTATGTAGCAAATACCTCAAGCTTCTGATCAAACTTCGATACAACGTGGCATCCACTGGCGACAAAGTACTCTTCTTGGATAACTTCAGGCGCACTTCCATGGGTGTTGCACACCCATTGCAGCCGGCCATTCCAGCCTTCTCAAGAAGCTTGGCGGCATACACGCTCTGGCGTAGCTTGATGCCCCCCCCCCACATCTTCCTCACTTCAATGCCTAAGTAATAAGACACCACGCCGAGGTCACTCATTTTGAACATAGCCTTCATCTCGCCCTTGAATACTCCAATCTCAGACTTGGATCCACCCACTATTAGCAGGTCATCTACATATATCCCTACAATCAATCTTGATTCAGCTTCATTGCGAGTGTACAGGCCATGCTCGGACGGACATCTTTTGAAGCCAAGCTCAATTAGGCTCGCATCCAACTTTGTGTTCCACACACGCGGCGCTTGCCTCAAGCCGTACAGAGCCTTCTTCAACATCAACACTTTGTGTTCTTCCCTTTCTACAGTGAAACTAGGTGGCTGGCTCACATACACCTCTTCAAGAAGATCTCCATTTAAGAACGCGGACTTAACGTCCATATGATGGACTTGCCATCCGTTGTGAGCCACCACGGCCAGCACAAGTCTCACTGACTCCATTCTTGCAACGGGGGCGAACACTTCTTCAAAATCAATGCCCTGCTTCTGAACGTACCCCTTGGCGACGAGGCGTGCCTTGTGCTTGACAATGTCACCGTACTCGTCCCGTTTCAGCTTGAACACCCATTTCAAACCTATGGCACGTTGTCCTCTCGGTAGATCCACCAATGTCCATGTCGCATTTTCTTCAATTGATGCCATTTCCTCAAGCATTGCGACTCTCCATTCTTTTATCAACTTTGCTTCCTCCACCGAAGTTGGTTCATCACCAATTGTCGTGAGTAGCTCAGCAACTTCCTCGTGAGTCTCCTGCTCAGCTGGTGGAAGCCTACCGATGATGTCCTCCAAAGTCCTCATACGCACAGGTGCGTCCCCATGGTCTGCATCAAGGTCTGAGGACTTCAGGTATGGAGGAGTTGCTGTCGCTGATGCGCCATCGTTCGGGGTCAGGGAGGATACAAGAGTGTGCGCATCGGCACTGCTTTGCACAGAGCGAGGTGTTGAGGGTGAGCGCAGCTCCGCCGGTGTTGCAGGAACATCAGGGATGTTTGCTCCGTCTTGCATCCAGTCTGCCCCAATGATCGAGTTGAACTCGACTTGGAACGTGCCATCATCATCCTCATTTGCCTCGGACTCGCGCCCCCAATCCCAGGCTCTGTCTTCCTCAAAGACTGCATCACGATACACGGTAACACGTCGCGTAGCAGGATTATAAAACCGCCACGCCTTTGATCCCGGCTCGTATCCGACAAAGACTATTTGAGTGCTCCTGTCTTCCAGCTTGGACAAGTTCTTGCCTCCCTTCTTCACATGAGCAACACACCCAAAGGTACGTAAGAAATGGAGATCTGGTTATGAGCCATGGCATACCTCATACGGTGTTTTCCCGTCAACGCTCTGCGTCGCCGTGTGGTTTAGGATAAACACCGTTGTGGATGTCGCCTCCCCCCAGAATCAACCCAGCATGTACATGGCCTTCATCATGATGCGTGCCATGCCCATTACGGTTTGATTTCATCGCTCCACCACCCCATTTTGTTGTGGAGTGTACGGGGCGGTGAAATGACGTTGAATGCCTTCCCTGCTGTAGTGATCAAGGAATGAACTCGCCGTGAATTCACCTCCTTTGTCAGTCCACAGCATGCCAATCTTCCACCCTGATTCGGCCTCAGCCCTTGCTTGAAAGCCGACGAACACCTTCTGCGCTTGATCCTTGGTGGCCAGCAATATCAGCCACATGTAGCGGCTTAAATCATCGACGAGGAGGAAGAAGTACTTGTTGTCGCTTGGTGTAGCTGGCGTCACGGGGCCACACAGGTCACCATGGATCAACTCCAGCTTCGATTGCGCATGGTAGGAGGCCTCGCTTGGGAATGCTAGCCAGCGTTGCTTCCCTGCCAAGCAGCTATCACAAATTTCATCGACATGATCAATGGTGGGAAGCCCACGGTTCATCTGCTCTTGCGCGAGTCGACACAGCCCCTTGAAGGTCAGGTGGCCAAACCTTGTGTGCCACCTCCAGGCCGTGCTCATGCCCTGTGCTGCCAAACACACCGGCTTGCCGACGTTGAGACCAAGGAGGTATAGCCGATCCTCCATCCGATGCACCGTTGCTAGCAGTGCACCTTGCGCGTCCCAGATCTTGCAGACGCCAGCGTGGATCATCACCTTGAAGCCCGCCTCGTCCAGTTGGCCAATGCTCACGATGCTTGTAATCAGGCGTGGGATATGGTATACCTCGGTGAGAGCCTTGTGACCTCCATCTTCTAGCTTGAAGATGACTGTGCCGCACCCTTCAATGCTCACAACCGAGCCATCACCGAAGCGCACTAACCCGTGAATGCGCGTGTCGAGCTCGGAGAAGGCCGCGCGCTCATTGGTCATGTGATTTGTTGCCCCGGTGTCGAGGATCCACCGGGTGGTCTTCTGTTCCCCCTTTCCTTCAATCTGCATGAACAACTTGTTCTCCTCCAGGCGCACCTTTATCGACGTAGACTTCTTGATGAGGGATTGGTCCCGATCTTCTGCTAGGTAAAGGATAACTTGGGTTGGTGGAGAATCTCGACGTTGGCGATCCAAGGCTCCGGTCCGGCGGATCAAAACCTTGCAATCGTTACACCACTGTCTCCGTTGGTTATCAACCACGCAGGACGCGATTGACCTCGCCACGAAGGCTAATTCCTGCAAGCGAACCCAAGAACACAAGCAAGAACAGGAAGGATACAAATTGAATGCCAAATCACAGACAAACGATGAAAGGTGAGGTTTCACAAACGCCTATGCAGCAGCCAATCGGTCCGGTGCAAGGGGCGGGATCTAAACACAACAGTGTAGATGCAAACAAAGCAAAACCTAACCCTAAAGGTGGCTGGAGTGAGTTATATAGGGCGTGGGCAGCCTGTGGAAGGTGAACAGACTTGGGCTGTGGGCTAGAAGACGTACAAACTTGGACTATGGGCCAACACGGCCCAGTTCTGTCACGCAGGACTGTTTTAAACACACAGGTCGACTCGAGACTCCAAAATAGACGAAACCAACGGCAAACGATCCGTCTTCTCCTCAGATTTCCAAAAAATCCAAGAACGCGCCAATCGGACTTCGTATGAGGAAGTTATGCCCATTTTGGTGCATGGTGGTCGATGTAGTACGAACCAGCGAAATCTTGACTTCAAAACATTCGTGCGACTCCGTCTTCAACTCCAACTCTTCTATTCCATCTCCCATGTTCCTAAGCAACAAAATATCACTAGTATTCAGTAGCATCTCGTCCAAACAAATATTAACATAGTTGCTAAGGAAAGAATTAACCTCATGGTTCAAGCGACGGGCACGGGCGCGTGTGATTGGTCCTAGTAATTGAATTGTAGGGGGAGGCTCCAAGTGTGTATCATGTGAAGTGATGTCCTCATCATCCTCCCCCTCTTGAATTGGAGTCGTCCTCGACTCAAGCTCATCGTCAGCTCCCAAATAGGGTTTTAAATCATCAGCACGGGGCATCAATTTAAACTTTCTCAAATCAGGAAAATGATCCTTGCGCAAGTACAACCAAACAAGATCTCCTGGTTTGAAAAACATCTTCTTTCTTCCTTTATTTGTCTTTTGAGCAAAATAGCGTGCCTTCTTTTCTATAACTTCCTTGGTCTTTAGATGTATAGCTTTCACAAACTCTGCACGCTTAGTTGCCTCCATGTTTGCTCTCTCTTGAAAAGGAAGTGGCAGCAAATTAAGTGGTGTGATTGGCTTAAAACCATACACCACTTCAGACGGGCACAATTGTGTTGTTGAGTGAACAGCTCTATTGTATGCAAATTCAACATGTGGAAGGCAGTCCTCCCATTCCTTCAAGTTCTTCTTAATCATTGTTCGCAGCAACATGGAGAGTGTACGGTTTACCACCTCTGTTGGACCATCAGTTTGCGTGTGACAAGTTGTTGAAAATAGCAATTTTGTGCCAAGTTTGGCCCACATTGTCTTCCAAAAGTAACTCATAAACTTCACATCATGATCTGAAACAATGGCTCTAGGCATCTCGTGCAATCTCACAATTTCCCTAAAAAATAAATCAGCAATATGTGAAGCATCGTCGGTCTTGTGACAGGGAATAAAATGTGCCATTTTAGAAAACCTATCCACTCTTACAAATATGGAGTCTCTCCCCCTCTTTGTCCTAGGCAATCCCACAATAAAGTCCATGCTAATATCTTCCCAAGGTGCACTAGAAACAGGAAGTGGAGTATACAAACCATATGGGTTAAGTTTGGACTTAGCTTTATGGTATGTGGCACAACGCTGCACAAATCGTTCAACATCTCTCCGCATCTTGAGCCAATAAAAATTATTGGACAGCAGGGCCAAAGTCTTTTCTCTCCCAAAATGTTCCATTAATCCACCGCCATGTGATTCCTGCAACAACAGCAAACGTACGGACGAATCTGGAACACATAGCTTGTTAGCATGGAACAAGAACTCGTCATAAACATGAAATGTTTTCCAGTCTTTCCCATCATTACATTTAGTGAATGGTTCAGCAAATTCTTTATCTACAACATACAAATCTTTCAAACTTTCCAAATCTGGAACGTTAATATCAAGTTGAGATAAAAGAACAATCCTACGAGACAATGCAT
This sequence comes from Zizania palustris, assembly GCA_019279435.1. Taxonomy (NCBI): domain Eukaryota; kingdom Viridiplantae; phylum Streptophyta; class Magnoliopsida; order Poales; family Poaceae; genus Zizania; species Zizania palustris. The sequence continues at coordinate 4,926,834 of JAAALK010000289.1, read as the reverse complement.
CAGCAACCACATTTTCTTTGCCATTCTTGTATTTCACAATGTATGGGAAAGATTCAATAAATTCAACCCATTTAACATGTCTACGATTCAGTTTAGCTTGCCTTCTCAAATATTTGAGTGTGTCATGATCAGAATGTATAATAAACTCCTTAGGCAAAAGGTAATGTTGCCAAGTTTCAAGCACACGCACTAAGGCATATAATTCCTTATCATAGGTAGAATAATTCAATTGTGGACCATGCAATTTCTCACTAGAATAGGTCACGGGTTTACCTCCTTGTAGCAGCACACCTCCTATTCCAAACCACTAGCATCACATTCTAACTCAAAAGGCTTACTGAAGTCGGGTAGCTAAAGTAGAGGTGCACGTGTAAGGCGATCCTTGAGTGTGGCAAATGCTTGTTCTTGTGCTGGCTTCCGAGTAAATGTAACTCCCTTCTTGGTCAACTCAGGTAAGGGACTGGCTATGGTGCTGAAATCTTTCACAAAACACCGGTAGAAACCTGCAAGACCAAAAAAACTATGTACTGCAAGGTTAGTTTTAGTTGCAAGCATGACACGTCGTTTCAGATTGATAACTTGTGATGAAGAAAGAGAAATAACTTTATATTTTTGTTGCCTCGAAAGTGTTTCAGCTACTTGCTGATTTTCAGAAGGTTGTTTGCTCTTTTGTGCGTCCCTAGCACGCTTTTCTTGTTCAAATTTCACAATTTCAGCAGGAGTCATAGGAAGCAATGTAACTTTCTTTCCTTTATACATAAATGTGTACTTATTGCTCCTACCATGGTGTGTAGCATCAGTATCATATACCCAAGGTCTACCAAGTAATAGAGAACATGATTGCATTGGTACTACATCAAAATCAGCAACTCTGAAGTATGTACCAATGGAAAATTCGATGTGAGCAGTTTGTGTTACCTTGACCTTACCGCTATCGTTGAACCATTGCACATGGTAAGGGTGTGGATGTGCACGTGTGGGAAGTTGAAGCTTAGTTACCATGTCCTGGCTCACCAAATTGTTGCAACTACCGCTGTCTATGATGACACGTACACGGCGGTCATTGACGACGAAGAAGGTCTGAAACAGATTGTTCCGTTGTGCCTGATCGTCTTGGTCCATGTGAGTGCTCAAGTCACGTTGTACAATAAGTGCTGCCATGTTAGTGAAAAGAATAATCCTTATGGAAACAGCTAGGTGGGTGTGTGGTGGAAGCAATCCGTCAAGCGCCTTACCCACGCTTGCAAGTGTTCTTACCACGCCGCAGTGAGGTCACCGGCCTACAGGTGATGAACCAAGTGGAGGGTGGTGTACAATTGCAAGAAATGAACCTGTCCTGACCAAGAGAAAGGTGTAGCTTGGAAGGCAAGTGAGTAGCAAGGATTAGCGATAGTAATAATAGTTAAACCAAGTTCAATAAGTATTCCCTAGTACTCGTCAAAGTTGCTGGCCTTAGTGCTCCCAATGTGAAAATTCAAGCAATAGAGGGAAACTATGTGCCCAAAACTCAAATGGAAGCAACAACAGGTCAAAATCAGCTCTCTGCAGATCGGACAAGAGATCGGACAAGGGATCAGACAAGCAGAATCTGTTACTGCCGCTGATAATTCTGTTACTACCGCGGATCGGACAAGAGTTCGGACAAGAGATCGGGCAAGCAGAATTTGTTACTGCCTCTGATAACTCTGTTACTACCGCTGACCGGACAAGAGTTCGGACAAGAGATCGGACAAGCAGAATCTGTTACTGCCGCTGAGAAGTTGTTACTGCCGAATCTGTTACTGCCACTGAGAATTCTGTTACTACCGCTTCTTCTTTTTTTCTCTTTTTTTTCTCTCTTTTTTTCACTCTATTTTTTTTGAACAAGGATGACAAGAGCTGCAACCACAAAAATTGGCACCTACAACTGAGGTGGGATGTGGCTCACAAAAATTCAACAAGTTCGCTGACCGGCGAGCAAAAACTTTGACCAATTTTTTCTCTATCTTCCTGATTTTTTTTGGCGATTTTGGTGAGGGCTAACAGGCGAAGCTATTAGGGTACCCACCCAAATTGGGTCAGGAACACGCTCAAAACATTTCAGATTTTTCTGCCAAACGAGCGAAAAGTTATGCCTGTTTTACTGAAGGGGGGTCACAAAGACTCGATGTGGAAAACGAATAGGGTTGCGGAAGGGGGGTTTTTCGATGGGGAATTTTTTGAGACACAAGAACAACTACTACTCAAAAGAAACACGAAACAAAGGGATTACTAAACCAGCAACAAGACTCGACCAAGAACACGAACTCAACAAAGTTAAACTGAAATTAAAATCGCAAGGCACAAAGGGGTTCTCGGTGGGGAATTTTTTTTGGTGCGGTTTTCTGGACTCTAGGTAAAAACAAAAGCAGATCGAGATTACCTAACGGGAAATCTGAGCTCTGATACCAACTGATGGGAGATTGGTCCCGATCTTCCGCTAGGTAAAGGATAACTTGGGTTGGTGGAGAATCTCGACGTTGGCGATCCAAGGCTCCGGTCCGGCGGATCAAAACCTTGCAATCGTTACACCACTGTCTCCGTTGGTTATCAACCACGCAGGACGCGATTGACCTCGCCACGAAGGCTAATTCCTGCAAGCGAACCCAAGAACACAAGCAAGAACAGGAAGGATACAAATCGAATGTCAGATCACAGACAAACGATGAAAGGTGAGGTTTCACAAACGCCTATGCAGCAGCCAATCGGTCCGGTGCAAGGGGCGGGATCTAAACACAACAGTGTAGATGCAAACAAAGCAAAACCTAACCCTAAAGGCGGCTGGAGTGAGTTATATAGGGCGTGGGCAGCCTGTGGAAGGTGAACAGACTTGGGCTGTGGGCTAGAAGACGTACAGACTTGGACTATGGGCCAACACGGCCCAGTTCTGTCACGCAGGACTGTTTTAAACACACAGGTCGACTCGAGACTCCAAAATAGACGAAAATAATGGCAAACGATCCGTCTTCTCCTCAGCTTTCCAAAAAATCCAAGAACGCGCCAATCGGACTTCGTATGAGGAAGTTATGCCCATTTTGGTGCATGGTGGTCGATGTAGTCCGAACCAGCGAAATCTTGACTTCAAAACATTTGTGCGACTCCGTCTTCAACTCCAACTCTTCTATTCCATCTCCCATGTTCCTAAGCAACAAAATATCACTAGTATTCAGTAGCATCCCGTCCAAACAAATATTAACATAGTTGCTAAGGAAAGAATTAACCTCATGGTTCAAGCGACGAGCACGGGCGCGTGTGATTGGTCCTAGTAATTGAATTGTAGGTGGAGGCTCCAAGTGTGTATCATGTGAAGTGATGTCCTCATCACTTCTCCTTGGTCGGCGCCAAGCCGGTGGCATCGACCTCACAAGACGTTGCCTTGGCAACCATCAGGAAGGTCTCGACCTCCTCCTTGACATGAGATGAGTGCGCCTGTTCATCCTTCTTCTTCTTCTTGCATTCACGTGCCTAGTGGCCTTTCTTGCCATAGTACCGGCACTCGTCGTGAGCGACGGTCTTGCCATCACCACCGACAGCGCCTTTGCCACGACCACTCCCATCACGGCCTCCGCCACGACCGCGTCCACGGCCACGGCCATAGCCCCGGACGCGTTCACCACCCGAAGACGCCTCCTTTGAGCCACCCGGAGCCGTCATCTTCAGGCGCGAAGACAGCTTCGCCAGCAGCTCGTCCTCCGTCAGGTTCAGCCTAGTGATCGCACTGTCTCCTCTCACGCCAACCCTCTCTTCCATGGCCTTGAGTCGTCCAATCAACTCGTCCACCGTCACCTCACTGAGTTCGAACGATGTCCTCCTCTGAGTAGGGCTTACCCAATCCAGCGATCTTGGTGGTGAGCTTGGTGATGCGCGTCCCGAAGTCATCAACGGATTCACCGTCCCGGAACTTGAGTGCATTAAATTCCCTCTGCAACGTGCTTACTCTTGCCTTACGTACACGTTCGGCACCAATGTTCCGAAGTTGTAGGGACTCCCATGCGACCTTGGCCGAGGCCTTGGTTGCGATGGCCCCCATCATCTCCGGTGGCACCGCCTTGGTGAGCACCTCCAGTGCCATTCGGTCTTCAGTGTAGTCCTATGTGCCATTGCTCACGGCGGTCCACAGGCCCCTCGCTTGTAGCATCACCCGCATGAGTGCCGCCCAATCGTAGTAATTGGACTTCGTCAGTGTTGGGGGAAAATATCTCATCATCGGGGTTATTGCCGAAGCAACATAAAGGCAGACAGTGGATTCGAAGGTTCTCAGACGATCATCTTCGAAGACACCCAGAACCAAGTTCGAAGTACGAAGATAGGCGTTGGTTCGGAGTACATCTTCGAACTAAGGCTTTTCAAGATCTTTTCTGCCAGCTAAGATGGAAGACTTATCTTCTTTCTCATTAGATTAGTCTTTTACCATTTTAGCCCTATTAAGGGAACCAAATAGTTTCCACTATGTCGGTTGTAATAGAGGGGTAAATAGGTCTTTTCCTTAATGTTTGGGCCTATAAATACCCCCCATTTCACCCTGTAATACCGACCGAAGACAAGTTATTCAATACACACATTCGAACCTTTCTAAGTTATTATCCTTTCGGAGGCTTAGAACAGTTCTCTTCGCAAACACTTTGTTTGTTAGTTTCTTTTCTACAGAAACCTGTTAGCGTAATCTTTTACGCCAACAGTTGGCGCCGTCCGTGGGGAATCTAGTCCGAAAAACTTCGTTCTCTACTAAATTCTTACATCATGCCTCCTAAGCGGAGAGCACCCCGCAATCCCACTCGGAGGTCCTCTCGGATCTCCGAAGAAATACCCTTCGACACAGTTGAAGTCGGAGGTCCTTCGACATTCCCTCCACAAACTCCGGAAGGGGCTTCCATCCCTCGAACATACGAAGCTTCTTCGCCAACCCCTTATATACTCCGACCACCCGGAGTCCCTTCTCCACCTTCCATCCCGATTCGAACTGATCCGACCAGTTCTCAAGACCCGGAAGATCCTTCCGGAAGAGATGAAAATAATCTTGGAGATATGGCCACTCAAATGGCCAACCTTCAAGCTGAAGTGGCAAGGTGGCGACAGGAAGCTGCGAGCAGGCTTCGCTCTCAAGCCACCCCAACCATCCCAGAAGTGCCCGAAGACGATGATCTCGATTATCCCGAAGCCCCGGAGAACGCCTCCTTCGACAATGAATCTCCGCTGCATCCTGAGCTGCAGAAGGTTCGCTTTGATCCAAAGTTTAAAACTTCGAAGCTCTGTAAGTATGCCGGAGATGAAGATCCCGGAGAGTTCGTTCGGTCTTATGCCCTAGCAATTGAGGCTAGCGGAGGTGTTCGAGACACCATGGCGAAGTGCTTCCCTTTGGCTCTTCAAGGAGTGGCATTGAGATGGTTCTGGTCCTTGAGGCCAGGATCGATCAATTCATGGTCGCAGCTGAAGAAGAAGTTTATAAGCAACTTTCAGGGCACCTTCGTACCTCCTATATCAACAGGAAGCCTTTTCCAGGTGAAACAGCTCCCCGGAGAAACATTGAGGCAGTACTTTAAGCGCTTCGCTCATACGAAGTCGCAAATTCGGGGGCTGTCCACATCCTCAGTGGTTGATGCAGCTCGGGAAGGCGTCAGTCATCAAGGCCTTCTGGATAAACTGCATCGGAAAAGCATCTCCTCGGTCTCTTAGTTGATGTCATACTTCGAGGAGTATGCGAGGTCAGAAGAGGGTTGGCTTCGGAGGACTGCTGCTACTTCGTCCATATTGCAAGAAGTCAAAGTAGAAGTGAAAACTTCGGCACAGCCGCAGGAACCAGTCTTCGAAGTGCAACATGATCGGAGAAGAGGGCAAAAGCACCCTCGTTCTAAAGTCATGAATATTGCACCCCCACAGAAGTTTACACCAAGAGCTCCACAGTCTACGGGGAACAAGGCCAGTGGCTGGAGGCCGCCAGGGAAAACGGCTGGCAAGGGCCAGACCCTTTTCTGCTGCATTCACGGAGAAAATCGAAGCCATGCAACTGATACTTGCAAGGCTATACTTACCCTCAGGGGAGAGTACTTAGAGAGAACTTCGGGTCGAGGCAGTACCGACCAAAGTCCAGCTGCAACGCGCCCAGAGCCGGTCCAGGCTGTGGCGCGGATAGAAAATTTTGATGCTGCAAGACACCATCCGGTGGCCAATGTTATGCCACCTCCGAAGCAAGAGGAAGGGCAAGATAGAGGAAAAAGAGTAGTTCTCCCTATCTCCAGAGGAGGTACCCTCGGAAGCATGTCCAAGAGACAGCGAAGAGAGTACGTTCGGGAAGTAGGTCATATTGGGACTTCGTCATCTGCAGCTGCAATGCCGGAGTGGTCTCACGTTCCGATATCTTTCTCTGCGGAGGATGCAGCTGGTATTAAGTTCCCGCACGCAGATCCATTGGTTATCACTGCTGATATTGCGGGCACGGAAGTTCGAAGGGTGCTGATTGACGGAGGTAGTTCAGCAGATATCATTTTTGTTCAAGCCTTCGATCAGTTATGCATTTCCAGGAAGCATCTCCTTCCAGCGGCTCGTCCTCTGCAAGGCTTCGCAGGACCACCGCTTGATGCACTTGGCCAAATAGGCCTAGAAGTTACCTTCGGAGAAGGTTTATTAGCCCGAACTGAAGAAGTAATTTTCGATGTGATAGATGCCCCGTATGCTTACAACGTCATCTTCGGAAGGGGCATGCTGAACCAGTTCGGAGCTGTGGCGCATCACAATTACTTGTGCATGAAAATGCCCACACAAGCAGGAGTCCTTACAATCTTCGGAGATCAAGCCATTGCTCGGAGGGCGGAATATGGTCATGGTCCCCCTCTTGATCCGAGGCAAGTAAACAGTGTAGAGGATAATGAAGAAATTTTTTCAGCCTCCTCCGAAGCTTCGAAGAAGTCTTTTCCGAGACCAAGCCCCGAAGGAGAGATTGCAACAAAGGTCATTGTTAAAGATGGTAAAGAGTACACTTTTCAATTTGGTAAAGATTTACCCCCTGAAGTTGCAACCTCCTTGGAAAAGGTGGTGGAAGAAAATTTGGATGTCTTCGCCTGGTCTGACGAAGATATCACCGGAGTCGATCGGGATATCATTGAACACAGTTTACTTGTAAACCCGAAGGCTCGGCCTGTTCGACAAGGTCTCCGGAAGATGTCCGCAGAAAGAGCTGCTCTAGCTAAGGACGAAGTTGAAAAATTGTTGAAGGCTGGGATTATCAGAGAAGTGGCTCACACAGAATGGTTAGCCAACCCAGTCTTCGTCAGAAAGAAGTCTTCCGGGAAGTGGCGCATGTGCATTGATTTCACATCCTTGAATAAAGCATGCCCACGTGACCCCTACCCCATGCCCCGAATTGATCAACTGGTTGACTCCACTGCAGGTTCGGAGTTATTAAGCTTCCTTGACGCGTATTCTGGTTATCATCAAATATGGTTGAAGCGCGAAGATGAAATCAAGACAAGCTTCGTAACTCCTTCGGGAGTCTTTTGCTATGTAAGAATGCCTTTCGGCCTAAGAAATGCCGGGGCTACTTTTTCGAGATTAGTTGCTAAGGCTCTAGGTCATCAACTAGGTCGCAATGTGGAGGCCTATATGGATGATATTGTAATAAAGAGTGCTTTAAAGCACCAGCATAGCCTAGACTTAGCAGAAACATTCAATAGCCTTCGGGCATGTGGGATCCGTCTTAACCCCGAAAAATGTATATTCGGAGCTAAGGCTGGAAAATTGTTAGGGTATTTAGTTTCAAGCAGGGGAATTGAAGCTAGCCCTACTCAAATAACTGCGCTGCAAAAGATGGCTCCTCCGGAGAATTTAAAACAAGTGCAAAAGCTGACTGGGCGTCTGGCCGCACTTAGCAGGTTTTTATCAAGGTCTGCGGAGAGGAGCTTGCCTATTTTCAAAGCATTGAAAGGGTCCGAAGATTTTGCATGGACATCGGAGTGTCAGAAAAGCTTCGAAGATATTAAAGACTATCTCAGTAATCTTGCTACACTCACGGTGCCTACTGCGGACGAAACCCTACTCTTGTACCTTGCAGCTACAGGTTCAGCTGTCAGCGCAGTCCTTGTCAGAGAAGTGGATTTCAATGGGAAGTTGGTCCAAAATCCTGTTTATTTTGTATCCGAAGCATTATCAGGAGCGAAGACAAGATACTCCGAACTTGAGAAGTTCGTTTATGCTCTGATAATGGCTTCGAGGAAGCTAAGACATTATTTTTTGGCTCACAATGTAATTGTACCAACTTCGTATCCCTTAGGAGATATGCTCCGAAGCAAAGATTCCACTGGAAGGATTGGAAAGTGGGCAGTCGAGCTAGCACCCTTCGGCATATCTTTCTTGGCAAGGACAACTATCAAATCCCAAGTCCTAGCAGACTTCGTAGCAGAGTGGACTCCACCTGCGAATTTGGCTCCGGAGAAGTCAAGTGATGGAGTTTGGACTGTTTACTCCGATGGGGCTTTCCAAGCATCCGGAGCAGGCATTGGGGTAGTATTAATTTCACCGTCAGGGCAAAGAGCAATGTACTCCGCAAGACTCAACTTTAAGTCTACCAATAATATAGCGGAGTACGAAGGGATTTTATTGGGACTTCGAAAAGCACGTGCTCTAGGGGCTACAAGAATAATTATAAAGATAGATTCTCAGATAGTAGCAGGGCACGTAGACAAAAGTTTCCAAGTTCGGCATCCACAGCTTGCAAAGTACTTAGAAGAAATCCGTAAAATCGAAGCACACTTCAAGGGTATTTCCATTCGGAGTATACCAAGAGCGGAAAACATGCAAGCGGACATTTTAGCGAAAGTTGCAGCTGGAGCTGTGGATGTGCCCGAAGAAGCTTTTTATGAGGAGCTCAATATACCTTCGGTGCCACAAATTCCCTCTGCGGAGATTCTCTGCATTCCTAGTGCAGATTGGAAAAATTCGATCATGGAACTTTTGCAAGGAGGAATGAATTTGCCCGAAGAGCCCCAGTTGTCAAGATTAAAGCTCAGAGCCAGAAACTATCAGATAATCAACGGTATATTATACAAGGCCGGAGTATGTTCCCCTCTACTCCGATGTATATCTCAAGCCGAAGGCCAAGAAATTCTTCGAGAAATTCATGAAGGCCTTTGTGGAAGCCATTTAGCCCCTAGAGCTCTGGCAGGAAAAACACTTCGCCAGGGGCTTTATTGGCCCACAATAACAGCTGATGCGGAGAGCTTGGTCCGCACTTGTCAAGGATGCTAGTGGATGGGTCGACGGAGTCATCGCCCACCAACAGCTCTTCAAGTCATTGCTCCAGTATGGCCTATGGCCAGATGGGGTATGGATTTAATTGGTCCCTTTCCGATAGCAAAGGGAAATCTGAAGTTCGCAGTGGTACCTATTGAATATTTTTCTAAGTGGGTGGAAGCAGAACCCTTAACAGCTATCACTTCGAATAATGTACAGAAATTCTTTTGGAAGAATATTATTTGCCGGTTCGGAGTGCCTAGATACCTCACAGTTGATAATGGAACACAGTTCGACGCAGAACCCTTCAGGAAGTTTTGCGAAGATCTAGGCATTCAGCTATGTTTTGCTGCAGTGAGACATCCTCAGTCTAATGGAGCCGTAGAGTGAGCCAATGGAAATATTTTATCAGGGCTAAATCGAAGAATAGTAGGATTAGCAAAGGGACTGTGGACCGAAGAGCTTCCGAAGATTCTGTGGTCCATTCGGACTACGCAAACAAGGTCCACAGGTTTTACTCCGTTTAGACTACTATTCGGAGATGAAGCTACGACTCCAACGGAGCTCAAAGGGGGATCATTTCGCAGCACCGAACCGGACATTGAAGAAGAAAGGCAAGCTTCGTTAGATTTGTCAGAAGAAACAAGACTTCGGGCTGTAGCTAATTTATCAAAGTATCACCAGCAGACGAAGGCTTGGTATGACCCGAAGGTTAAGCTCAATGAACTAAAACCGGGTCATCTTGTTCTACGAAGCATTATAGCACCAGGGAAGTTAGGGAATAAATGGGAAGGTCCATACCTAATTGTCCGCTCAGGGTGCCCTGGTTCATTTAAATTAGCTAATTTAGAAGGTGAAGAGTTAGCACATACTTGGCATGCGGAGCACCTAAAGCGATACTTCGCATAAGGGCTCCTTGTAATTTGCTTGTAATCATCTTCTAAATCAATAAAGCATATGATCCTGATAGTGCCTTCCCCTCATAGACTTCCAGCTTCCAAGTGGACGCACTGGAACCGCGGGGTCGACCGAGAGGGAAGTGTCATGAAGCTGGATTGTATTTTCGGACTTCGAACCCATAAAGTTTGAAGCTTCCGACGTGGGGGCTGGCATAATCTGGAGCCCAGGCCACCGGCTTGTAGGCATCCGTAAAAGAGCCCAAAACCACACCCTACGGAGTCCAAGCCATTGGCTGGTAGACTTCCGTAAAAAGAGCCGAAGGTGGCCAAAATCTGCGGAGTCCAAGCCATTGGCTGGTAGACTTCCGTAAAAAGAGCCGAAGGTGGCCAAAATCTGCGGAGTCCAAGCCATTGGCTGGTAGACTTCCGTAAAAAGAGCCGAAGGTGGCCAAAACCTGCGAAGTCCAAGCCATTAGCTGGTAGACTTCTGCAAAAAGAGCCGAAGGTGGCCAAAATATACGGAGTCCAAGCCATTGGCTGGTAGACATCCGTAAAAAGAGTCCAAAGAGACCATTGCAAACTCCAAACCATTGGTTCGACAGAGATCGCAAAAATAAGCCGAAGGTGGCTAAAGCAAAACAGAATTTGAGCCATGAGCTTCGAATGTCTGTTAACATAGTCCAAAGTGACAAATTTTTAAGACATTAAGATGTCCTGAAAGTTATCTCAAGTGATTTCTTTCATTAAACAAAGGTACTAAGTTACCATTCTTCTGACTACAAAAAGTCGAAGACATTTTATAAGATTTTAAAAGATCTTTAAATGACAGAGGGGATCCGAACCCCCAAAAAATTGTACTCCAAAGTTTTTTCTTTGCGCATAACCATCTTTGAATACATTTCGAAGTTGCTTATGCCCAAAGAGGGGCTAGTAAATATGGAGACAATTTTAAATCGGCATTCATTATTGAAATAAATGTGTTACAAATTACACTATGAAAAATTGGTATCTATACCAAGAAGGAATCGGAGACCTCTTCGGTCCCTAGAGCTAGGGGTGGAACGACTAGTTCCAACATCGGGAGTTCTAATAACTTTACGTTTAACTCTTTTCCTCCCCTTCGAAGCTCTAAAATCCTTCTGCTCCTGTTGAAGCTCGGCCCAAGTTCGAAGCCGTTCGGGGCTTCTTTCCCAGCTTCTAAGATCTTCAGATCTTTTATTTCGAGCTTCACCTTCGTCTTCAGACCAAATAGTGTCTTCAGAAGACGAGGTGTTTGCGTTAACCTCTTTCTCTTCCTCTTTAATATAAGACATTACATCTTTGATTACTTCGGGCGCAATTACGCCGGAGTCATCTCGAGGAATTAGAAATCGAGGACGCTTGTAATTCTTTAGAAGTTCGAAGGTTTTCCATAATGAACGAAGTTCGTCGTTAAGCTCTAATACTTCGATGTCTTCCATAAGAGGCAAAGCCTAAAAATATGACAAACAAAATTTTCATTGATAAATGTTTACAAGCATGAAGCTTTACATAGTTAAAAATCCTAAATGATTCCTAAACCTGCGGGTGCGGAGGAGGCTGACTGCTCGAAGCTTGGCTCCGAACTTGCTTCTGGCGTTGGCCTTCATCGATCCAAGCCTTGATCGCAGAACGACCTTTGGCTCTCCATGAGGTTTGAAAGGCTCGCCAGGCAGCAGTCACACCTTCGGAAGGATTTAGAAGTCGTTCATCGTCGAAGGTAATGGAGCCCTCTGCGCTCGGAGTGATTGTTCGGCCCAAATCCTCGTAGTAACGAAGAAGTCCGAGGGCAGACACTTGTCCGGAGAGTTCTCCATAACGAATGCCTGCCGTCTTCATTTGCTTCGCTGCTCCTTGGATCCTTTTTAGCCGGCGCAGCAGAGTCACGTTGTCATCTGAAGGGAGTGATCCAGTAGTACCGAAGTACTCCAGAACCCCTAGCATTTGTTCTATGACCTCCGTAGCTACCTTCTCAGACTTAAGCTTTTCTTCGATTAATGCATCCTTGCTCGAAGTTGTTTCTGCTAGTACTCCAGAAATTCTAGCATTCTCCGTAGTTAAAATATTCTTTTGATTCAGGAGTTGGCTAGCTTCTTCTTGGAGCCTCACAAGTTCGGACCCAGCACTAGCGTGCTCCAACCGCACTTTTTCAATTTCTGCCCGAAGCACGATTCTTTCTGCTTCGAGCTCTTTATTAGCAGCCTCCAAGCCCTGTCTGGCCCTACGCTCCGTTGAAATCATGTTATCCATTTGAACCACTCTAGCTTCGGAGAAAGACAAGTTGCGTTTGAGAGCTTCATTTTCTTCCCGAAGCTGAGCAATTTCATTTTCGCTCGATAAAGTTGCAGCGCGGGCCAAGACAGCTTGCTAAGAAAACAAAAAATTAAAGTAAGAAATTATTCATGTATAATTTGCTATTGGTTCGAAGGTGTTCCGTACCTGATATGCTGCTCGTTCCAAAGCAATGTTAAGCTCCGAACTCTTCGCCCTGCTTAATTTTGCTACCAGCTCTGTCTCCCCGACTTCGCGACTCACTCGACCCAAAGGTTTGAGCAGAGTCCGAAGCCCGGTTCTTTGCTCCAAAAAAGGAGTTAAAAGAGGGAGCATTGCCGAAGCCTCTTGGTCATCCCTGCTTGGCGAAGCTCCGGAGCGTTCTCCTGAGGTCCTTCGAACTTCGGTAGATGGCCCCCCCTCAGTTGATTCACTTTCATCTGTTGATTCAGACGAAGTTGATCCTTGAGTAGGGAGGGGCTCTATGTGTCTTTTACCCCTTCCAGGCCCCTGTTGAGCGACCTCCGGGTGCGGCTCCGAAGTTGTCGAAGGCCCTTGAATTTGATCTTCGCGTTGTACTTCTACAGAGGGGGGCTCTGCAAAAACAAAAGTATTATACATTGTATAATTTTGCAGAAAATAATAAGAGAATTGTGCGAAGTTTACCTTTGACATTCTGGGGGAGATCGAGCACCGGACTGCTCGGAGGATCGAAGGTGAGGTCTTCGTCTGAATCCACAGTTAAAATTTCAGCTGCCGGAGTATCTCCGTGAGCAGTCCTCCCTTCATCCATAGCTGAAGTTGTAGTAACTTCAACTTCATCTTCGCCCACAGGGGCTTCAATTTGCTCTTCTTGAGCATCCGGTGCTCTCACTTCTTCAATGTTAACTTGAGACTCCGGCATACCTGCAGTATCTTCAATGTGAATATCTTTTTGAGCAGCATCTTCATCAATCAATCTCACTAATAGTATACCTTCATCTTCTTTAGAACCGGAGATTGAGGTTCTTGAGCTTGAAGGCGCAGGATTCGAAGGTGCGAGATTTTTTGGCTTCCGAGCCACCTTCTTCACCGCAGTCTTTGCGGAGCTTGAAGCTCCGGCTTCGGCTGTCCTCTTCTTGGGTCCTTTCTCCGAAGGCACCCAGTCCATCAGAGGGGGCGGAGTCAACTCCAACATTCCCCATACTCTGTTAAACCTCTCCCAACTCCCGACCAATTTAACTCTCCATTCTTTTTCAGTCGGAGTTGGGGCACCCAAAATCTTCTCAGAAGCCCTTATAATTTGCTCTGAAGTAATAGGGGCTGAAGAAGCTAAAAATAAATAATTCAAGTTAGTCTTTCTTCGAAGTAAATATGTATAATGCATGTTGGTTTCGAAGTTACCTGCAGGGCTCGAAGTCAAGTTAATCTTGCGAAGACCGCCTTCCGAATCATCCTCGAAGACGATAGGCCAGTTGGCCATCAGTGAAGAAATTTGCAGGGCGAGGAATTCTTCAGCTAAGTCTCGCATGCTTAACCTTCGGCTAATCTTTTGAAGCAGGTTAAGACGGGCTTCGAGCTGACCTTCGTTGGGCTGCACTAAAGCTTCCTTCCGAAATTGAATTTCTTTAAGGGGCCCGGCCAGAGGACTGCTTGCCCCAACTTCGGCATAGAACCATCTCAGAATCCAATCCGTATACCATCTTGCATTGATAGCCTTGGCAGGAAATTGGAGGGCATACTCATCCCGAAGCCTAAAGTTGATACTGCCAAAGGATACAACCACTTTTTCACCTCCGGATCCTACGAAGGTCTTTGGTTGGCAAGTTGCTCGATGTAATGCAGCGAAGATCTCTACCCTCCCCTCACAACCTTCGGCCCTCAACGCCCATTCGAAGATAGCTAATCTAGCTACTGCATTCGGAGATAATTGGGGGAGGGTTACATGGAACAGATCAAGTACCTCTGCCAGGAAGTCCACTGCAGGGAGGCCCAAGCCAGCTTCGAAGAAAGCTTCGAATACAACTACTTCTCCGGGTCTTGGCGATGGAATCGTTTCTTTGCCTGGCTTCCGGATCATAACTCCATTACTGATTTTTCCTCCGACAGCGATTGCCAATGACTCTCTCTTGCAGGTAGAAGGCCCTAACTCGAAAGATTGATCCAAATATTTCGTCGATGGCGGGCACAGACCTTGGTCATCGGCGATTTGGGGATTTCTCCCTCCTGCCGCCATGGATGTCATCGCTGGAATCGGAGGTGCCGCCGTCAATGTTGCTGCCGCTGCTGCTGCAGCCGCCTGCTGCCGCGCCAAGGCCGACGGGGGTGCCGATCCCTTAGTCTTCACCATTGCGATCGATGGATTGCTTTGGGAAAAATGGAGGGTAGTGCTCGAGAACTCAAAGGGCTCGAAAAGTTTTTGGATGCGAGAAGACGGTGAAAAGGTAACCGGGTAAGTTTTAGGCCTCCTATTTATAGCCTAGACTTCACTTTTTTACCGTTAATCCATGTCGTTTCGCATTCTTGCCGTTACTTTTCCCCGAGATTAACGCTTACTACAGTTTCCGTTGGAAACAGAAACTTAACGGCTATTTTCTCTAAGTCTAAAAGACTTTCGAACTTCTTGAGTCAGTTCTAAGATAGTTCGAAAAGCAATTACCTTAAGACTGATTCGGAGTTTATATCTTCATGCATTTCGGAGATAAACTAAAAACCAATAACCCCTATGTTTGGTTATCTTTTCCTTCCGTATACTGCTCTCCTAACGTTACAGGTCAAACGGAGAAGCGTATTCGAGGGGCTACTGTTGGGGGAAAATATCTCATCTTCGGGGTTATTGCCGAAGCAACATAAAGGCAGACAGTGGATTCGAAGGTTCTCAGACGATCATCTTCGAAGACACCCAGAACCAAGTTCGAAGTACGAAGATAGGCGTTGGTTCGGAGTACATCTTCGAACTAAGGCTTTTCAAGATCTTTTCTGCCAGCTAAGATGGAAGACTTATCTTCTTTCTCATTAGATTAGTCTTTTACCATTTTAGCCCTATTAAGGGAACCAAATAGTTTCCACTATATCGGTTGTAATAGAGGGGTAAATAGGTCTTTTCCTTAATGTTTGGGCCTATAAATACCCCCCATTTCACCCTGTAATACCGACCGAAGACAAGTTAT
Source organism: Zizania palustris (assembly GCA_019279435.1). Lineage (NCBI taxonomy): Eukaryota > Viridiplantae > Streptophyta > Magnoliopsida > Poales > Poaceae > Zizania > Zizania palustris. The sequence continues at coordinate 4,911,257 of JAAALK010000289.1, read as the reverse complement.
TCAATACACACATTCGAACCTTTCTAAGTTATTATCCTTTCGGAGGCTTAGAACAGTTCTCTTCGCAAACACTTCGTTTGTTAGTTTCTTTTCTACAGAAACCTGTTAGTGTAATCTTTTACGCCAACAGTCAGGATCGGTAAGTTTCCCACCGGAGTGCTCCTGTCGACGACGTGCTCAATGATCACTTGCTGTCCAATACGGCGTCCCCATGCCGGCGGCAACCTCCCCCGAGAGCATTCAGGAGTCACCGGGCATCGAGGAGACAGTGGCTTCAAGGGAGTTCCCTGATCACCAACATCATCGCCTTTCGCCATCTTCCAATCCCTAGCGCTCTGATATCAGTTGTTCGGAGGTAGTGTGCAAAGGCACTAAGCACTTGGAAATGGAATGCACAGGACTCGGTCTTTTGGTTGTGCAAAAGCAAGCGCATTATTCTCATTCAGTAATTTTAAACAAAGTGCATACCGACTCAAAACAAATTACCCTGCATGCATGGCCACCACACACGCTCACCTGCGCATGGCACTCAACGTGCCCATCACCTGAGCTAAAGAACCAGACTCCATGCATGCGCTAACAACTCTACCGGAGTGACCGACGGGGCCTAACACTCCCCAGACCTTTCCACCACGTTATTTGGGCGGGAAACAAACTAAGCGACAAAGCAACTAACTAATCAAGATACTAGAGTATGTAACACTTATTACTTGGCGACTCCATCCCCTTGCCACTGTTAAGGGTAGTCGGAATGCGACGTCAGTGTTGTGTTACACTTAGGCTTGTCCCTAAGTATCCACACACTTTTGGATCGTCGAACTGACCCAAGTGCAGGGCACACTTTTGTGTCAACACAGTTTTTGGTGACTCCGCTAGGGAAGGCTACGCCAACATGACGGGTACATCTACATCGACTGCAGGTATGTCTACAACAACTACTACGTCTACATCATCGATGAATCCCATGGGGGGCGCAAATCTCAACAACTGCAACATCATGATGCCCACCCTCGAAGATATCCCCGAAGAAGATCGAGCTGAGATCGAGGCAAAGATGAAAGCGCTACAGGACCTCATTCTTGGTGGCTACGTCAAGATGAGCGCGGGCTTCATCAAGCGTGACGTCCACGTCACCAACCTCGCTTGAACCCAGGTAACACCAGTATCGCCTCCATTATCTTCTCTAGAAATTGAGCAAAAAATAGTCGCATCAATAGATCAAGTTGTTAGCGCTTCGCTAGCCAACCATTTAGATTCGGCAGTTAGCTTTCAAGTAGAGGTGACACTTAGAAGGTTTGGCTTTACCGAGGCTATTCCTCCAGCTCCAATTGCTAGTGCACCTCTGGTAAATCATATATATAGCAGAACCGACGGTAGTACTGGCAAGACCATCATGTCTCCGGCCGCAATATATACGGCCGAGAGAAGCCACTATGCACATGTCCAAGATAACCCTGTTTACTGCACGCCACCTACACCTACGCCAGTTCTTCCTGCATTATCTACACCACACGCACAAACGCATAGGCCTGAGCACATTACATACCTAAATCCAACACGTGAGGAAGACCCCCGCGGCCGACACGCCGACATACCACCACGTGTCGCGCCCCCGCATGTGAGACGCGCGCGGGCAATGGGCCATGATGACATAGAGGAGCAGATCTGTGCACTATTTAGAGAGTGCACCGGCTTTGTACCTAGGGGTCGAGCTAGGGTTTACCGAAAGCCGTACCCCGACTATTTCGACATGAAACCTTACCTTCGCGGCTATAGAGTCCCTGAATTCACCAAGTTCGACGGCTAGGGTAACAAGACCACGCTAGAGCATGTCTGCCAGTTTTTAGCACAGTGCGGAGAAGCTAGTTGGTCAGATGCTTTAAAACTTAGGCTATTTTCTCTCTCAATATCCGGCACCGCTTTCACTTGGTTTTCGGCGCTCCCGCCGAACTCCATCCAAATGTGGGATGAATTAGAACAAAAATCCCATGACTATTTTTATACAGGTGAGACAGAACTTAGGCTTTCACACTTGACATCGGTTAGACAAAAATCTAACGAGAGTGCCTCTGAGTACATCAAGCGCTTTAGAGACACCAGAAACCGATGTTTTAGTCTCAATATTTCAGAGAGGGATTTGGCGGACCTAGCTTTCAACAGGTTGCATTCCGAAATTAAAGAAAGATTAAGCAACCAAAACCTTTTGGAAGTTAGCCAAGTCTTACAACAGGCTCTAATCCAGGAAGGCCGGCCAAGGATAAAAGGTTTATTAAAACGTTTAACAAGCCTAGATGTAACGACCCGGGTTCTCACGAACCGCAATTCATTGAATATAAATGAAATGTCATTATTACAAGACGCTCACAAGCTGGCAGAGAAATAAGCAGAAATAAAGCAAGTACGTAGCTCATAGGCTACACTAATTACAACACAAATTCAAGCGGAAGCAAAACTAAGCAGCTGCAGAACGTCTTGACTCCAGGGATCCGACTCCTCGTCTGGGACGCTACTCCTGGACTTCTTCTTCTTGGTACACCGCATCTAAAAGAGTAACCCACGAGGGGTGAGTACAAAGTACTCAACAAGCCACGGACATGCAAATAATGATGGTTGTTGAACAAGGATGCATAAACTAGGCTCATTGCGTAAAAGCATGTTAAGCGTTGTTTAAACTTTAGTGAGCAATGTTAAAGCAGTAATAAACATGCTGAAGTAAATAATAGTAATTGACTTTCCACTATCTCGAGTTGCACACCTGTGTCCACTCGCTTTTTCAAACCATATTAAACATGACATGCAATTCACACTTCCAACACTGAAACTAACTGCGGAGAACATCACTGGGCTCGCCCATAACCGTGGGCACGACTTTTCGAAAAGGTTATACTCTGATCAGAGGTGTACTACTTTTCCCACAAGGCACTTGTCCCTGCACACCGCAGTGTGTTATGAGGACCCAAGTCCCAGGAACGCATGCCAAAACCCTTCGCATATCCGGCTCAGCAAGAGGACAACCTCACTAGGTTTCATTGACGCTCCACTGGGATCTCACTCATAACGTCTGAGTAGAACCCGATTGGTAGACGTGCGACCCCCATTAGTGCCTCGTCAGCACAAGCCATCACTGGGCAACTCCCGATAGATGGTCTTGTCTCCTCCGCTCGGTGCATCAAGCTGAACCGACCCATACTACAGATTAGGTCTTACCCATAGACTTGTGGTTAGCACGACAATGCTTTGCGACAGATCCCGCAGGCCGGTCCTTATAGTGCCCCGGGTGCGACCACCAATGCCCTAGCTTGCACCCGGAACCCACCATGCACAATACCACATCAACTCCACAACTCAGAACTTTGACGAGACGAGACATATATATATATATCCAAGGATGAATAAAGAGATTAACCTGACAACTAATAATAATTGTAATTAAGCTAGCACTTAATGCGCCTCGAATATATAGCGCTAACTAATAACCGACGATGGGGACAAGGAGAAGGTGATACAAGCATGGCTTGGGTTTACACTTCAGGGAGCAATGCTATACATTAGCTAAATAAACAGACGAGTGAACATGTTATCGCTAATGCAGTTATTAACCTATGGGTTATAGCGATTATTGCAAAAAGTAGGTTCGACATGATCAACTATGTCCACAAGAGGGTCCGGTGACTTGCCTTGATCCTCGGCGGCGATCGGCAACTCTTCGGTCGCTTCGACTTCAACTACAACGCGCCGAAAAACAAATCAAATAAATAAAAAGTACAACAAGTCATGTAAACAGTACAAAATAATTATACCAGTACGTAGAGAATAATTTTATGAACATTTAGAAATTTGAATGGGTTCAATCAGAGCTATTTTGGATTTACTATGCATTTTACAACATTTAAACGAATTCTACCTAATTGAAACCCTAAACCAGACGACTACGGTTCACGGTGGACTAGTGGACCGCGCACCCGCGCACTTGGTCCACGGTGGACCGCAGGCTGCGCGCACCGCGAGTCCATGGTGAACCGGGCACACGGCGCACCCGCGCACCGGCGCCATGGACCGGCCGAGCCGAACCGTTGGATTCCCATCCAACGGCCTGGCGTGCATCCGGCACGCAGGCGGCACGGACAACCGGGGGGCGCCAGGGGGCTTCTTCCCCAGCTCCGGCCGGACGGCGGCGACGGCGCACGATGGCCCTAGAGCCCAAGCTAGCGACTAAAACGGGTAGAGGGGAAAGCGGGGGTCACGGGGGTACCTAGGGCGGCGGAGGTCGGGGACGGGAGATGGCCGGCGGCGAGCTAGGGGCGGCGGCGGCTTCGGGCGGATGGCGGCAGGGCACTTCCGGTGGCGGGGAGGCCGAAGGGAGGCGGGGCCGGGGTAGCTCGCGCGACGGGGAGTACGGCGGTGCTGGCGGCGGGGCGCGGGACGGTCGCCGGCGACGGCGGCGCGTGGCTAAAGACAAGGGGGTGGGGTTCGGTGCGGGGCGAAATCCGGCGAAAGTGTGGAGCGGTTGCGAAAATGGGTTGTGGGGACGGAGGAGGGATTTAAAAAGGGTCCGGGTAGGCGGGGAGTGGGGGTCCGAGGCGCGCGGAGGTGGGCGCCGGCGATCTCGGGCCGGTGGTTGCGGCGGCGCGGGGAGAGAGGAAGAGGGGCGCTGGCTGAAGAGGAGGGGAGATGGGGGCTGATAGGCGGGCCCCCCGTGGCAGTGAGCGGAGGCGGCCTGGCAGGCGGGGCCGGGCGGCCAGAGAGAGAGAAGAGGGGGCCGGCGTGGGAAGGCGGCGCCGACAGGTGGGCCCCACGCGACAGAGAGAGAGGGGAGAGGGAGAGGGCTGGCGGGCTGACTGGGCCAAAAACGAGGGCACGGCCCACTAAGGGAAATAAAAAGGTTTTTCGAATTAAATTAATTCCAGAAAATAGTTTTGAAGTTTAAATCATGAATTTGAATTCTAAAAATTCCGAATTAATTTTGTAAAATACTTTAAGGCTCAAGGACCCTTACAAAATTATTTTATTTCAAAATTCAATACTTTTAGCTAAAGGTTTTAAATTGTAAAGCCTTTCTTTCTTTAAATAAGTTTAACTTTTGAAATTCGGTTTGAAAAATACGGGTGTTACACTAGAGCTGAAGTCCACATTATGGAACACTCCGATGAGGAAGAATCGGAGGAAGAAGAAGATTCATCTGACATGTATGCGGCTGAATGGGTTTGGAATGCTAAGAGCAAACCTGTTACCTGCTCCGAGTTGCGGTCATCGCCCGCTAAGAGTCGGCCTAGCGATGTCAAATACTCGTTTGATATAACTAAGTGCGATAAAATATTTGATTTCCTCTTGAAGAACTAGCTTCTCAGGTTGCCTAAAGGCCAAGTCGTTCCATCTGCCGACGAGCTAAAGAAACGCCCCTACTATAAGTGGCATGATTCAGATTCACATTATACTAACGACTGCAATTTTTTTCGTCGACAGGTTTAATCGGCCATAGAGGAAGGACGATTGAAAATAGACCCCAATCCAAAGATGTAGCTGGACAAAGACCCCTTTACTGTAAACACTGTCGACCTCAACGAGAAGAGGGTGCTGATTCGGCCAGAGCAGGCCGAGTCAACTAAAGGAAAAGCGGTCATTATTAGAGAATCGCGAACACGCACACTCGTAACAAAAAATCTTGAAGTATGAGTATGGAAACAGAATGTCAACACATCTCCTTCGGCTAGGGCTCGCAAGAAGCCAAAGGTGACCTATTAGATGTTGTTGAACAAACATCAGAAAAAAGCTAAGGAAACAAGCCCCCACTCAAGAAGGCTAAGATAGCCGAAGGGGCCAAAACAGTCGGAGGGTGGCTTCGGACCACGGTGGTCGAACCATCTATGCGGTGGCTTCGGACCACAATGGCCGAACCCTCCGCAAAGTGGCTTCGGACCCCAGTGGCTGAACCCTGCGCAGAACGAGTTCGGACCCTAGTATCCGAACCCTTCACACAATGAGTTCGGACCCCAGTGTCCAAGCTCAACTCCGCTCTGGACGAACCCACCAACGGGAGGCTTCGCCCCATAGTGGCCGAACATACATCCGGCCTAGCAGGACCCTTCACTGATATGGTCCGAAATCCCTTTGACATGGCCGAGCCCCCCTCCGGGCAGTGGGTTCGGCTCACAGTGGACGAAGCTGCTAGATCCACTGATGCCCCCGCCGTACGATTGGACAGGGACCTCGTGGGCTCCGTACACCTCGCCCCTAGAGTACCCTTCGCAATATAACGTTGTCCCTTGTTTTCCTTCAGAGTATTATTACTGGCAGGGACAAACAGACGTGGCGAAGGGAGACATCGTCCGAAACCATCTGTAACGCCCTGATTTTCGTCGGGCGTTAAAAATAAAATAAAGTAATTAATAAATGAATTTCAAAAAATATATATTAAATGTAAATCATAAATAAGAGAGCTAAATACAGACCTAAAAATTTCATTTAAAAATAAATCGTAGCTGGAGTATTTTCCCAAAATTTTACTTGTTCTAAATTGCGCCCCAAAGATTTTCTGGAATTTTTGGCGCAAAGGTATTAAATAAGATATGATCAAAAACATTTCATCGCAAAGATCTAGCACTAATTAATAAAATATATTTCAACAGGAATGCTGTGTGAATAAAATATATGATAAATCATTTCAACTAAAACTAATATAAAACCAAATAAAATTCGGCTAGAGAAATTTCTAGTAAATTTCTCCCGCCTAAAATCAATTGGGGTTTTATTAAGGATTTTACAACTAGAATAGTAACCCGTAATACTTCACTGAATAACTTTAAATCGAAAGAAAATTAAATTCCTATTTCTTTTATGGTTGAGTTTGAAAACTCCATCCTCAATCATATCTCCTTTTCCGTAAAAAATACAGAGGAATAATATTCCTTTTTCATTCGTGAAAATTTAAAATACCTTTTTTGTCCGTATAGTTTAAACTCCTTGGAAAATAACTTTTTAAGTCCTTATTATATTTTAAAATACCATTTCAGAAATTAACAAAATTAGGAAATAAATTAAAGTACTTAATTGCTCCCTTAATCAATCCCTTAATTAATTCCATTCCGTTCTTTTTATTTTCCTTCCTCTCTCCACCTTTTTCTCTCCTGGCGCACGTCCCACCTGGCCCCGCCGCATGCATGCACGCGCCTGCATGCCGCACCACATGCTAGCCACCGGCATTTGCGCTGTGCGCATGTCCCACCGCTTGACTATTTTTAAAATCATTTCGATATTTTGAATTCCTAATTATGAATAAATAAAAATAGCAATAAATAATTTAAGTTTTGAGTTGAAAAATTTACACTAAGTTCCTCAAGACCAACTAAAATTTTAGGAATTTTTATAAAATTTTAGGAAATGGAAATGAACTTCAGCAATTATTTTAAATCAGAGAATTAAAATTATTAAGATAGAATTAAATTTTGGATTTGGAAAATTTATAATAAATTCTCCATGCCAAGAATATGTCTTAGGAATTTTATTTAAATTTTTAGAATTTTTATAACTAGACTAATAATTACAATACTATTTCAGAAATTGATGAAAAAATAAATTAGAATTCCCTAATTAATCCTATAATTATTTCCTTAATTATTTTCCATCCGACCACTCCCTTTCTCTATCCTATTCGGTGAAGTGCATTACATTGAAACGCGTGGGCCCACTTTGCATGCCGCATTGAAACACATGTGGGCCCATCATGCATGCAACTTTACCAGTCGCGTGTGCAGCGTCCACAGGCCCCGCCTGTAGCGGCTTGCGCCCAGCCGTTCGCTCGCATGGCGCATGAACCGCGCGCCCGCCTGCATGCGGCATGCGCCGCGCGTCCTCCTGCCGCCGTGTGCGCCGCCCGTTCATCCCGCGCCGTGGGCCCCACCTCTGCACCTGCGCGCGTGGGTCCCGCCCTGCAACCGCCTGCGCCGAATGCTGCGCCAGCGCGTGGGTCCGTCCGCCAGATTTTTTATCCCGCCCATGACTGCCGCAGCGCGTGCACCCGCCATGCATGCATCCCATGCCAGTCTTTCTTCCTCTTCAGCTCGCACCTCCTCCTCCTCTCCTCCATATTTCTCTCCCCGAGTTTCTTCCCGGGTGCTCTTTTCTCCTGGCTCGCTCTGCGCCGACCCAGCCCTAGATGCTCCCGAGACCCAGGACCAGTCCACGCAGCCCCACGGCCGCGGCCGCACCCGCGCCATGCGCGCTGCCCGCCCGTGATCCCCACCGGTGCCGCCCGAAATCGCCGGAGCCGCGTCCTTGATTTTTGGCACAAACCCTAGCGCCTCCTCCCCCTCTATTTAAAGCTTGACCCCGTTCTCGCTCCTTCCAGAACCCGTCGACACCACACCGCCAGGCTCTGCCATCGCCACCGGTCTGCCATCGCCATCGCCGCTCCATCACGCGACCCAGTGTCGTCACCCTGCTACTGCCGCCACTCATGTTTCGGCCAGCCGTCGCTGGTCTGCCGCCCCGTACGGCCACCTTGCGGATTCTAGCCTCCACTGTTAGAATAAGATCTCGGAGGAGAGGGGGCTGAATCCCTCTCCTCCATGCGCGCACAGTTTGGACCCCTCTAACAGACCCTCCTGGTCTCACTCGCGCTCTGATCGGGGGCGCCCAACCAACTCATGGTTGAGGGGCCCCTGCCGTTAGCGCAATAAATAAGGGGGAGGACTCAGGATGCAAGGCCAATCCTTGCACGCCCAAACTCCTCCCCTACATCCTTACTGACTCGATCTAACACTTGCGCTAAGCGGCGGGAAGCCTCCATCGCCGCACCGACGCCATGGCGTCGTCCTCGTCGACTCCGGCCCCCTCTAGTGAAGGTACACAACTCCTTACCCTCTCCATTTATATCTAAGACCTATGCCATGTTCATTTAGACTAAGTTAAACCTTGCTAGACCTAGCCTAGTGATTCTAATCTAGTCTATCAATGGTATCAGAGCCTCTAGACTTAGGTTAGCTAGGGTTTTAGGCGTCGGACCCCTTGATCCGACGCCACTGTTGCGTTACTAAGTACTATGTACCTACTGAGTTTTGTTCTAAAAACCCTAAGTAAAACCCATCTGTTGTCCTCGGTTTAACCGTGAAACCGTGGACAAAACTCTCTAAGTAACCCTAGTTTTTCTTTTGGGGGGACCGAGGTCTTACCTCGGGTCGTCGCGCCGCCGCTCGCCGTGGCTGGACTGCGCCGTCGCTCGCCGGTGGCCGGACCGCGCCGCCGCTCGCCGGAGCCGGCGACCCCGCTCGGGTCGGTAAGTTTGACCGCCACGGGCTAGCTCGACGGAGCCCCGCTCACCCTCGGGTGAGCGTGGTGCTCCGGCGAGCCAGCCGGTGGCGGCCGACCGCCGGTGGCCGTCGCCGTGCGCCGCCGCTGCGCGCCGCTCGGGCCGCCGTCGCTCTCGCGCTCGCGCTCGGGCCGGTGGGGGAAAAATGAGGCTCTAGGGTTTCGGGGGCGGCCGAGGCGGCTTTTATACGCGCGATATCAGCGCCTGGCCGTCGGATCTGATCCGACGGCCAAGATTCAACGGACCGAAATCGGCCCAGGCGGGGGAGCCAAATCCTGGCCCAGGTTGCGCGCGCGCGCGCGTGGAATTCCTGGCCTAGGCCCAGGACTCAGTCGGCCTGCCGCCACGCGCTTTTCATGGGCCAGGCCTTGCACTGTTGGGCCAAAATTCGATTTTCTTTTTTCTGGAATTAAGAAATTAGTTTCTGATTTAATTATTCTCTGGAAAAATAAGAAAATTGCCTAAAAATTAGATAAAATTAAGTTTAATTCAGGAATAATTTTGTAAATTTCATCACATTCAGTAGTATTATTCTGAATTTTTTGAGTATTTTTAGTGCATTTCTTTGATGTTTTCTAATTTTTATAAGACCAACGTCTTATTTAAATTAGAGAATAAATTTTTTAAAGTTATTTAAAATTCAGAATAAAAATTTTCTACTGATTTCTTTATGCTGATTAAACATGTGCAATAATTATTTTAAGTCTTCCGCTGTGCTACCACATGTTTAAATCAAACTTTATGTTCATCCACTATATTAAGTTTATATTTTTTGTCAATTGAATTTGAACCAACGGGATAATTTTATTGACGAAATAAAAGTTTATTTTAGTCATTTTGCATAGTAATTTTATCTCCTGACCAACGTTGGTGATAAAATCACTGTGTTTTTGAGATGAAATTGATTCTATTTCTGCCCAACGGTGATTAGAATTAATTTTTTATTAATACAGTTTTCACACGCTGATTTGACCAACGTTAAATTAGCATGTGTCATTTATGCCTGTAATTAATCCCTTTTGACTATTATTTTATCAGGAAATTTACTTGCTCAAATGAACAATATTGAGATACTTAGAGGGGACAACTATGGATCTTGGCGAGAGGGTCTGCTGATCGCTCTCGCCATCCTAGATGTGGATTATTCCTTGCAAGAAGGATGTCCAGTTGAGCCTACTGAGCCAGTGATGCGCACTGGTGAAGCAGCTGACGCATTTGCTGCGCGTCAGAAGGATTTTGCCCCCATAAGAATGAAATATGACATTGCGTACGAAAAGTGGAAGCACTCAAACAGAAAGTGTTTGATGATTATTAAGAATTCTCTTTTAGAGCCAATCAGGAGCTCTATCCCTGATTGTGAGACAGCAACTCAGTACCTGAAGAAGATCGATGCTCAGTTTGCTGGTTCATCAAAGGCTGCTTGCGCCTCCACAATTAAGAGGTTTATTAATGAAAAATACCGTGGTGAAGGCGTTAGAGACCACATACTAAGAATGAGTAACTGGGCCGCTAGCCTAAAGACTATGGAGTGCGCAATGACAGAAAATTTTATAGTTCATGTCATCATGAGCTCACTTAGCAAGGATTTTGAGCATTTCGTTATCAACTACAATTCTCTGCCAGAAGTGTGGACTTTTGAAAAATTAATATCCAACTGCGTTCAGGAGGAAGAACGCATTAAGGAAGCTAAAGGTGGTGATTCAGTTCACCACATTCAAGATAAGGGGAAAAAGACATTTACGCTTAAGAAAAATACTAAGACCTTTAAGAGGAAAGAAAAGGCGCCTAAGGACAATGATGTCCCTCAAGGCGTCTGCAGGCATTGTAAGAAGGAGGGACACCACATGAAGGACTGTGTGGAATTCCTCAAGTGGATGCACAAACACGGTAACGATGAAATTACTTGTATAGATGAATCCTTGTATTTAGAATATTCTACCAACACCTGGTGGATTGACTCAGGTGCAACTGTTCATGTTGCCAACTCTTTACAGGGATTCGCTACGACGAGAATTTTGGAAAGAAACGAAAGAACAATTAGAGTTGCAAATGGCATCGAAGCAGAAGTTGAAGCCATTGGAAATCTCCCTTTAGAATTTAAGAATGGCTTTGTAATTCTTTTGCGCGATGTTCTCTATGTTCCTTCGATGCGGAGAAACTTAATTTCTGTTTCTTGCTTAGTTAATAATGGGTACGATTGTCATTTTGGCGACAGACAATGTTCAATTATTTATGATAATAAAGTTGTGGGTCTTGCCTTCGAGCATGACAATCTTTATCTTTTGTCCTTAAGTGATTCAGTAAATACTATTAGTGAGACAGTATCGTCTAGCAAAACAAATAAGCGTAAGAGAATTAGCGACGTGTCTTCGAAATTATGGCATTGTCGCCTAGGCCATATTTCGAGGGGGAGGATTGAACGTCTAGTTAAGGAGTCAATTCTTCCGCCCTTAGAATTCGCAGACTTAGATCAATGCATAGATTGCATTAAAGGCAAATACGTCAAACAAATTAAGAAAGGCGCGAAGCGAAGCACATGAGTTTTAGAAATTATTCATACGGACATTTGCGGTCCATTTCCTGTGACATCTGTAGATGGTTATGATTCATTCATAACATTTACAGATGATTATTCGCGCTATGGTTATATTTATCCAATTAAAGAACGATTAGAAGCCTTGGATAAATTTAAAATATTTAAGGCTGAAGTAGAAAATCAGCATGATCTAAAGATTAAGATAGTAAGATCTGACCGTGGAGGGGAGTACTACGGTCGTCATACCCCGTATGGCCAAGTTCCTGGACCTTTTGCAAGGTTTCTACAGGAAAATGGTATAGTCGCCCAGTATTCTACACCGGGCGAACCACAGCAAAATGGAGTGGCAGAAAGGCGCAATCGCACCTTAATGGACATGGTAAGAAGTATGTTGAGTTATTCCACTCTACTGGTTGGTTTATGGATGGAGGCATTAAAAACCGTCATTCATATTCTTAATCGGGTTCCGAGTAAGTCGGTGGCCAAGACACCGTATGAGTTATGGACTGGACGAGAACCCTCTTTAAATTATTTTAGAGTATGGGGATGTCCAGCTTAAGCTAAAGTATTTAACCCAAATATTGGTAAATTAGATCCTAAGACAGTGAGTTGTCATTTTATTGGCTACCCAGATAAGTCTAAGGGTTTCCGTTTCTATTGTCCTGGTAGACATACCAAGTTTGTAGAAACGAGACACGCAGTCTTTTTAGAAGACGCCATGATCAGGGGGAGCACGGTATTAAGAGAAATTAGCCTTGAAGAGAAGCGGGTCTGTGCACCTACTCATATGATTCAAGAGCCAATTCTCCATATACCTGTGATAGCACCTATTAGTCTAGCTCCTGAAGTTGGACCTTCATTAGCAACACCTGTTGTTCATGAGGAACCTGTTATTCAGGAGCCTGTGGTTCCAGTTGTTGCTAATGAAGAACAAGAAGAACAACCCCCTGTGTTAGAAAATAATGTGCCAGTTGAGGAGGACATCATAGAAAATGATGTACCAATTCAAGAAGACATTAGAAATGATGATATCCCAGTTCAAGAGAATGTTAGGAGATCACAAAGAGTAAGAAGATCAGCTATTCCTGATGACTATGAGGTTTATATGAGTGAAGAAATTCAAATGGAGGACGATCCCGCCTCTTTTGAAGAAGCTATGAGAAGCCCTCACTCTTCTAAGTGGCTTGAGGCCATGGAGGATGATATGAGGTCTATGAATACCAACAATGTCTGGAAATTAGAAGAAATTCCTAAAGGAGCCAAAACAGTAGGCTGCAAATGGGTCTACAAGGTCAAACGTGACTCCCAAGGGAATATTGAAAGATTTAAGGCCAGACTTGTTGCTAAAGGCTTCACTCAAAGAGAAGGAATAGATTATAATGAGACATTTTCTCCTGTCTCATCTAAGGATTCATTTAGAATCATTATGGCTTTAGTGGCACATTATGACTTAGAGCTACATCAGATGGATGTAAAGACGACATTTCTCAACGGGGATCTAAATGAGAATGTCTATATGGCACAACCCAAGGGTTTTGTCATAAAAGGGAAAGAAAATTTGGGATGCCATTTAACTAAGTCCATTTATGGTCTTAAACAGGCCTCTAGGCAGTGGTATCTCAAATTTGATGAGACAATTAGAAAGTTTGGGTTTAAAGAGAATGAAGAGGACAATTGCATTTATGCTAAGTTCAAGAATGGGAAATTTATTTTCCTTGTCTTGTATGTGGATGACATCCTACTAGCAAGTAGCGATGTTAATCTACTATTAGAGACTAAGAAGTTTTTGTCGTCTCATTTTGATATGAAGGATCTTGGAGAAGCTTCATATGTATTAGGCATCGAGATTCTTCGAGATAGAACTAAGGGGGTATTAGGATTATCACAGAAGGCATACTTGGAGAAAATACTAAGAAAATATAGTATGCACTACTGTAAGCCTTCGCCTGCTCCAATAGTCAAGGGTGATAAGTTTGGGAACTTTCAGTGTCCCAGGAACCAATATGAGATCGATCAAATGAAGTCGGTTCCATATGCTTTTGCTGTCGGAAGCCTAATGTATGCTCAAGTATGTACACGCCCTGACTTAGCTTTTGCCACCGGGATGCTTGGCAGATATCAGAAGAATCCAGGTATAGATCACTGGAAAGGAGTTAAGAAAGCTTTGCGATATGTGCAAGGCACAAAAGGCCTCATGCTAACATATGAAAGAACAAATAACCTTGAAATAATAGGTTATTCAGACTCAGACTTTGCGGGATGTGTGGATACTGAGAAGTCCACATCAGGTTATATATTCACACTCGCAAAAGGAGCTGTGTCGTGGAAAAGCTCCAAGCAAACTATGACGGCATCTTCCACGTTGTATGCCGAGTTTGTAGCATGTTATGAGGCCACCGGACAGGCACTATGGTTTAAAAAGTTTATTCCCGGTTTAAGAGTGGTCGACAGCATTGAAAAACCACTTAAGTTATACTGCGACAATGAGCCAGCAGTATTATACTCCCATAACAACAAGAAGAGTGGTGCTGCCAAACACATCAACATTAAGTACTATGTTGTTAAGGAGAAAATCCAAGATCACACTATAAGTCTAGAGCATATAAGTACCAAGCGTATGCTTGCGGATCCGCTCACAAAAGGCTTACCACCCAATGTGTTCAGAGAACACTTAACCGGTATGGGTTTAAAGGAAAGCCTATGATCATTGGATTTATAAGGGCCCAAAATAAGTTTAGAAACTATTTCAAAGTAGTGAAATGCATTGTAGCTGTTCAGTCACGTAGTACGTAACTGACTATTGTGATGCATCATGCTCTATGCATTGATCTATAATGAGATAGAGGTAACGTTAAGTTAAGTTGAGAACTAAGTCGAGATCTAGGGGGAGAATGTTAGAATAAGATCTCGGAGGAGAGGGGGCCGAATCCCTCTCCTCCATGCGCGCACAGTTCGGACCCCTCTAACAGACCCTCCTGGTCTCACTCGCGCCCTGATCGGGGGCGCCCAACCAACTCATGGTTGAGGGGCCCCTGCCGCTAGCGCAATAAATAAGGGGGAGGGCTCAGGATGCAAGGCCAATCCTTGCACGCCCAAACTCCTCCCCTACATCCCTACTGACCCGATCTAACACTTGCGCTAAGCGGCGGGAAGCCTCCCTCGCCGCACCGACGCCATGGCGTCGTTCTCGTCGACTCCAGCCCCCTCTGGTGAAGGTACACAACTCCTTACCCTCTCCGTTTATACCTAAGACCTATGCCATGTTCATTTAGACTAAGTTAAACCCTGCTAGACCTAGCCTAGTGATTCTAATCTAGTCTATCATCCACTACTGCTGTCTACAGACACCCCGGCGTCCAAGTCCCTATCGTGCCTCCCCCTCGCCGGCGAGCAGCACCACCGCCCTATCTCCTACCGTCGTCGCCACCGGTCTGCTGCCTCCCCATCATGTCTGCCCTCCCCGCCGATGCCGCCTAGATCCTGTAGTCAGGCCTGCCTGCTTCCCAGGTGGCCACCCTTGTTCGCTGCACTGTCGCCAGTCTGCCACCACCACCCTCTGCTACGTAGTTCTCCGTCCTGAGAAGAAAAGAAAAAAAAGGGAAAAAGATAAGGGAGATGGCAGCCCCTCTTCATTTTCCCCGACAACGGCGATCCATCATCTCCTCTTCTACTGACTAATCTGCTCGCCCTGGCATCGCAACCACGTCGTGAGAAACATCTTCATCCCTGTTTTCCAATCACTTAATTAAATTGTTATATGTGTATCTAATTGTTCCTCTTCATTCATTAATCTATTTTGATTTTGATCTCCTAATGTATTCCCTGTTATTAGTTGTTTCTATGCTCTTTCATTTTGATCCATCATGCAATATTATTTCTTATCCTTTATTGATCTTATTCCTTGATTATTGCCATGCCATTCATTAGATCCAATCTATAGAATATTGTTATCGTACCCTAATCACAATTGTGATTTTAATTTCACCCATTGTCATATTGTTTATTAGATTCGATCTATATTATGGTTGCTTTTGTATCCGTCCATGGCGGATTAGTACTCCACCATTAATTAACTTTGATTTTGAAATGTCATTACCAAATGATCTAGTCACGATCTAATTTATTTCACACGCCATTCAATTAAATTCTAGTATGTACATCATCGTATTGTTATATATGTTTATTCCAATCCGTTCACTGTTTAAGGTCATACCATCCTATTTCGGAGGACTAGGTTGTCCAATGGTCGCAACTTATTCAAATCGTTCGACTAAATTCATTTGTACCCTTTTGTTTCTAATCGATCAACACATTCAATTCAACCCATCCTTGTTTTCAATCGAATTATAACTCATCGATCTACCCTTATCTCAACTCAAGTTTAATCTTTCTATTTTATCTAAGTGAGCTTGTTGATCACATGTCGACCATCTCATTTAATTCGAAGAAATAATCTCGCGATTATTTCTTTTCTTTTTAGGGTTCTATCATTTCATGTGAATGAGTATGAACTTCTAAAATTCATATCCTTTCCGTTTGAACTCCAAATCAATCCATTCAAATTCTAGAAATTCCCTCTATTAATTCCCTACAACTTGAACTAATTTAATTGAAATGTTTGTACTGCTTATTTTATTTATTTTAATTGTTTATTGTTTTTGTTTTTCGTGTCGAGAAGATTACGACGCCATCGAAGAGCCAGAGTTTTACCCCGAGTTTCCACCATCTTTATTTTCTGATCAAGTCAAGTCACAATCCCCATTTTGATCATAATTTAGCTCATGTTTTAATTAAATATCGCTATAACTCATAGGGTATAAATGCATTAGTCCAAATAAAAGCCCCACACTATAATTATTAGATTCCCGACCCTGATTTGCAAACCCAAGTCATGTTGTTGAGCCCGAACTCCTTGTCACCTTATTATTATCAATAATAGATAGTGTCCAATGTATCGACATAATTGCTATAGGATAAAAAAATGAGTCGTAGATATTTGGGTTCTACTATATGTTTCCCCGATATTTCTGTCATCCCTGCAATTCTGTTGGTTATGGAGTTTTGGTTAAGTATGTAAGCATGGTGGGTTCTGGGTGCAAGCTAGGGTATTGGTCGGTAGCACCCGGGGCATTATAGGGACCGGTCTGTGGGATCTGTTTCAAAGCACTTCCATACTAATCACAAGTCTAATGGGTAAGTCCTAACTAGAGGTATGAAGCGTTCCAACTTAAAGTACCATAGTGGAGGCGGCAAGTGACATCTGCGGGTGGTTTGTACCGACATGGCTCAAAGGGGGTATGTCGTTAGCCCAACGCATTGGAGCGCCGTATGAAACCTATAAGAGGGTGTTATTGAGTTGGTGTGTGATGCTAAAGGTTTTGTCACGAGTTCCCGTGGTATGGTTCATCTCGATACACTTTGGTGTGCGGGGATGAGTGCGTGTCTTGTGGGTACAGTAGTACACCTCTGATTAGAGTATAATCTTTTCGAAAAGTTGTGCCCACGGTCAAGGGAGGGTTAGGCAATGTTCACCGCGGTTAGTTTACTTTTACATGAGTGATTGCATGATGGAATGGCATATAAGGACTATTAAGCGAGGGTGGGCTGACTGTACCCCTCGAGGTAGAAGATGATGCATCTACTCATGATTTAATTTCTGTACTAATAACCTGGTCACATTAACTTCTTTACAAACATACTTTTCTGCAAACATGAGCCACTACATTCCTTTGTTATTACCTTACATTATAACTGCATTTCGGTGGCTTGCTGAGTACGATTGTACCCACCTTCATTCACTAGATATTTTAGATGTTAAGTCCTATGAAGACGAAGGCCAGGAGTGGTTGTCCCAGTCAAGGAAGCGAGTCCTAAAGCAAGGTGTTCATCGCCAGGATTTTCTTTTATTTATTTAGTGTAATAAAATAGCATGCGAGCTATATTTTGTATGTCGTAAGACAATGTCGTGTGATGAACATTTTGTATTATTAATTTTCTTAAGGAAATTCAATAAAGTCCCTATTTTTTAAATCAGGAAGTCCCAATCCCGAAGGCCCCCTCGCCAAAGCACGATGGATGTAGTCCCTTGATCCAACTGAGGCCAGTGCCGGAGCCCGGTCCGATCGGCCGAATGAGGCCGGTTAGACCAATAGGGTCTACAGCGAAGCGTTCTCCGGTTATAAAGCATGCGAGGCCGACCTAGGTGGCACCCCTTCGGCCAAAAATCACAAAAATAGAACAGTGGCACCTGGTACAAAACCACAACCATCTTGGCACATCCGGGCATGTCCAAATCACAAAAAAGCATCTGCAACACCTACGGGCACAGGAGATGCGTGAGAAGAAAGCCGAGGATGAACAAGATGCCATCTTTGAGGAAATCCGCCCTCAGCCAATGATGAAGCAGGTATGGAGACCTAAGTCGGTTGAGATAACCAACTCAGCTCCTAGTCCGAGCGACGATGATGATGACACGCCCATCTCTGAGGGACCCATGCCTTAGGCAATGGACATCAACGTCGTCATGTTGCCCACCGAGTTTGCCCTACCGCAAGGCGAGGCCGAGGTCGCTCAGTTGAACCTCGGCCTACACAATGCTATTTTTGAGACACTCAAGGATACGACTCGCATTGATGGGAAGCCAATCTTCAGGATGCTTATCGACGGTGGTGCCACTATTAACCTAATGCCTTACTGAGAAACCAAGGATGGTTTCGGTGTATGTGATGAGTGATTGACTGGATTTTACCCTCTGTTCGAAGGGTACCTCCGGAGGGGCTTCGGAGGTGGTACCTCCGAAGGGTGTTCGGAGGTGTGTCACCGGAGTGTGTTCGGTGTTTGCTTGCTGCAGCTGTGCAGCGGAGTGTACCTGTCGGAGGGGTCCGACAGTACGCGATGACTGGGTTCGTACCGTTGGCTTCGGTACTTTGGGCGGTACACCGGAGTGTGTGCCGGAGGTTGCTAACCCGGAAGAGGTCTCCGGAGTACTGGATACACTTGTTTGCTTGTCGGTGGTGCGCAGGGACTTTGGAGGCGACGGACAGGGTTCGAGCCGGGTGAACCTGGGTCAAGCGGGAGGCTTGATGCCAGGGGAGCGGGGAGCTCCGTCACGGTGGCTGCGAAGGTGGTCCGGGTCGGTCCTCGGGTTGAGGCGTGCCAGGTGAAGGCAGAGAGTGCGGAGTGTGGCTCCGGCTGAAGGTACTCCGAGACAAAGTCCTCGGAGGTGAGGCACTTCGAAGGTACTCCGGATGGAGTGACTTCGGAGTTGGATGGATCAAGTCCTCTGCGGAGGCAAGGAGTTCGAAGTGTGCTCCGGAGGGAGACACTCGAAGGTTGCCCGACGAAGGTCTCAGAAGTCGAGGTGCATCGAAGGCATGGTCCGGGTGAGGCTCGTCGTGGAGTGTGCTCGGGGAGAGGCACTGCGACGGAGTCCTCATGGAATGCTTCATGCGGAGGCCTTGGACGAAGGAGGGACTTCGAAGGGTGGTACTCCGAAGATGGGGCTTCGGAGTGAAGATGACTTGTGGTGCTTCGGCCATGCATGGCTTCGGTACACGGACGGACGGTGTTCGAGCTCGGAGTAGCTGCGAAGCCGTGGTGATCCACTCCGGAGGTGGTGGTGCGAAGGCCCAAGGGGCTTTGACGGCTTCGGCTCAAAACCGTCACTGTATCGAAGGACTTCTTCGGCGGAGCGAAGGCCAACAGGCTGCAGGCTTCTCGCCGAAGCTACCGCACCCTCCGGTGCGAAGGGAGGTTCCAGAAGTCAACACTGTAAAGGCTGACACTGTCTGTTCTGAAAAAGGCTGACACTGTCCCCTCTGCAGCTGACAGAGAAGCCTCCAAAATAAAGGTGGACTACCTTTTGTACCCCTTAGTTCTATAGAGACAAATCTGTTGTAAACCCTAGGGGTAAAGTAGTCACTTCCTTAGGATGAAGCCGTGGGCTATAAATATGGGGGCTCGGTAGGTAACATTTAACACTTTGAGCATTTACTGTTGAGCTCCTGTACACAGACCTCGCTGGTTTTTCATCCAGAGTTCAATATATTTTTGTGTTCCTTGTTCAAGCAGCGAAGCCCTGCTTCTTTGTGCTTTTGCTTGAGCTCGCGTTGCATACCTCGCTAGTTTTTAGTTCACCGGAGCCTGTCTTGGCGAAGGGTGTTTTTATCGCGAAGTGTGCTTTACAGTGTGCTGTCGCTCTGTGTAACACGAGGCAAGACCTCGCTGCTTACTAGCGAAGCCCTGATCTTTTCCCGTAGTGCTTCTTGTGTCGAAGCCCTTAGCGTGGTCCGTTTTGTGTGCGTGTAGACCTTCGCGTACGAAGCCCAGCACCAGTTGCTGTCGCCAAGTACTTGGTCGAAGTCCTCAGAGGGCTGTCCACTCTTGCGAAGGGTGAAGTGCGAAGCCTGCTCGAAGCACCTCGTGTGCGGAGCCTGCACTGACTTAGCAGAGTAAGTTTTCGAGGGTTGTAAGTGGAGCGAAGTCTTCTTGACTTCGAACTTCTGCCACTCCGAAGCCTGTGTTCGAAGGTGTCTTAGTACCTCCGAACCAGACCTTCGAAGGCTGTGTTCGAAGCCTGTTCCGCAGAAGACAGAACAAAACCGAAGGCTAAGTTTTTAGCCCGAAATTTTAAAAGCTCCCATTCACCCCCCCTCTGGTCGCCGTTTCCGGTCCAACAATTGGTATCAGAGCAGGTTAAGATCACCAGTTGACCTTAACCGGTTTTGTGATCTTTTGGCGACATGGATAGAGGCAGTAAAATTCCTCTGTTCGATGGAACAGATTTTGCATACTGGAAGGTGCGCATGGAGGCTTACTTGTTAAGCCAAGGAAATGCAATTTGGGAGATTGTGGACTCACAATACTCCATCCCTGATACCCGCACCACTCAAACTGAAAAAGATCAGTATATTGCCAACTCGAAGGCAAGGAACATACTGTTCATTGGTTTGAGTCGGAGTGAGTTTGATAGGGTGCAGCACCTTAGGACTGCTAGGGAAATTTGGACAACACTCACTGTCTTCCATGAGGGCTCTGCTCAGATCAAGGCCAGGCGCCAAAGCACCTACAATCAACAGTATCAGTTGTTTGTGCAGGCACCTGGTGAATCTGTGGATGCCATGTTTTCTCGCTTTGACGCGATAGTGAGTAACTTGCGATCCAACGGGACGCTTGCTTACAGTGATCACGATAGGGCTATCAAGCTTCTCTATGCTCTTGACCGTAGCATATGGGAGGTGAAGATATCCAGCATTGAGGAGTCCACAGGCTATGACACCTTGACCTGTGATGAACTCTTTAGCAAGCTGAAGTCCACAGAGATTGCCAAGGCATCTCTTGCAGTGCACAGAAGCTCTTTGCCACAGCCATTGGCATTGGTTTCCAGCACTAGCCGTGGCACCACTGCAGAACCAAGCACATCAGGCACTTGTGTTCTTGCAGATGGTTTTGCTTTGTCCTCCCTGGTCTCCGTCACAAAGGAGCAGGTGGATACTCTAGCTGATGATGAGCTTGCTCTCATTGCCCGGAGGTTCACCCGCTTTCATCATGAGAGACGGGATCAGAGGAGAAGTGGTTTTAGTGGCTGCTATGAATGCGGCGACACCTCTCACATTAAGGCCAATTGCCCCAAGGTCAAGAAGAGAGATGAGAGTGATCGCCCCAAATTCCACAAAAAGGAGAGGAAGCCCTTTGTGAAGGGCAAGCGCGGCAAGATGGCTAAGAAAGTAGCCAAGGCCGCTTCCAGAGCTTTTGTTGCTGCTCTCAGCGACATCGACACTTCCTCAACTGAGGAGTCGAGCTCTGAGGAGGAGGAGTCCCCAAGGAAGGAGGACAAGAAGGACAAGAAGGGACGTGACTTCACCGGCCTTTGCTTCATGGCCGACAGCGATCACAGCGGCGATGAGCTAGACTCATCTGAGGTAAACCTATCATCTGACCAGCTTCTAATTAAATTAGATGAGCTGAATGAAGTAGTGCTAGGTCAGGATAGATTACTTGTGCAAGCCGCTAGAGAAAGAAAAGACCTTAGACTTAGGCTAGAAAATGTTTCTACTGAATATGCCATGCTTAAGTCTAAGTTTGATGATGCTGAATGTGAATCATGTTCTGTTGTCATGAGTGAGCTTGCTCAGTTGCGTTCTGTTCATGCTCAAACTCTTTCTGAGCTTGAGACTGCACAGAAGCAGCCTTTGGAGGTGGATTCTAGACCTCATGAAATTATTGATTGCATGAACTGCTCTTTATTGCGCGATAGCATTAATTTACGTGATAAGCATGTTCATGATTTAGAGGCTAGATTGGAGAGGGCCGGTAGTTCTAAGGATGTGCAACCTGTTTGTGACACTTGCATTACCCTTAAGGACCAGCTAGGCACTGTTAGAGAGCGAGCTGAAAACCTCATGTCCGAAAATGAATACCTTCTTTCTGTGGTAAATAAATGCACTGAGGGGAAGGGTAGGATGGATTTGCTCTTGGCCAAGACCAAGTTGTGTGCTGACAGAGCCGGGGTAGCTCTAGGTTTGGGTTTTGAGAGGATAGCTTCAGACAGTAAGACCAAAACTGTTTTTACCTCTCCTACCACCCTAGAGAAAGAGAGAGCTCTGTTAGACACCCCATCAGCCAAAAAGCCTACCCATCCACCAAAGAAAACCACTCCTCCTATCAAGAAAAATCCTCCCAAGAAAGCCACTCAAAAGAAACCCAAGGAGCCTGTGAGAGTTGCTCCTGTGACCCATGAGAGTGCCCCCAGGAGAGTGTTTCACTGTTCTTATTGTCAGCGGGCGGGTCATTTGATTGGGTTCTGTTTCCGTCGCATCAAGGATGAGCGACGTGCACAGGAGATGAGCTATCAGGACATGCATTACCCATCTTTAGGTATGCATGAGTCTGAGTATTACTCTCGTCCTGTTTTCGAGGCTCCTCGTGGTTCTCGGAGAGGTTTTGCTCCTCGAGGTGTTCACCATGTTCCATATGGTGGTAGACCTCGGGCGAGTAGCTTTGTACCTCGTCAGAGTAGGAGACCTCGTCATGCTTTGCGTTCTTTGCATGTAGGTAGACCTCGCACTTTGCATCATGGTGATTTTCATGTGCGCAGACCGTCTACTTTTACTGTGCCTACTACTCGTGTCACTCAGTGCTGGATGCCTCGTCATTATTTTACTCACCCCAGCACTGAGCGATCGAGGCGTTCTTATCATGTGTAGGCGACAGGTCGAGGCTTGGAGGGCACGTGGATCATGGACTCCGGTTGTTCGCGCCACATGACCGGAGATGCAAATTGGTTCTCCAGCCTCACCACAACCAAGCAAAGGGAACATATCACCTTCGGTAACAATCGAAGGAGTAGAGTGAAAGGTAAAGGTGTGGTAAGAATTAACGCAAACTTCACTCTCAAAGATGTTGCATTGGTTGAAAACCTGGGATACAATTTGCTGTCTGTATCTCAGTTGCTTGATGAGGGCTTCGAAGTGCGATTTCATCGCGATACTTCGCAAGTGCTCAATTCTGATGGTGTTGTGGTTTGTAAGATTTTTAGAGTTGGGAGAGTTTTTGGAGCTGATTTTTCAGAGTCGTCCGGTTCTTCTCATTGTCTTGTTGCACATTCGACTTCTGAGCTTTGGAAGTGGCATAGGAGACTAGGGCATATGAGCTTTGAGTTGCTCACTCGTCTGAGCGCCCTAGGTCTGATCCGAGGATTGCCCAAGCTCAAGTTTGAGAAGAATTTAGTTTGCGCTCCTTGTCGACATGGAAAAATGATTGCCGCTTCGCATTCGCCAGTCACCACAGTGATGACTGAACAGCCCGGAGAACTTCTCCATATGGACACTGTAGGTCCTTCTCGGGTTAGTTCTTTAGGCGGCAAGTGGTATGTACTTGTTATTGTCGATGATTACTCTCGCTACTCTTGGGTCTTCTTTCTTGCCAGCAAGGATGAAGTGTTTTCACACTTTCGGAGCTTGGCTTTGAGACTGTTCACTGAACTCCCAGGTGCATTAAAATTCATTCGAAGCGATAATGGCACCGAGTTCAAAAATAGTCTCTTTGTTTACTTTTGCATGGAGCATGGCATAGAACATCAATTATCTGCTCCGCGGGTTCCTCAACAGAACGGTGTTGTTGAGAGGAAAAACCGCACTTTGG
Source organism: Zizania palustris (assembly GCA_019279435.1). NCBI lineage: Eukaryota > Viridiplantae > Streptophyta > Magnoliopsida > Poales > Poaceae > Zizania > Zizania palustris. The sequence continues at coordinate 4,887,276 of JAAALK010000289.1, read as the reverse complement.
TTGAGATGGCTAGGACGATGCTTGATGAGCATAGGACTCCTAGAAAATTCTGGGTTGAGGCCATGAACACTGCTTGCTACATCTCAAACCGAATTTTCTTGCGCTCAATTTTAAACTTGACATCTTATGAGCTACGTTTTGGGAGACAGCCCAAGGTTACTCATCTTCGAGTTTTTGGCTGTCGCTGCTTCATCCTAAAACGTGGAAATTTGGATAAATTTGAGTCGCGATCTTCTGACGGGATCTTTTTGGGTTATACTACTCATGGTCATTCTTATCGTGTTTATAATTTAGAGACTAACACTGTCATCGAGTCATGTGATGTGACTTTTGATGAATCAACCCCCTCTGTTAGTTCTGCTCTTGAACAGGCAAATGAACACGACATGGAACAGACCTTATTCGAAGATGAAGATCCCGGAGAATTCGAGGATGATCCCCTACTACCCTCGACATCAACCCCCGAAGCTGACCCCGCTTCTACTACTTCGGCACGAGGTCCCGAAGCGACTACCTCAACATCGGTCATCTTGGACCACTCCAACGCACAAGTTGAGGGGGAGACTGCATCCCGCCGCGAGGCTCCACATCATGTCCAAAGGATGCACCCTCCCGAGCAGATCATTGGTGAGCTTGATCAAAGGGTAACACGTTCTCACGCCCATTTCACTAATGCTGCTTTTGTTGCTTCTTTCGAGCCCTTAGATGTTAGTCATGCACTTTCTGATTCTAGTTGGATCAATGCCATGCATGAAGAGCTTGAGAATTTTGAAAGAAATCAAGTCTGGACTTTAGTTGATCCTCCACCTAATGTTCATTTCATAGGAACAAAATGGATTTTTAAAAATAAACAAGGGGAGGATGGGACAATTGTTAGAAATAAGGCTAGACTTGTAGCTCAGGGCTTTTCTCAACTAGAAGGGATTGATTTTACTGAAACTTTTGCACCTGTTGCTCGCCTTGAGGCCATTAGGATTTTGCTTGCCTTTGCGACATCCAGGGGATTCAAACTCTATCAAATGGATGTCAAAAGTGCTTTTCTTAATGGCTTCATAGGTGAAGATGTTTATGTAAAACAACCCCCTGGTTTTGAAAACCCCAAGTACCCACATAAAGTCCTTAAACTTCATAAGGCGCTTTATGGACTCAAGCAGGCCCCTCGGGCGTGGTATGATAGACTTAAGTCTTTTCTGCTTGAGCGAGGGTATTTGATGGGCTCTGTTGATAAAACTTTGTTTACTCTCAAGCATGGCAAAGATTTCCTTCTAGTGCAGATTTATGTGGATGATATCATCTTTGGTGGCTCTTCTCATGCTTTGGTTGCCGAGTTTGCAGATACCATGAGCAGGGAGTTTGAAATGTCAATGATGGGTGAACTCACCTTTTTCCTTGGTTTGCAAATCAAACAAAGCAAACAAGGTACTTTTGTCCACCAGACAAAGTACACCAAGGACCTGCTCAAGAAGTTCGACATGTCCGATGCGAAGCCTCTCGCCACTCCAATGGCTACATCTGTAGCATTGGACCCTGACGAAGATGGAGAAGCCGTAGATCAGAAGGAGTTCCGAAGCATGATCGGCTCCCTCCTCTACTTGACTGCCACGAGGCCGGACATACACTTCGCAGTATGTCTGTGCGCTCGTTTTCAGGCTTCACCACGAGCTTCGCACCGCCAAGCGGTTAAGCGCATCCTAAGGTATCTCAAACACACCCTTGAATTTGGCATATGGTATTCATCGTCTTCATCTTTATGTCTTAGAGGTTATTCAGATGCGGATTTTGCTGGGTGTAGAATTGATAGGAAGAGTACCTCTGGTACTTGTCATTTTCTGGGTACGTCTCTGGTTTGCTGGTCTTCCCGCAAACAGTCTAGTGTTGCACAATCAACGGCTGAGGCCGAATATGTTGCTGCAGCTAGCTGTTGCTCTCAGATTTTGTGGATGGTTTCCACTTTGCGGGATTTCGGGTTAGATTATAAGAGTGTTCCACTTTTCTGTGATAACACTAGTGCTATTTGTATTGCAAACAACCCGGTTCAGCACTCCAGAACCAAACACATTGATGTACGGTATCATTTTCTCAGAGATCACAATGAGAAGGGTGATATTGAACTTCAATATGTTGATACCCAACACCAGCTTGCCGACATTTTTACAAAACCCCTCGATGCTTCTCGATTTGCTTACTTGCGTGGGGAACTTGGTATTTGTCATCCCTACGGCATTTTGTGAGGGGGAGCTGATTTTAATTGTCTTGCATATGCTCATTATGTGTGGAATTGCACTTACATCTTTTGCTATTATATGCCTGCTTTTAATTCAAAGAAATCATGACAGCTCAGCTCTATGAAATATGTCTGGAACATTGATTGTGCATGATGTTTTATTTTCTAAAATCAAAACTTGCTCACCGCACAATCTTGTATCTAGCTTGTTTAGGCTGGACTGCTTTTAGCTATCTTTTATCTACTTGACAGCAAGACACTGTTCTTTGGATGCGAAAATTTGCAACTTAAAAAATGTGTTCATTATTCATGGATATTCATCAAAATATTTCATTCATCTGAATCAAAATCAAAAATCCATGATTTGCCTGGTTTAAATGAAAAGATCCAGGAGGGTTTGTTTGTCGCACTACTCTATTCTAGACTGCTTACCATTGCACTTTGGTTTGAACTGGGATAGTGTAGTGTATGCCAAAATCACCGCCTTAAGCTTCAGATGGCTTTCTTGCCTAGGCTTGGCTTGATTGGAAAGTATAAGGTGGACAAACAAATAACCCCTGGCATTAAGAAAAGAACAACAAATTTAATTGCTCATCAAGTTTGTCTTCAAAGCTCCTTTTTGAACAAGACTTGTCTGTCTAGGGTAGAAATTGTTAGCTTTGCGCAGTCCTTGCCTTCACTTGTCTAGCTGCTATGATTAAGTGGTGATGCTTTTATCTCACAAATGACAAAATCACATGCCATCATCTTGTTTCACAGAATGTTAAATTGAGCTGAGCACATGATCATTGATGTTACTGTTGGCATATTTTTGCATTATATGTCCTTGCAATTCTATTCATTTCAAAGCTTTGCATCTTTTGAATGCTCCTTGATGCTTGCATCGCCAAATGGGGAGAGGTTAGGTTCTCTGCCGCAAGAAGGAAGAGATTTTTGACATAAAGGGGGAGAAAAATTTGCTTAACTCAGGGGGAGTTCTTATCAAGGGGAGATTTGCCAAAAAGGGCTTTTACTCTTTTGAGAAAGGGGGAGAAAAATTTCTTTTATCAAGTGACATGCTTTGGCTCTTTTGAGTTTTTATGGTCACTTGTGTGCTGAAAGTTTTTAAATTTTCTTGAACTTCGATTTGGTTGTCAATGCACTCATCAAGGGGGAGATTGAGAAACCAAGGATGGTTTCGGTGTATGTGATGAGTGATTGACTGGATTTTACCCTCTGTTCGAAGGGTACCTCCGGAGGGGCTTCGGAGGTGGTACCTCCGAAGGGTGTTCGGAGGTGTGTCACCAGAGTGTGTTCGGTGTTTGCTTGCTGCAGCTGTGCAGCGGAGTGTACCTGTCGGAGGGGTCCGACAGTACGCGATGACTGGGTTCGTACCGTTGGCTTCGGTACTTTGGGCGGTACACCGGAGTGTGTGCCGGAGGTTGCTAACCCGGAAGAGGTCTCCGGAGTACTGGATACACTTGTTTGCTTGTCGGTGGTGCGCAGGGACTTTGGAGGCGACGGACAGGGTTCGAGCCGGGTGAACCTGGGTCAGCGGGAGGCTTGATGCCAGGGGAGCGGGGAGCTCCGTCACGGTGGCTGCGAAGGTGGTCCGGGTCGGTCCTCGGGTTGAGGCGTGCCAGGTGAAGGCAGAGAGTGCGGAGTGTGGCTCCGGCTGAAGGTACTCCGAGACAAAGTCCTCGGAGGTGAGGCACTTCGAAGGTACTCCGGATGGAGTGACTTCGGAGTTGGATGGATCAAGTCCTCTGCGGAGGCAAGGAGTTCGAAGTGTGCTCCGGAGGGAGACACTCGAAGGTTGCCCGACGAAGGTCTCAGAAGTCGAGGTGCATCGAAGGCATGGTCCGGGTGAGGCTCGTCGTGGAGTGTGCTCGGGGAGAGGCACTGCGACGGAGTCCTCATGGAATGCTTCATGCGGAGGCCTTGGACGAAGGAGGGACTTCGAAGGGTGGTACTCCGAAGATGGGGCTTCGGAGTGAAGATGACTTGTGGTGCTTCGGCCATGCATGGCTTCGGTACACGGACGGACGGTGTTCGAGCTCGGAGTAGCTGCGAAGCCGTGGTGATCCACTCCGGAGGTGGTGGTGCGAAGGCCCAAGGGGCTTTGACGGCTTCGGCTCAAAACCGTCACTGTATCGAAGGACTTCTTCGGCGGAGCGAAGGCCAACAGGCTGCAGGCTTCTCGCCGAAGCTACCGCACCCTCCGGTGCGAAGGGAGGTTCCAGAAGTCAACACTGTAAAGGCTGACACTGTCTGTTCTGAAAAAGGCTGACACTGTCCCCTCTGCAGCTGACAGAGAAGCCTCCAAAATAAAGGTGGACTACCTTTTGTACCCCTTAGTTCTATAGAGACAAATCTGTTGTAAACCCTAGGGGTAAAGTAGTCACTTCCTTAGGATGAAGCCGTGGGCTATAAATATGGGGGCTCGGTAGGTAACATTTAACACTTTGAGCATTTACTGTTGAGCTCCTGTACACAGACCTCGCTGGTTTTTCATCCAGAGTTCAATATATTTTTGTGTTCCTTGTTCAAGCAGCGAAGCCCTGCTTCTTTGTGCTTTTGCTTGAGCTCGCGTTGCATACCTCGCTAGTTTTTAGTTCACCGGAGCCTGTCTTGGTGAAGGGTGTTTTTATCGCGAAGTGTGCTTTACAGTGTGCTGTCGCTCTGTGTAACACGAGGCAAGACCTCGCTGCTTACTAGCGAAGCCCTGATCTTTTCCTGTAGTGCTTCTTGTGTCGAAGCCCTTAGCGTGGTCCGTTTTGTGTGCGTGTAGACCTTCGCGTACGAAGCCCAGCACCAGTTGCTGTCGCCAAGTACTTGGTCGAAGTCCTCAGAGGGCTGTCCACTCTTGCGAAGGGTGAAGTGCGAAGCCTGCTCGAAGCACCTCGTGTGCGGAGCCTGCACTGACTTAGCAGAGTAAGTTTTCGAGGGTTGTAAGTGGAGCGAAGTCTTCTTGACTTCGAACTTCTGCCACTCCGAAGCCTGTGTTCGAAGGTGTCTTAGTACCTCCGAACCAGACCTTCGAAGGCTGTGTTCGAAGCCTGTTCCGCAGAAGACAGAACAAAACCGAAGGCTAAGTTTTTAGCCCGAAATTTTAAAAGCTCCCATTCACCCCCCCTCTGGTCGCCGTTTCCGGTCCAACACTTACTCTCTATTGAAGAAGCTTGGCAGGGGCGAAGAAGACTTAAAGAAAACTAACCTAATGCTCAACGGCTTCAACGGCGAGAGTTCCGAGGCAAAAGGCATGCTCTCTATGGAGTTAATGGTAGGTAACAAGACGTTGCCAACAACATTATTCATCGTTGACGTGCAAGGTAACTACAGCGTACTACTCGGGCATGACTAGATTCAGGTGAATTGTTATATTCCTTCTACTTTGCACCAATGCCTAATACAGTGGGACGACGATGACGTAGAAGTCATACCAGCTAACACAAGCCAAGGTAGCATTAGCTAACGTTTCCATCGACGCCATCCACAACAAAGTAGAGTGTCTATCAAGTAGAGACCTTTTGGATTACGACTTCATTAGCATATCCGGGGGGCGTTTCGTACCAGTGTCTGTAAAGCCGGCTGGTGTAGCACGACTATTTCTAAATTAGTAGCCATGTTTAGCAAAAGTAATCTTGATTGGCTGAAATCTCGCATGGAGCAATATCAGTCTTCTAAAGACGGTATTGCCGAAATAATTGAAGAAGCGAATTAGAAATGTTAGGACAGGGTTTTGCGTCGGTCGATACCTTAGAAGAAGTCTATATAGGCCATGGTAGCATTCCAAGTCCAACCTTTGTAAACAAAAATTTGTAGGTTGGTGAAAAGGGCGAAGTAATAAAGTTGCTTCAGTTGTACGTTGATTGCTTCGCATGGGAGTATAGAGAGATGTCCGGATTAAGCCGCGAGCTCATGGACCATCGGCTACCTATTAAACCTAGGTTTAGGCCTTATAAACAGCCCCCTCGTCGCTTTAATTGAGCCATGTATGACCGAGTTAAAGAAGAGGTAGAACGATTACTCAAAGCCGAGTTTATTAGGCCATGTAGGTATGCCGAATGGGTCGCTAATATTGTGCCCGTAGAAAATAAAGGGAGTAGCAAAATACGAGTGTTGGCGTAAAAGATTACGCTAACAGGTTTCTGTAGATTAGAAACTAACAAACAAAGTGTTTGCGAAATGAACTGCTCTAAGCCTCCGAAAGGATAACAACTTAGAATAGTTCGAATGTGTGTATTGAATAACTTGTATTCGGTCCCTATTACAGGGTGAAACGAGGGGTATTTATAGGCCCAAACATTAAGGAAAAGACCTATTTACCCCTCTGTTACAACCGACATGGTGGAAACTATTCGGTACCCTTGATAGGGCTAAAACGGTAAAAGACTAATCTAATGAGAAAGAAGATAAGTCTTCCATCTTAGCTGGCAGAAAAGATCTCAAAGAGCCTTAGTTCGAAGATATACTCCGAACTAAGGTCTATCTTCAGGCTTCGAGCTTGACTCAGGACATCTCCGAAGATACTTGCTCGGAAACCTTCGAATCTATTATCTGCTTTTGTGCTGTTGCTGCAATAACCCTGAGGATGGAATATTTTCCCCCAACAACGAGTTTGCATTGATTTCAGGGATCTGAACAAGGCCACTCCAAAAGACGAGTATCCCATGCCGATAGCCGACATGCTAATCAACGATGCTTCACGACAAAAGGTACTAAGTTTTCTTGATGGCAACGCTAGTTACAATCAAATATTTACGGCCGAAGAGGACGTCTACAAGATAGCCTTTCGATGCCATGGTTTTGTCGGTTTGTTCGAGTGGGTCGTTATGACTTTTGGTTTAAAGAAAGTTGGCGCTACCTATCAACGTGCTATGAACATGATCTTTCATGACTTGCTAGGAGTTATGTTAGAAGTCTACATAGATGATGTCATGGTCAAGTCGGACGCTATGGGAAATCACTTAGCCTATTTGAAAGTTGCTTTTGATAGGATGCTGTAGTATGGCCTAAAAATGAACCCGCTCAAATGTGCTTTTGGCGTGTCGGTAGGAAAGTTCTTAGGATTCATGATTCATGAAAGAGGTATCGAAATTGATCCTAAGAGGCTTGAAAAGATTAGAGACTTTGTAGCTGTTGGACCGGAAACGGCGACCAGAGGGGGGTGAATGGGAGCTTTTAAAAACTTGGGCTAAAAACAGCCTTCGGTTTAATTCTGTCTACTGCGGAACAGGCTTCGAACACCAACCTTCGAAGGTCTGGTTCGGAGGTATTTGACAGCTCCGAACACAGGCTTCGCAAGGAGTAAAAGTCCGAAGCCAAGCAGACTTCGCTCCACCCACAACCCCAAAAACAACTCTGCTAAGTCAGTGCAGGCTCTGCACACAGGGTGCTTCGAGCAGGCTTCGCACTTCACCCTTCGCAAGAGTGGACTACCCTCTGAGGACTTAGACCTAATACTTAGCGACAACAACTGGTGCTGGGCTTCATACTACGAAGGTCCAAACGCACACTATGTGGACTCCGCTAAGGGGTTCGATACGAGAAGCAAACCGGGCTTCGATCAGGGCTTCGCTAGTAAGCAGCGAGGTCTAGCCTCCTGTTACACAGAGCGAACGCGCACTGAAAAACACACTTCGCACAAAACACCCTTCGCCTAGACAGGCTTCGGTGCACTACAACTAGCGAGGTATGCAAACAAGCTCAAGCAGAATAAATGCACAGAAGCAGGGCTTCGCTGCTTGAACAAGGAACACAGTAAGAGAACTCACTGGATGACTACAAAGAGTGTGGTGGCTAGTACATGAGTTCAACAGTAAATGCTCAAAGTGTTAAATGTTACCTACCTAGCCCCCATATTTATAGCCACTATTCACCCAAGTGAAATGACTACTTTACCCCTAGGGTTTACACCAGTTTTGTCTCTACAGAACAGAGGGGTACAAAAGGTAGTCAACTTTATTTGGAGGCTTCTCTGTCAGCTTTGCAGAGGGGACATCGTCAGCTTTTTTTCAGAGCAGACAATGTCAACCTTTGCAGTCTTTGACCTTTCCGGAGCCCCCCTTCGCACGCGAGGGGTGCAGTAGCTTTGGTGAGAAGCCTCAAGCCTGATGGCCTTCGCTTCACCGAAGTCAGCCTTCGATACAGTGACGGTTTTGAGCCGAAGCCATCAAAGCCCTTGGGCCTTCGCACCAACACCTCCGGAGTGGACCACCACGGCTTCGCAGCTACTCCCAGCTCGAACTCCGTCAGTCCGTGTACCGAAGCCATGCATGGCCGAAGTACCACAAGTCAACCTCGCTCCGGAGCCAGCCTTGCTCCGAAGCCTGCATCACTCCGAAGCCCTCCTTCGGAGTACCACCCTTCGAAGTCCCTCCTTCGTCCAAGGCCTCCGCACGAAGCATTCCATGAGCGCTTCGTCGTAGTGTCTCTCCCCGAGCACACTCCTCGACGAGCCTCACCCAGACCATGCCTTCGATGCACCTCGACTTCTGAGACCTTCGTCAGGTACCTTCGAGTGTCTCCCTCCGGAGCAAACTTCGAACGCCTTGCCTCCGCAGAGGACTTGATCCACCATACTCCGAAGTCACTCCATCCAGAGTACCTTCGAAGTGCCTCACCTCCGAGGACTTTGTCTCGGAGTACCTGCACCCGGAGCCACGCTCCGCACTTACTGCCTTCTCCTGGTGCACCTCGACCCGAGGACCGACCTAGACCCCTTCGCAGCCACCGTGACGGAGCTCCCTGCTCCCCTGGCATCAAGCCTCCCGCTTGACCCAGGTTCACCTGCTACGAACCGTCCGTCGCCTCCGAAGACCCCTGCGCACCACAGACAACCAGACAAGTGTATCCAGTACTCCGGAGACCTCTCCGGGTTAGCAACCTTCGGTACGCACTCTGGTGTACTGCTCAAAGTACCGAGACCTTCGGTACGAACCCAGTCATCGTGTACTGTCGGACCCCTCCGACAGGCACACTCCGCTGCAACAACCAAGGCCCACCGAACCCTTCGGTGAAACCACCTCCGAATACCTTCGGAGTTCCAACCTCTGAACCCCCTTCGGAGGTACCCCTTCGAACCAGAGGTTAAAAGCCTATCAATCACTCATCACAAACACCGAAACCAACCCTTGGTTTCTCAATCTCCCCCTTGATGAGTGCATTGACAACCAAATTAAAGTTCAAGGAAATTTGAAAAAGTTCAGCACACAAGTGACCATAAAAACTCAGAAACGAGCCAAATCATGTCACTTGACAAAAGAATTTTCCTCCCCTTTTCAAAAGAGTAAAAGCCCCTTCGGCAAATCTCCCCTTTTTCAAGATAAAAACTCCCCTGTGAAAATTATACCCCCTTGCAACAGAGAACTCAACACTTGCCCTTTGGCAATGCAAGCATCAAGGAGCATGAAAACGATGCATTGCTTGGAAATGAGCAGAATTGCAAAGACATATAAAGCAAAAATATGCCAATACTTAATACCAAATATCATGTGCTCAGCTCAATTTAACATTCTCTAAAAACATGATGACAACATGTGATTTTATTAGTTTTGAAATAAAAGCATCACCACTCAATCATGGTAACTAGACTTAGTAAAAGCAGCGACTGCGCAAAGCTAGTCAATTTCTACTTTAGACAAACAAGTCCAGTTCAAATGGAGCATGAAAAGCAAACTTGATGATCAAGAATTTTGTTGTTCTTTTTCATAATGTCAGGGATTATTTGTTTGTCCACCTTATACTGTCCAATCAAGCCAAGCCTAGGCATGAAAGCCATCGAAAGCTTAAGGCGGTGATTTTGGCATACACTACACTATCCCAGTTCAGACCAATGTGCAATGGTAAGCAGTCTAGAATAGAGTAGTGCGACAAACAAACCCACATGGATCTTGTCACTTGAGGCATGCAAATCATGGAGTTTTTGATTTTAACTAAGTGAACCAATTTTTAGCACTTAATGAACATCCATGAGTAAGTAGAACAATTTTTCAAGTTGCAATTTTTAGCATCCAAAGAAAAGTGTTTTGCTATCTAGCAGATAAAAGATAGCTAAAGCAGTCCTGCCTATACATGCTAGATACAAGATTGAGCAGTGAGCATGATTTGAGTTTGGAAAGAAAACATCATGCACATTAATGTTTCAGATAAATTAAAAAGAGCTGAGCTGACACGATTTCATGAATTATAATCAGGCATATAAGTGCAAAAGATGTAAATGCAATTTCACACATACTGAGCATATGCAATAAAATTAAAGACAACTCCCCCTCACAAAATGCCGTACGGGTGACAAATACCAAGTTCCCCACGCAAGTAGGCAAATCGAGAAGCATCGAGGGGTTTAGTGAAAATATCGGCTAGCTGGTGTTGGGTATCAACATATTGAAGTTCAATATCACCCTTCTCATTGTGATCTCTGAGAAAATGATATCGCACATCAATGTGTTTAGTTCTGGAGTGCTGAACTGAGTTGTTTGCAATACAAATAGCACTAGTGTTATCACAGAAAAGTGGAACACTCTTATAATCTAACCCGAAATCCCGCAAAGTGGAAGCCATCCACAAAATCTGAGAGCAACAGCTAGCTACAACAACATATTTGGCCTCAGCCGTCGATTGTGCAACACTAGACTGTTTGCGGAAAGACCAGCAAACCAGTGATGTACCCAGAAAATGACAAGTACCAGAGGTACTCTTCCTATCAATTCTACACCCAGCAAAATCCGCATCAGAATAACCTTGAAGACATAAAGATGAAGATGCTGAATACCATATGCCAAATTCGAGGGTATGTTTGAGATACCTTAGGATGCGCTTTACCGCTTGGCGGTGCGAAGCTCGTGGTGAAGCCTGAAAACGAGCGCACAAACACACAGTGAAGTGTATGTCCGGCCTCGTAGCAGTCAAGTAGAGGAGAGAGCCGATCATGCTTCAGAACTCCTTCTGATCTACGACTTCTCCATCTTCATCAGGATCCAATGCTATAGATGTAGCCATTGGAGTGGCGAGGGGCTTCACATCTGCCATGTCAAACTTCTTAAGTAGGTCCTTGGTTTACTTCGTCTGGTGGACGAAGGTACCTTGTTTGCTTTGCTTGATTTGCAACCCAAGGAAAAAGGTGAGTTCACCCATCATGGACATTTCAAATTCCCTGCTCATGGTATCTGCAAACTCGGCAACCAAAGCATGAGAAGAGCCACCAAAGATGATATCATCCACATAAATCTGAACTAGGAGGAAATCTTTGCCATGCTTGAGAGTAAACAGTGTTTTATCAACAGAGCCCATCAAATACCCCCGCTCAAGCAGAAAAGACTTAAGTCTATCATACCAAGCCCGAGGGGCCTGCTTGAGTCCATAAAGAGCCTTATGAAGTTTAAGGACTTTATGTGGGTATTTGGGGTTTTCAAAACCAGGGGGTTGCTTTACATAAACATCTTCACCTATGAAGCCATTAAGAAAAGCACTTTTGACATCCATTTGATAGAGTTTGAATCCTCGGGATGTCGCAAATGCAAGCAAAATCCTAATGGCCTCAAGGCGAGCAACAGGTGCAAAAGTTTCAGTAAAATCAATCCCTTCTAGTTGAGAATAACCCCGAGCCACAAGTCTAGCCTTGTTTCTAACTATAGTCCCATCCTCCCCTTGTTTGTTTTTGAAAATCCATTTTGTTCCAATGAAATGAACATTTGGTGGAGGATCAACTAAAGTCCAGACTTGGTTTCTCTCAAAATTTTCAAGTTCCTCATGCATGGCATTGATCCAACTAGAATCAGAAAGTGCATGACTAACATCTAAGGGCTCGAAAGAAGCAACAAAAGCAGAATTAGTGAAGTGAGCATGAGAACGTGTTACCCTATGATCAAGCTCACCAATGATCTGCTCGGGAGGATGCATCCTTTGAACATGATGTGGAGCCTCACGGCGGGATGCAGTCTCCCCCTCAACTTGTGCGTTGGAGTGGTCCAAGATGACCGATATCGAGGTAGTCGCTTCGGGACCTTGTGCCAAAGTAGTCGAAGTGGGGTCAGCTTCGGGGGTTGACGTCGAGGGTAGTAGAGGTTCATCCTCGAAATCTCCGGGATCTTCTTCTTCGAAGATGGTCTGTTCCATGTCGTGTTCATTTGCCTGTTCAAGAGCAGAACTAACAGAGGGGGTTGATTCATCAAAAATCACATCACATGACTCGATGATAGTGTTAGTTTCCAAATTATAAACACGATAAGAATGACCATGAGTAGTGTAACCCAAAAAGATCCCGTCAGAAGATCACGACTCAAATTTATCCAAATTACCACGTTTTAGGATAAAGCAACGACACCCAAAAACTCGAAGATGAGTAACCTTGGGCTGTCTCCCAAAACGTAGCTCATAAGATGTCAAGTTTAAAATTGAGCGCAAGAAGATTCGGTTTGAGATGTAACAAGTAGTGTTCATGGCCTCAGCCCAGAATTTTCTAGGAGTCCTATGCTCATCGAGCATCGTCCTAGCCATCTCAACCAAAGTGCGGTTCTTCCTCTCAACAACACCGTTCTGTTGAGGAACCCGCGGAGCAGAGAATTGATGTTCTATGCCATGCTCCATGCAAAAGTCAACAAAGAGACTGTTTTTGAACTCGGTGCCATTATCACTTCGAATGAATTTCAATGCACCTGGGAGTTCAGTGAAAAGTCTCAAAGCCAAGCTCCGAAAGTGTGAAAACACTTCATCCTTGCTGGCAAGAAAGAAGACCCAAGAGTAGCGAGAGAAATCATCGACAATCACTAAAACATACCACTTGCCGCCTAAAGAACTAACCCGGGAAGGACCTACAGTGTCCATGTGGAGAAGTTCTCCGGGTTGTTCAGTCATCACTGTGGTGACTGGCGAATGCGAAGCGGCAATCATCTTTCCATGTCGACAAGGAGCGCAAACTAAATTCTTCTCAAACTTGAGCTTGGGCAATCCTCGGATCAGACCTAGGGCGCTCAAACGAGCGAGCAACTCAAAGCTCATATGCCCTAGTCTCCTATGCCACTTCCAAAGCTCAGAAGTCGAATGTGCAACAAGACAATGAGAAGAACCAGATGACTCTGAAAAATCAGCTCCAAAAACTCTCCCAACTCTAAAGATATTACACACCACAACGCCATCAGAATTGAGCACTTGCGAAGTATCGCGATGAAATCGCACTTCGAAGCCCTCATCAAGCAACTGAGATACAGACAGCAAATTGTATCCCAGGTTTTCAACCAAAGCAACATCTTTGAGAGTGAAATTCGAGTTAATTCTTACCACACCTTTACCTTTCACTCTACTCCTTCGATTGTTTCCGAAGGTGATATGTTCCCTTTGCTTGGTTGTGGTGAGGCTGGAGAACCATGCTGCATCTCCGGTCATGTGGCGCGAACAACCAGAGTCCATGATCCACGTGCCCTCCATGCCTCGATCTATCGCCTACACATGATAAGAATATCTCGATCGCTCAGTGCTGGGGTGAGTGAAAAAATGACGAGGCATCCAGCACTGAGTGACACGAGTAGTAGGTGCAGTAAAAGTAGACGGTCTACGCACATGATAATCTGAATGATGCAAAGTGCGAGGTCTACCTACATGCTGTGATCGAACAACATGTCGAGGTCTCCTACTCTGACGAGGTACAAAGCTACTCGCCCATGGTCTACCACCATATGGAACATGGTGAACACCTCGAGGAGCAAAACCTCTCCGAGAAGCACGAGGAGCCTCAAAAGCAGGATGATAGTAAAACTCAGACTCATGCATACATAAAGATGGGAAATGCATGTCCTGGTAACTCATCGCCTGAGAGCGTCGCTCATCCTTGATGCGACGAAAACAGAACCCAACCAAATGACCCGCCCGCTGACAATAGGAAAAATGAAAAACTCTCCTAGGGGCACTCTCATGGGTCTTGGAGCAACTCTCACAAGCTCCTTGGGCTTCTGTTGAGTGGTTTTCTTTGGAGGGATTTTCTTGGCAGGAGGAGTGGTTTTCTTTTGAGCTCGGGTAGGTTTCTTGGCTGAAGGAGTGTCTAACAGAGCTCTCTCTTTCTCTAAGGTAGTGGGTGAGGTGAAAATAGTTTTGTTCTTACTGTCTGAAGAAATCCTCTCAAAACCCAAACCTAGAGCTACCCCTGCTCTGTCAGCACACATCTTGGTTTTAGCCAAGAGCAAGTCCATCCTACACTTTCCCTCAGTGCATTTTTTAACCACGGAAAGAAGGTATTCATTTTCTAACATGAGGTTCTCAGCTCGCTCTCTAACGGTGCCTAGCTGGTCCTTAAGGGTAATGCATGTGTCACACACATGCTGCACATCCTTAGAACTACCGGCCCTCTCTAATCTAGCCTCTAAATCATGAACGTGTTTATCACGTAAATTAATGCTCTCGCGCAATAAAGAACAGTTCATGCATTCAATATTATCATGAGGTCTAGAATCCACCACCAAAAGATGCTTCTATGCAGTCTCAAGCTCAGAAAGAGGTTGAGCATGTACAGAACGCAACTGAGCAAGCTCACCCATGACAGAGGTACCTCAGATGAGTCAAGCTCATTGCCGCTATGATCGCTGTCGGCCATGAAGCAAAGGCCGGTGAAGTCTCGTCCCTTTTTGTCCTTCTTGTCCTCCTTCCTTGGGGACTCCTCCTCCTCAGAGCTCGACTCCTCAGTTGAGGAAGTGTCGATGTCGCTGAGAGCAGCAACAAAAGCTCTGGAAGCGGCTTTGGCTACTTTCTTAGCCATCTTGCCGCGCTTGCCCTTCACAAAAGGTTTCCTCTCCTTCTTGTGGTATTTGGGGCGCTCACTCTCATCTCTCTTCTTGAGTTTTGGGCAATTGGCCTTGATGTGAGAAGTGTCGCCACACTCAAAACAACCACTAAAACCACTTCTCCTCTGATCCCGTCTTTCATGGTGAAAACGGGTGAACCTTCTGGCAATGAGAGCAAGCTCATCATCATCCAGAGTGTCCACCTGCTCCTTTGTGACGGAGACTAGGGAGGACAAAACAAAACCATCTGCAAGAACACAAGTGCCAGATGTGCTTGGTTCTGCAGTGGTGCCACGGCTAGTGCTAGAAACCAATGCCAATGGTTGTGGCAAAGAGTTTCTGTGCACTGCAAGAGATGCCTTGGCAATCTCTTTGGACTTCAGCTTGCTAAAGAGCTCATCACAGGTCAATGTGTCATAACCTGCGGACTCCTCAATGCTGGATATCTTCACTTCCCATATGCTATGATCAAGAGCATAGAGAAGCTTGATAGCCCTATCGTGATCATTGTAAGCAAGCGTCCCGTTGGATCGCAAGTTACTCACTATCGCATCAAAGCGAGAAAACATGGCATCTATAGATTCACCAGGTGCCTGCACAAACAGCTGATACTGTTGATTGTATGTGCTTTGGCGCCTGACCTTGATCTGTGTAGAGCCCTCATGAAAAATAGTGAGTGTTGTCCAAATCTCCCTAGCAGTCCTAAGGTGCTGCACCCTATCAAACTCACTCCGGCTCAAACCAATGAACAATATATTTCTAGCCTTGGAGTTGGCATTATACTGATCCTTCTCTGTTTGAGAGGTGCGATTCTCAGGAATGGAGTATTGTGAGTCCACAATCTCCCAAATTGCATTTCCTTGGCTTAGCAAGTAAGCCTCCATGCGCAACTTCCAGTATGCAAAGTCAGTCCCATCGAACAGAGGAATTTTACTAGCTCTGTCCATGTCGCTAACAGATCACAAAACCGGTTAAGGTCAACTGGTGATCTTAACCTGCTCTGATACCAATTGTTGGACCGGAAACGGCGACCAGAGGGGGGGGGGGTGAATGGGAGCTTTTAAAAACTTGGGCTAAAAACAGCCTTCGGTTTAATTCTGTCTACTGCGGAACAGGCTTCGAACACCAACCTTCGAAGGTCTGGTTTGGAGGTATTTGACAGCTCCGAACACAGGCTTCGCAAGGAGTAAAAGTCCGAAGCCAAGCAGCCTTCGCTCCACCCACAACCCCGAAAACAACTCTGCTAAGTCAGTGCAGGCTCCGCACACAGTGTGCTTCGAGCAGGCTTCGCACTTCACCCTTCGCAAGAGTGGACTACCCTCTGAGGACTTCGACCTAATACTTAGCGACAGCAACTGGTGCTGGGCTTCGTACTATGAAGGTCCAAACGCACACTATGTGGACTCCGCTAAGGGGTTCGATACGAGAAGCAAAACAGGCTTCGATCAAGGCTTCGCTAGTAAGCAGTGAGGTCTAGCCTCCTGTTACACAGAGCGAACGCGCACTGAAAAATACACTTCGCACAAAACACCCTTCGCCTAGACAGGCTTTGGTGCACTACAACTAGCGAGGTATGCAAACAAGCTCAAGCAGAATAAATGCACAGAAGCAGGGCTTCACTGCTTGAACAAGGAACACAGTAAGAGAACTCACTGGATGACTACAAAGAGTGTGGTGGCTAGTACATGAGTTCAACAGTAAATGCTCAAAGTGTTAAATGTTACCTACCTAGCCCCCATATTTATAGCCACTATTCACCCAAGTGAAATGACTACTTTACCCCTAGGGTTTACACCAGTTTTGTCTCTACAGAATAGAGGGGTACAAAAGGTAGTCAACTTTATTTGGAGGCTTCTCTGTCAGCTTTGCAGAGGGGACAGCGTCAGCTTTTTTTTAGAGCAGACAATGTCAGTCTTTGCAGTCTTTGACCTTTCCGGAGCCCCCTTCGCACACGAGGGGTGCGGTAGCTTCGGTGAGAAGCCTTGAGCCTGATGGCCTTCGCTTCACCAAAGTCAGCCTTCGATACAGTGACGGTTTTGAGCCGAAGCCGTCAAAGCCCTTGGGCCTTCGCACCAACACCTCCGGAGTGGACCACCACGGCTTCGCAGCTACTCCCAGCTCGAACTCCGTCAGTCCGTGTACCGAAGCCATGCATGGCCGAAGTACCACAAGTCAACCTCGCTCCGGAGCTAGCCTTGCTTCGAAGCCTGCTTCACTCCGAAGCCCTCCTTCGGAGTACCACCCTTCGAAGTCCCTCCTTCGTCCAAGGCCTCCGCACGAAGCATTCCATGAGCACTTCGTCACAGTGTCTCTCCCCGAGCACACTCCTCGACGATCCTCACCCGGACCATGCCTTCGATGCACCTCGACTTCTGAGACCTTCGTCGGGTACCTTCGAGTGTCTCCCTCTGGAGCACACTTCGAACGTCGTGCCTCCGCAGAGGACTTGATCCACCATACTCCGAAGTCACTCCATCCGGAGTACCTTCGAAGTGCCTCACCTCCGAGGACTTTGTCTCGGAGTACCTTCACCCGGAGCCACACTCCGCACTTACTGCCTTCTCCTGGTGCACCTCGACCCGAGGACCGACCCAGACCCCTTCGCAGCCACCGTGACGGAGCTCCCTGCTCCCCTAGCATCAAGCCTCCCGCTTGACCCAGGTTCACCTGCTACGAACCGTCCGTCGCCTCTGAAGACCCCTGCGCACCACAGACAACCAGACAAGTGTATCCAGGGTTAGCAACCTTCGGTACACACTCCGGTGTACCGCTCAAAGTACCGAGACCTTCGGTACGAACCCAGTCATCGTGTACTGTCGGACCCCTCCGACAGGCACACTCCGCTGCAACAGCTGCAGCAACCAAGGCCCACCGAACCCTTCGATGAAACCACCTCCGAATACCTTCAGAGTTCCAACCTCCGAACCCCCTTCGGAGGTACCCCTTCGAACTAGAGGTTAAAAGCCTGTCAATCACTCATCACAAACACCGAAACCAACCCTTGGTTTCTCAGTAGCGCCGATATGCAAGAGAGATGTGCAAAAGTTGCTAGGCAAGATGAAATATTTGTGCCGCTTTATATCTAACCTGTCTGGAAAAATCAATGCTTTTGTCCCCATACTCCGGCTAAAGAATGAAGCCGAGTTCACTTGGGGGGCAAGTCAGCAAAGCGCCTTTGAAAAGATTAAAGAGTGCTTGTCATCACCACTCGTGGTGAGAGCGCCAAAGACCAGAATTCCGTTTCAGTTGTACATCGCTGCAGAAGATAGCGTGATAGGGGTCGTGCTAACCTAGGAGGTGGAGGGAAAAGAGTACATCATCACATTCTTAAGTCACCGCCTGTTGGATGCTAAAACTAGGTAAGTGTTTGTGGAGCGTTTGTGTTTATCACTTTATTACGCATGTACCAAATTACATCACTATCTTCTTCCTACCACATGTATCGTCGCCTGCCAAACCGATGTTATAAAATACATGTTGCACAAGCCAATTCTAAGTGGAAGAATCGGAAAGTGGTCTTACGCTTTGATTGAATATGATTTGGCTTATGAACCTCTAAGGACTATGAAAGGCCAAATTGTCGCTAATTTTATAGTTGATCACCACGTGGACGTCAATTGGGGTGACAATATTTCTCTAATTGAGGTAGTGTCATGGAAACTTTATTTTGATGGTTCAGCTTGTAAGAATAGCCAAGGTATCGGGGTAGTTCTCATATCACCTAGTGGAATGCACTTTGAAATCTCGACCCGTTTAGAATTTCTCTCTACTAATAACCAAGCTGAATATGAATCTTTATTGCTAGGACTTGAATTGCTAGAATCCATAGGTGCTAAACATGTTCATGCACATGACGATTCTTTGTTAGTAGTACAACAAGTAGCTAAAAGTGCTCAATGTTTTAACGGCTTGCTAAATAGTTACTTGAAGAAATGTTTAGACATAGTTGCTACTTTGGACGACTTTAAAATTTCTCACGTGTTAAGAGAAGCCAACCCAGGAGCAAATGATTTGGCTCAACAAGCATCTGGCTATCAAGTTAGGAGAGGCAAATTTTCTTTGCAGAAAAGGCCAATGCTTGAACTCACTGCTGAAGCCAGAAACTTCGAGCTGGAGCGAGGTCCGCTGGAGCGAGGTCCGCTGGACCCTCCGGGTCAGACTTCTTTGATCACCGAAGGGTGTAGTTTGCTGGAACCTTCGTGCCGGAGCACTCCATCTACCAAGGGGTCCTGCATGTCGTAGCCCCTGCGCCGAAGCCTTCTAGATAGCAGAAGCCTTCGGGAACCAGACTCCTCCAGCGGGAGGCTTCGGTCTGATCGGCTCCGCACGGCTGATCCAGTCAGCCTTCGGTAGGAACAGGAAAGGCCCGGGGGGCACTCCGAAGTTAGCAATTTAGACACCACTCTAGGAAAGGAGTTAGAAAACCTTCCGGATATCCATAAGGATGATTGGAGAATCCTAATCGTCCAGTATTTAAGAAATCCCAATCAAAGGGTTGATCAGAATGTTCGGCGACAAGCGTTTAAATTTGTATTGCTAGATGATGTATTATATCACCTAACTATTGATGGAGTACTCTTAAAGTGTTTAGACACTGATCAATCCAATGTAGCTACAGGAGAAGTCCATGAGGGGCTTTGTGGCACTCATTAGTCGGCCTAGAAAATGAGTTGGATTCTCAAAAGAGCAAGTTTTTACTGGCCGACTATAACCGATGACTATTTTAAGTACTATAGAGGGTGTGAAGCATGTCAAAGGTTTGGTAATGTCCAATTAGCTCCTACATCGCTACTTAATCCTATTATCAAGCAATGGTTGTTTTGAGGTTGGAGACTAGACTTCATCGGCCAGATTCATCCTTCCTCTTCAAAAGGGCATCGGTTCGTATTGATGGCAACAGACTACTTCACTAAATGGACCGAAGTCGTGCCTCTCAAGAATATAACCCATAATGAGGTAACTAACTTTATCTTGAAGCACATTATACATAGATTCGGTATTCCCCAAACTCTCACTATAGATCAAGGTACTTCATTTGTTGCTAAAAAAGTGAGAGACTATGCTCAGGCCAATGGTCAGGCCGAGTCTAGTAATAAAACTGTGATTAAGCTCATTAAGAAGAAAATTGAAGATTTCCCTAAAAGGTGGCATGAAGTGCTTTTAGTAGCATTATGGGCTTGTAGAGTTGTGAAACACGGTGCTACCAAAGTTAGTCCATATGAGTTAGAGGTGGATCTTGCTTCTTTAAGATTTCTTAAACAAGATGGCTTATCGGTCGATGAATATGATACTCTTTTAAAAGATAATTTAGAAGAAGTGACTGATAAGAGATTAAGGGCTTTAGAATCTATAGAGAAAGACAAAAGAAGAATAGTTAGAGCTTACAATAAGAAAGTTAAACCAAAATCGTTTCAAGTTGGTGACTTGGTTTGGAAGACTTTAGGCACTAAGAGCCCCAAATTTGTTAAATGGTCGCCCAGTTGGGAGGGTCCCTTCAAAATAGTCGAAATCGCTCAAAGTAATGCATATTTATTAGAGTCTCTACAAGGAGAGCAATTTCGAAGGGCCTCGAATGGCAGGTATTTGAAGAAATACTTCCCAAGTGTGTGGCAAAGCGCTTGAAAGTGTCGAAAAGGCTGATATGGAAGGTATCGTCCTTAGCCAGTTATGCTTTTAGTTCACTAAAAGGCAAGGGGGCATGTGTTGATAGGAAAAATGACATTAATGGTCAAGATTGTCAAAATATCAATTTTGGTAATTTGGGCCGAAAATAAACATGTCCTGGATCAGGCCAAAGCCCTACAGGGCCGAAGGCCCATTAAGCCTTGGGCTTTGGAAGCCTTCTAGCAGCCTGCTACCTTCGGCCCGAAGGCCTTCGGAGGCCTGCCTCATGAAAGCTTCGGCCCGAGGAGCAGGCTTCGGCAGGCCCTGCCGAAGGCCCACTTCGGGCTAATTTTTAGAGATAGAGTTTGAGTCTGATTCTGACTAATTTTATCCCTAAGTCGATTAGGCCGAATCCTATAAAATTAATATTAGAGATAAGAAGATTAGCCCCTATAAATATAGGGGTGGGGCCGGTTCATTAGGACCCCCAACACAAATCAATCACAAAGCCATAGCTTTGAACCTTACCTTTACTTTTTATTTACCTTTCTGCAACCTTCGTGGGTTTGCTTGGAAGCCCTCCGCCGGCCACACCGAAACCGTGGTAAGCCTTGCTACTTCGCTTGTGAAGTACCCGTTAATCTACGTAACAGATTGCTATTGCCTTGTTACTTCACCTGTGAAGTATCCGTTAATCTACGTAACAGATTGTTACCTTCGTTCTCCTACTGCAACACTTAGCAGATTCGGTCCCTAGGCCGAATTGGCACTTGATCTCTGTTCTGTTTTAGGTTTCCATGTTCGGAGCCCCTTTGTCGGAAGTGTCCGGAGCCAGGAAGATGGTTTCAGAGGCTGCCAGATCACCCTTCGGTGGAACTCTACTTCGATTACCCGTGTCAGACCCATCACGCTGTTGTCGGTTTGATCAAGTTCTACACGCCAAAGCGCTTCACAATAGGCTTTGTCGCGTCAGGCTTTGTCACGTCAGGCTTCGCCATGCCTACACTTCGCTCCAGACTTTCATGCCAGTGCGTTGCGTTTGGGATATTTTGTCGTCAAGATCTGTTCGGAGCCTGCCTTCAGCCAGATCAGTCTGAACGCCGAAGATTACCTTCGGCGAGTCCCTTCGCACCAGACGCCGAAGGCCCCTTCGGTGAACTCCTTCGCACAATATACTTTGAATCAGTTAGGCTCCGGTCAGCTTGCTGATTTATTTTATTTAATATATTTCTTTTAGGCTAATTGGATTATTTATGTGTGATCTGATTACCTGGTGACTCCACCCCCCTTGCCACTGTTAAGGGTAGTCGAAACGCGATGTCAGTGTTGTATTACGCTTAGGCTTGTCCCTAAGTATCCGCACACTTTTGGATCGTCGAACTGACCCAAGTGTGGGGGCACACTTTTGTGTCAATAGAGAGCGATTTCGAAGAGCTTTGAATGGCAGGTATTTGAAAAGGTACTTCCCAAGTGTGTTGCAAAGCGCTTAAAAGTGTCAAAATGTCGATATGGAGTATATCATCCTTAGCCTGTTGTGCTTTTAGCTCACTAAATTTGCTAAAACGCAAGGGGGCATGTGTTGATAGCAAAAAATGGCATTTATGGTTAAAATTATCAAAATATCAAAATTTGGTAATTTGGGCCAAAAATATGTCTTCCCTAGCACATGCCGGTCCAACCAGACATGGTAGGACGGTCAGACCTTCCCAATGAGTCCGGTCAGACCGGCCCAAGCCTGAAAATAGAGATAGAGTTTGATTCTGGGCTGTTTTTATCTCTAAATAAATCCTAACCACTTTTGGCTGAATCCTACTCAGTTTAGGAGTCGGGGACCTTGAGATGAGCCCCAATAAATAAAGGGGTTAGGCCGATTCAAAGGGCATCTACACAGATCAATACTTCAAAACCCTAGTTTTGAATCATACATCAACTTTCAACTACTTTTTCGCATTAGTTCAATCCATCTTCATGGGTTTGCGCTGAAAGCCCTCCATGCATCACATCTTAACCGTGGTAAGCCTTGTTGATTCACCTGTGAATCACCCGTTTAATCCACGTAACGGATTTTTATCGTCTTTATCGTCTTTTATCAGTTTTTCGAGCTATCCTTGGAAATTCGGTCTCTAGGCCGAATTGCATTTGGTCTTTGTTTATTTTGTAGAGTTTTCATCCCTATACTCTTCACCGAGGAGTTTGGAGTTGATTTGATCTAATCTATAAAGTCACCGGAGCACGGGACCTCTAGGGTGAATGCTGTTGGTGTGACTGACGGCCTGCCTCGGGTCTGACTGGCCGATGTCATGTCGGATCCGTCAGCCTCGTACCGACACACTTCATCACCCAGCCATCGGCAACCCTCGGTGTAACCGGGACTCCGCCATCGGTCTGGCCGAGCCCATCTACTGGTTCAACCACCCGAAGTGTGCCGATCGCACTTCACCACGCAGGGGACCCCTTCGCACTAGCCTTCGAAGGGTCCTTCGCATACTCTTAGTCCGACTAGAGGGTTACCCCCGGTCCAACCACCTGAAACCTGAAGCCCCTTTGGGGTACTTAGAATTATTCCACACCAAACATTGAAGGGTACTTTCTTCGGCGACCCCCCTCGCATTGGTGTCGGTCCGACCGAGGCCTATTCCCCAGTCCGACCGGCCAACAGGCCGAAGCCTCCCTCCGGAGCCCTTCGAACCCTTTATTTTTCCGGTAACATTATTTATACTGTGCGGTCCGACCGGCTCTACTTGGCCAGTCTAACTTACTGTTCTATTTTTTTGTCTAATCGGCTTTAGTTAGCCGATTAAATCTAACATTATTTATTTAAGCTAATTGAACTTTATTTCTGAATATTTGTTTGATTACCTAGAGACTCTGTTTTTCCCTTACCACTAAATAAGGGTTGTCGAAACGCAACGTCAACGTCTCGCGATGTTTTTGGATCGTCGAACCAGCCCAAGTGTGGGGGCACATTTTTGTGTCAACAATTTTTATAAATTATGAGACATCTCCAAAAGTTCTAAAAACTTTTAAAAATTCTCAAAAATATATCTTGGTCTTAGGAACCTAACAAATTTTTCTCAACTTAAGATTTGAATTATTTCACAAGATTTTTATTTATTTGGGCATTTTCAGCTTTATTCAATATTCAAAAATAATTCTTTCATGGAAAAGTTTTTATTCCTCATTTTTACCTTTTAAAAATTGGGTTGTTATATACTGTATCTCTTTAATGTTGTATACTGTTCATCTAAATAAAGCATGCCCGATACTTTCACATATTATTAAGATCATCGTGACTACTTGCTATCTTGGTTAGGTCCAATCCAGTTATTGTGATGATTTTCATGATATATACATGTTATATGGCACGTTTTATTTATTTATGTGGGAGTACAAGCCGACAGGTTATCCTCGTTTCCACGCCACATCTTATAAGTCATCGAAAAAGCACTTATCGGTCTATGTGGTAAACTGCCCATCTTATCGGCCGATGGCACTCTCACCCGATTGCTTCATACTAGGTCATCGGCCGATCGGCATGATATTCCACGAATATCTCATCCTTGTCGCGGTCATCGGATCGATAGCCGATAGGCCGTGCTACCAATGTCATATTTTCTATTGCCTTATCAGTTGCAGGGTCAAATTGATTGGCATGCCTTGAACCCTTTTTCTAAGAACGTAGGATCTACACTGGAGTGAAGCAGATCTCCCAGGCCATGTGTGTATCAAAGTGTGACCAAAACTCTTTTTGGCTCGCCTGGTGGGACACAAACTTCGCCTACTCGTCATACAAGGCCCGAGTCGAGTGACACTATTGAGGCAACAGATGGCAGAATTTGATAAACCCATGGTGGAGAGCCTGAATTCATCCTGTGAGGACCGCATTAACGGGATGGAGGGCAAGGTCGGACAAGGTTTCACTACGGCCGATGAACTTCAAGAAATAGACATCAGACTAGGTGACAGACCGATGCTGACCTTCGTAAGTGCTCAACTTCCTGATGGAATAAAGAACGAGCTAGTCACATTACTGTGAGAATATCAGAATTGTTTTGCGAGGGAATATCATGAGATGCTAGGTTTAAGCCGATCAAGTGTGGAACATCAGCTGCTAATACAGTAAGGTTATCGGCTGTTCAAGCTGTCACCTCAGCTATTCAAGGTGGAGATATATCAAGATATCAAGGCCGATGTAATGAGGCTGTATTATGCGGGATTCATAAGACCATGCCGATATGCATAATAGGTGTCAAACATTGTACCAGTCTAGAAGAAGAGTGGAAAGCTCAGAATATGTGTTGACTTCAGAGACATGAACATGGCAACCCCAAAAGATGAATACCCAATGTTGATCACGGATCTATTGGTGGATGCCGCATTGGGTCATAAGATCATCAGTTTTATGGACAGAAATGGAGGCTATAATCAGATTTTCGTGGCCGACGAGGAAATCCACAAGACGGTCTTCTAGTGTCCGGGCGCTATCGGATTGTATGAATTGGTGGTGATGACCTTCAGCCTGAAGAACACTGGAGTAACCTACCAGAGAGCCATGAACTATATTTTTCATGATTTGATCGGCCTGTTAGTCGAGATATACATCGACGACATTGTGGTCAAGTCAAGTGATGTCCAAAACCACGTGGCCGGTCTACGTCAAGTCCTTGAGAGGGCTCGAAAATATGGATTGAAGATGAATCCCAAAAAGTGTGCCTTTGGTGAATCGGCAGGGAAGTTTCTATGCTTTATTGTACACAAAAGAGGGATCGAGGTCAGCTAGCGCAGTATCGAAGCCATGAAGAACACCCAACCCCTTGTCAATAAAACCAAATTACAGTCGCTAATAGGGAAGATAAATTTCCTTAGAAGATTTATAGTCAACCTCTCAAAAAAGATAGAGTCGTTCACCCCACTGTTGAAGTTGAAGGTTGGCCATGAATTTGCATGGGAGATAAGAAACAAACAAATTTTGACAAAATCAAAGAGTACTGTTGACACGAAAATGCGTCCTGAAGGGGGCCTCAGCCTGTTGATCGGTTAGATCGGAGTAGGGCTCCCGGTCAGACCGACCCCTGTGAAGGGGTAACTGAAGGTGGCTTCGGCGTTCTGGTGCGAAGCGGTCTCTGGGCGGTTGGATCGATGGAGAGTACCCGGTTAGATTGACGGTGAAGCCTCAGTCAGACCGGGGGCTTTGGCGCCACCGAGTCCAGTGCAGAGTAGTTTACTGTGGAGGGTTCTCGCCGAAGAGGGCTTCGGCATGACGGTGAAGGGTGCTCCGACGCGGAGTGGTCCAGTCCGACCAGCGGAGGATCTCGGTCGGACCGAGGGGTGACTTCGAGCACGAGGCCTTGGCACGCGTGTTGCAAAGGGCTGCAAAGACCGTGCCGGCAATAGCCTGACGGCCCGGCACGACAACGTCCAGTCAGACCGGCGAAGCTCTATCAGTCGGATCGGCAGGCTCTGATCTAATCACCTAAGGGCACTAGCGACCTTGAAGATGAATAGAAATCACCCCCAAACTTCTTGGCGATGATTTTGAAGATGTTTCCCCTGCAAAACAGTAAGAAATCAAGTGCAATTCGGCCTAGAGGCTGAACTTCTGAGGGTGGTAGGAGAAATCCAATAAAACGATAAAAATCCATTTCGTGGATTAAACGGGAGATTCAAGGGCGAATCAACAAGGGTTACCGTGATTTCGACGTGGCGAACGGAGGGCTTTTAGCGCAAACCCATGAAGATGGACATTACTTAGCTAATCCTAGGGCAAGGAAGTAGATTGAAAGGTAAAAGAATGATTCAAAGCGAGGGATTTGTGTTGATATGAAAGCGGGGGCTCTTTGAATCGGCCTCACCCCTATATTTATAGGGGCTGGTCTCACCTAATCTGAGTAGGATTTGGCCAAGTGGTTAATATTTGGATAAGAGATCAAAAATAGTCGAACTATACTAATCTGATTCGAACTCTTTCGACTAGAGTGGGCTTTCGCAAGCCTCACCGAAGCCAGCCTGCCGGGCCAAAGCCTACATGCAGTCGAAGGGGCCCACTAGGCCGAAGCCTACCTATGAAGCATGCCTCCGAAGGTGCTACCGAAGCCCAACGCAGGACGGGCCTTCGACACTTCAGGGCTTCGGCCTATGCTGGAGATGGCATATTTTTGGCCCAAATTACCAAAATTGATATTTTGACAATTTTGACCATTAATGGCAAATTCGAGTGTCAACACATGCCCCTACCTTTTAGCACACTTAGTGAGCTAAAAGCACAGTGAGCCATGGGCGGTACTCTCTATTTGTTTACCTACCAAATCATCCATTTCATAACCCAAGACATTTGAATTTGATGAAGACGATTTGTACTACTCACTAATATGACTAGGGGACTTAAGTGCCGCATTTTCCCCAAAATCAGCCTTTAGTAATTTTACTTGTATTGCCCCCTAGGTCCATCGTGAGGACACGGTCCTTACTCAACGAGGGTGGATGCTGGTTTGGGAACCAACTTAGGTCTCCACACCTGCCGTGTCCTAGCTACAGCTTTTAGTCATCCCGGGAGGCGCCCATGAAGCATGCGGCTTGGTTACAAGCATCACAAATTTGCTCCCAGAACCTTCGGCCGAATGGTGTCTACCCAGAATGGCCTCAGCTACCAGCGGGCCAAACTCATGCTCCTGTTGAGGGTTCAACCTCTTTGGCAGGGTGGCTGAGGGCATTTGTCCTCGGCCCTTCTCCTATGCCTCTAGAGAAGCATCCCAAAAGTTACCTTCTGCTTTTTTGGGATTTAGCCGAAGATGGCTTATCGACATTTAATTTCCACACTCCTACCTCAGGGTTCTTTGGTATGAGCATGCGCGTGCGAGGCTTCCCAATGACGAGTGACTTTCCTTTAGATGACTCGACCTGTTTGGGCTGAATCAGTACCTTCTTCCCATCAAGATCAATGTTGTTTACGGGAAAGGGATCATTATCTAGCTTCATTCTAGGGCTAGAATCTATCTTCAATTATCCTTCATCTATGGCCGATTGAACTTGCTGACGAAAAATGTTGCATTCATTAGTAGAATGGGAAAGCGAATCATGCCACTTACAGTATGCACGTTTCTTCAAGTCATCGGCAGATGGAATGACGTGACCTTTTGGCAACCTGAGGAGCTTGCTTTTCAACAGGAAATCAAATATTTTATAGCACTTGGTCACATCAAATGAGTACTTAACTTCGTTGGGCCGACTCTTAGCGGGAGACGGCCGTAATTCGGAGCACATGATTGTTTTAGATCCACTAGGCCAGGTCCATTTGGTCAGGTACATGCCAGCCGAATCTTCTTCTCCTAATGATTCTTCTTCGGAGTGCTCCACGATGTGTAGCTCGGCCTTAGGCTCACTAAACACTTTGACATACCTTTTTCCCTGGCTTGGCCTTCCTGGTCTAGAGCCTGTTGTAAAACCTGACTAACCTCGAGGAAGTTTCGGCCGTCTAGCTTTTCCTTAATTTCAGAATGCAAACCATTGAAAGCTAAGTCAGCCAGATCCCTCTCGGAGATGTTTAAACTAAAACATCAGTTGCTAGTGTCTCGGAAGCACCTAATATAGTCGAAGACACTCTCATTGGTCTTATGTTTAACCAATGTCAAATGTGAGAGCCTAAGTTCGGTTTCCCTAGTGTAAAAATAATCGTGGAATTTCTGTTCTAACTGGGCCCAAGTCTAGACGGAGTTTGGCGGTAGCGCCAAAAATGAAGTGAAAGCAGTGCCGAACAGCGATAAGGAAAATAATCTAAGCTTAAGTGCATCCGACCCACTTGCTTCATCACACTATGCTAGAAATTGACCTATATGCTCTAGGGTGGTCTTGATACTCTCGCCATCAAACTTAGTGAACTCAGGAACCCTAAAGCCGTGTGGATACGGGATGGCATCGAAATGGTATGGGTACGACTTACAATAAACCCTAATCCGATCCTAAGGCGTGTAACCAGAGCATTCCCTAACTAGCACATGAATTCACTCACCAATATCCTCTATGCTTCCGGCCTGCGCGTGTCTCTCGTGCGGGGAGCAACACGTGGTGGTATGTCGGGATGTCGGCCGTGGGTTCCCTCATCTCCTGCCGACTCATGATAAATGGAATGCTTAGGCCTACATGGGTATGCGAGAGCAAGAGGTGCGGGTAGCGCATGGAAGGGCAACGTGGGCACAGGCGGTGTGTAATAAAGTGGGGCGGTCTGTCCAGCCATAGGGCCGGTTTGACCGTAGGCACACTAGCCAGTCGGACTGGCCTAGTAGCCGGTCTGACCGTAGGTATATGGGTCGGTCGGACCGGCCTGGTAGTTGGTCAGACCAACTATTGTCGGTGACAGTGCCTGGTGTGTGCTGATTTTGCTAGCCCAAGGGCCGACCTGACCGACAGTGGTGTGCGCAGCCTTGGCCCTAGAAATTGGAGCTGTATATGCAACGACTTTTCCGGTGCTCCTGTCGGTTCTACTGTACATGTGGTGCACGGGCGATAGGCTAGCAATTGAGGTGTGAGAAACGGCCTCGGAAAAGCCGAATCTCCTGAACATCGCTTCCATTTCAGGCCCTAGTCGATTTGAAAATGTAGCACTAACGACCTGATCCACTATAGCGGCTATCTACTGTCTAATTTCTAAGGGGGGTAAAGACGGGAGGGATGGTGGCGGTACCTTGTTTCCGGAGAGGTCGGAGATGTTGATGTCATGCTTGACGAAGTCTGTGCAAGTTTTCATGTAGCGCTTGGGCATGAGGGCGTGGAATTCCTTTGTCTTGGTTTCGATCTCGGCCCGATCCTCTTCGGGGATGTCCACGAGAGTTGGGAGGATGATGTTGCGACTGTCGATTTCCGTGTTCATTCCCCTGGGTCCATTGGTGATAGGGGTATTGTTGCCGTAGTCGTGGCCAATGTACCCGACACCGATGTAGACATGCTCGTTATATTGATGTCTTCCCTAGTGGAGTTGCCAAAAAGTGTGTTGACACGAAAATGCGGCCACACACTTGGCTTAGTTTGACGATGAAAAAACAGGCGGATACTTAGGGATAAACCTAAGTGTGATGCGGCGCCAACACCGCGTTCTGACAACCCTTAAACAGTGGTAAGGGAAAACGGAGTTGCCAGGCAATCAAACAAATATTTAAGAATAAAGTTCGATTAACCAAAATGTGAGTAAAAGATAATAAAGCAAACCGGCCAGACTAAGTCTAGTTTAGATCTGTAGCGAAGGGAGTCCAAAGCGTCCCGAAGGGGGCCTCGGCCTGTTGATCAGTCGGACCAGAGTAGGGCTCTCGGTCAGACTGACGCTTGTGAAGGGGTCACCGAAGGTGGCTTCGGTGTTCTGGTGTGAAGCGGTCTTTGGGCGGTCGGACCGACGAATGGTACCTAGTCAGACCGACGGTGAAGCCTCGGTCAGATTGGGAGCTTCGGTGCCGCTGAGTTCGGTGTGGAGTAGTTTATTGCGGAGGGTTCTCGCCGAAGAGGGCTTTGGCGTGACGACGAAGGGTGCTCCGACCCGGAGTGGTCCAGTCAGACCGGTGGAGGATCTTGTTCGGACCGTGGGGTGGCTTCTAGCGTGCGGCCTCGGCACGCATGTTACGATGAGCTGCGAATACTGTGCCGGTAATATCTTTATATCCCGGCATGGCAACGTCCGGTCAGACCGGTGAAGCCGTGTCGGTCGGACCGACAGGTTCCGATCTTATCACCTAAGGGCTGCAGCTACCTTGAAGATGAATAGCAATCACCCCCAAACTTCTTGGCGATGATTTTGAAGATGCTTCCCCTGCAAAACAGTAAGAGATCAACTGCAATTCGGCCTAGAGGCCGAACTTCCAAGGGTGGTAGGAGAAAACCGATAAAACGATAAAAATCCATTTTGTGGATAAAACAGGAGATTCACGGGAGAATCAACAAGGGTTACCGTGATTTCGACGCGGTGAATGGAGGGATTTCAGCGCAAACCCACGAAGATGGACGTTACTTAGATAATCCTAGCGCAAGGAAGTAGATTGAAAGGTAAAAGAATGATTCAAAGCGAGGGCTTTGTGTTGATATGAAAGCGGGAGATCTTTGAATTAGCCTCACCCATATATTTTTAGGGGCTTGTGTCACCTAATCTGAGTAGGATTTGGCCAAGTGGTTAAGATTTGGTTAGGAGATCAAAAACAGCCGAACTATACTAATATGATTCAAACTCTACCGGCCGGAGTTGGCCTCCGCGGGCCTCGCCGAAGCTAGCCTGCCGGGCCAAAGCCTGCAGGCCGCCGAAGGGGCCCACTGGGCCGAAGCCTGCCTGTGAAGCAGGCCTCCGAAGGTGCCACCGAAGCCCAACACAAGACGGGCCTTCGGCACTTCAGGGCTTTGGCCTGTGCCGGATATGGCATATTTTTGGCCAAAATTACCAAAATTGATAGTTCGACAATTTCGACCATTAATGCCAAATTCGAGTGTCAACAAGTACCAAAGTTCGCCACTAGTGCTAATGCCGCCACAGAAGGGGACCCCGTTCAAGTTGTATCTATCAACCGATGACGAGGTCATCGGCGTGGTGTTGATTCAGGAAGTCGACAAGAAGGAAAGGGTGATCTTCTATCTTAGTAGGAGGCTCCTAGACGCTGAAACGCGGTACCCGACGGTGGAAAAACTTTGTTTATGCTTTTACTTCGCATGCACCAAGTTGAGACATTATCTGCTCTTGATAGAATGCATCGTGGTATGCAAGGTCGATGTCGTCAAATATATTCTATCGACCCTAGTATTGAAGGGAAGAATCAGAAAATGGGTCCTCACTATGATTGAATTTGATCTCAGGTACGAATGAGCTAAAGCAATAAAAGGGCAAGCATTAGCCGATTTCATAGTTCAACACAGGGACAAGATGGTGACCCATGTGGAGCCAGTACCATGGACATTATTCTTCGACGGATCAGTATGCCAGCACGGATGCAATATCGGCCTGATGATCATCTCCCCTCGAGGGCACTATTTTAATTCGCGTACACCATCAAGCCTTTCTCCACCAACAATTAGACTGAATAGGAAGTCGTGCTAAAATGATTGCAACTATTGAAAGAAGTGGGTGCTGATATAGTTGAAATTCTTGCCGACTCTCTGTTGGTCATGAGACAGATGTCCGAAGAATACGAGTGCAAGGATGATGTACTAAGAGAATACTATGATCGGTGCCGAGCTATGATAACAAGCTTCCAAAACGTGGTTTTCACCCACATCCCAAGAGGGAAGAACTCAGAAGCTAACGATTTGGCCCAGATAGCATCAAGATACAAGCTGATGGCTAGGTAAATCAAGGTCGAAGTTGCGGAGATAGAGGCCGATGATTGGAGGTATCATAATATTAATTATTTGAAGGACCCTTTGATATCGGCTCCAAGAAATCTTAGGTATCAGGCAACAAGAGATGTCATGCTCAATGAGGATTTATACCGATGGATGACCAACGTGGTCCTCCTCAGATGCATAGGCATCAAAGAGGTTAAAGTGGTGATGTGCTAGGTTCATGATGGTATATGTGGGACACACTAGTCAACCTAGAAAATGAAATGGTTACTGCGAAGGACAGGTTACTTTTGGCCGACCATGGTGGAGGACTGCATAACGTATTACAAGGGATGTCAGAATTGCCAAAAATTTGGAGTTGTCCATAGGGCACCCGCATCGACAATGAATCCAATAATCAAACCTTGGCCCTTTAGGGGGTGGGGCATTGATATGATCGGCTAAATCTACCCAGCGTCAAGCAAAGTCCACAAGTTCATAATAGAAGCCACTGATTATTTCACGAAAATAAGTAGAGGCCGTTCCACTCAAGAAAGTTACGTCTACCGATGCCATTGATTTTATGTGGAACACATAATATACTGGCTCGGAATCCCACAAACAATCACGACATATCAGGGGACAATTTTCATATCATAGGAGTTTCAGCAGTTCGCAGTTGGTATGGGGATCAAACTTTTAAATTTGTCACTGTATTACGCACAGGCTAATGAGCAAGTAGAGACATCCAATAAAAGTTTGATCAAGTTGATAAAGTGCAAGTTCAGCGAGCAGCCGAAGCGTCGACACCAGTCCCTATTAGAGGCACTTTGGGCCTATCAAATGGCGTGTCCTAGGTCTGCTCAAGCACCACCGTATCAACTAGTGTACAACCATGAGGCCATATTACCATGGGAGAATAATATCGGATCAAGAAGGATCACACTATAGGACTAGATTACAGCCAACGACTATTATAACATGATGACAGATGATTTAAACAACCTGGCGCAGGTCTGATTAAAGCTCTCGAGAAGATTGAGGAAAATAAAGAAAGGGTCGCCAGGTTCTACAATAAGGTGGTGCCGAAATCATTCGAACAAGGAGAGCTCATATGGAAACTTATCCTACCGATCGGTTCTAAAGATAATTGGTTCGGTAAGTGGTCCCCCAATTGGGAAGGACCATTTCGGATACATCGAGCGGTGCCTGGCAACACTTATTTGCTCGAAGGACTGAACGGGGAAGTGTTCGGGAATGCGTTGAATGGAAAATATCTAAAAAAATACTTCCTGAGCGTATGGATAAATGCCTAGACATCTTCGCTCAAGACAGTTGATACCAATCGTATCGCCTTTAGATGGATGATGTCGGGGCATTGTATGCCGCGAAGGAAATTCAGTTCAAGACCAAACCAAATAATCCTTAGCGACATATATACATTTTGTTTTTTAGATTACAGGGCAAAAATATTGCAGACAACTGTCTGGTAGGCTCTCTTCGGCTTCGCCTTCAAGATGACTCCTCCCACCATCGGTCGATCGAAGCACCTTGGTGCAGACGACAGTCTAGAACCGCCTTTCGTTCACCCACGCCATAGGAGTGGGTGCACCAAAGCCCAAGTTTGGTATGGCCGATACCGGCCCATACTGTATCGGCCGACCGCTGAAGCTCGCTAGGGGGGCATCATGATCGTTGTTGGCGTAAAAGATTACGCTAACAGGTTTCTGTAGAAAAGAAACTAACAAACGAAGTGTTTGTGAAGCAAACTGTTCTAAGCCTCCGAAAGGATAATAACTTAGAATAGTTCGAAAGTGTGTATTGAATAACTTGTATTCGGTCCCT
This sequence comes from Zizania palustris, assembly GCA_019279435.1. Lineage (NCBI taxonomy): Eukaryota > Viridiplantae > Streptophyta > Magnoliopsida > Poales > Poaceae > Zizania > Zizania palustris. Next base: position 4,853,568 of record JAAALK010000289.1, on the reverse strand, counting down.
ATTACAGGGTGAAATGGGGGGTATTTATAGGCCCAAACATTAAGGAAAAGACCTATTTACCCCTCTATTACAACCGACATAGTGGAAACTATTCGGTACCCTTAATAGGGCTAAAATGGTAAAAGACTAATCTAATAAGAAAGAAGATAAGCCTTCCATCTTAGCTGGCAGAAAAGATCTTGGAGGGCATTAGTTCGAAGATATACTCCGAACCGATGCCTATCTTCGTGCTTCGAACCAGGTTCCGAGCATCTTCGAAGATGGTCTTCTGGGAAACTTCGAACTGGCTGACTGCCTTTATGTTGCTTCGGCAATAACTCCGAAGATGAGATATTTTCCCCCAACAGTAGCCCCTCGAATACGCTTCTCCGTTGACCTGTAACGTTAGGAAAGCAGTATACGAAAGGAAAAGATAACCAATCATAGGGGTTATTGGTTTTTATTTTATCTCCGAAATGCATGAAGATATGAACTCCGAATCAGTTTTAAGGTAATTACTTTTCGAACTATCTTAGAACTGACTTAGGAAGTTCGAAAGTCTTTTAGACTTAGAAGAAATAGCCGTTAGTTTCTGTTTCCAACGGAAACTGTAGCAGGCGTTAATTTCGTAAAAGAAGTAACGGCAGGAATGCGAAATAAAGGGCCTAGAAGTTACCCGGTTACCTTTTCACCGCATTCTAACAATCAAAAACTTTTGAGCCCTTTGAGTTCTTGAGCCCTAGCCTTTGAGTTCTTGAGCCCTAGCCTCCATTTCCTCAGAGCAATCTAGCAATCGTGATAGTGAAGACCAAGGGATCTGCGCCTCCTTCGGCCTTGGCTCGGCAACAGGCGGCCGCAGCGGCAGCGGCGGCAGCGTTGGCGGCGGCACCTCCAATGCAGGCGGCGACATCCATGGCGGCAGGGGGGAGAAATCCCCAAATCGCCGATGACCAAGGTCTGTGCCCGCCATCGACCAAGTATTTGGATCAGTCTTTTGAGTTGGGGCCTTCTACCTGCAAGAGAGAGTCTTTGGCAATCACAGCAGGGGGAAAAATTAGTAATGGAGTTATGATTCGGAAGCCGGGCAAAGAATCGATTCCATCACCAAGACCCGGAGAAGTAGTAGTATTCGAAGCTTTCTTCGAAGCTGGCTTGGGCCTTCCTGCTGTAGACTTCTTGGCGGAGGTATTGGATCTGTTTCATGTAACCCTCCCCCAATTATCTCCGAATGCAGTAGCTAGGTTAGCTATCTTTGAATGGGCGCTGAGAGCCGAAGGTTGTGAAGGGAGGGCAGAAATCTTCGCTGCACTTCATAGAGCAACTTGCCAGCCGAAGACCATTGTAGGCTCCGGAGGTGAAAAAGTGGTAGTATCCTTCGGCTCTATCAACTTTAGGCTTCGGGACGAATATGCTCTTCAGTTTCCTGCCAAGGCCATCAATGCTAGATGGTATACTGATTGGGTCCTGAGGTGGTTCTATGCCGAAGTTGGAGCGAGCAGTCCTCTGGCTGGGCCCCTCAAAGAAATTCAATTCCGGAAGGAAGCCTTAGTACAGCCTGACGAAGGCCAGCTCGAAGCTCGCCTTAACCTGCTTCAGAAAATTAGCCGAAGGTTAAGCATGCGGGAATTAGCCGAAGAATTCCTCGGACTGCAAATTCCTCCGCTGATGGCCAACTGGCCTATCATCTTCGAGGATGACTCGGAAGGCGGTCTTTGCAAGATCAATTTTACTTCGAGCCCTGCAGGTAACTTCGAAACCAACATGCATTGTACATATTTACTTCGAAGAAAGACTAACTTGAATTATTTTTAGCTTCTTCAGCCCCTATTACTTCAGAACAAATTGTAAGGGCTTCGGAGAAGATTTTAGGTGCCCCAACTCCGACTGAAAAAGAATGGCGAATTAAATTGGTCGGGAGTTGGGAAAGGTTTAACAGAGTATGGGGAATGTTGGAGTTAACTCCGCCCCCTCTGATGGACTGGGTGCCTCTGGAGAAAGGACCCAAGAAAAGAATGGCTGAAGCCGGAGCTTCTAGCTCTGCAAGGACTCCGGTGAAGAAGGTGGCTCGGAAGCCAAAAAATCTCACACCTTCGAATCCTGCGCCTTCGAGCTCAAGAACCTCAATCTCTGGTTCTAAAGAAGATGAAGGTATATTATTAGTGAGATTGATTGATGAAGATGCAGCTCAACGAAATATTCACATTGAAGATACTGCAGGTATACCGGAGCCTCAAGCTAACATTGAAGAAGTGAGAGCTCCGGATACACAAGAAGAGCAAATCGAAGCCCCTATGGGCGAAGATGAAGTTGAAGTTCCTACAACTTCAGTTGTGGAGGAAAGAAGGACTGCTCACGGAGATACTCCGACAGCAGAAAATTTAACTGTGGATTCAGATGATGACTTCACCTTTGATCCTCCGAGCAGTCTGGTGCTCGATCTCCCGGAGAATGTCGAAGGTAAATTTCGCATAATTCTTATCATTTTCTGCGAAATTATACAATGTATAATATTTTTGTTTTTACAGAGCCTCCTGCTGTAGAAGTACATCACGAAGATACAATTCAAAGGCCTTCGACAGCTTCGGAGCCACACCCGGAGGTTACTCAACAGGGGCCTGGAAGGGGTAAAAGGCACATAGAGCCTCTCCCTCCTCAAGGATCGACTTCGTCTGAGTCAACAGATGAAAGTGAATCAACTGAGGGGAGGCCATCTTCAGAAGTTCCAAGGACCTCAGGAGAACACTCCGGAGCTTCGCCAAGCAGGGAAGATCAAAAGGCTTCGGCTCTGCTCCCTCTTTTAACTCCTTTTTTGGAACAAAGAAGAGGGCTTCGGACTTTGCTCAAAACTTTAGGTCGAGTGAGTCGGGAAGTCGGGGAGACAGAGCTAGTAGCAAAATTAAGCAAGGCGAAGAATTCAGAGCTTAATGTTGCTTTGGAACGAGCAGCTTATCAGGTACGGAGCACCTTCGAACCGATATCTTTAGTAAATTATATTGGGTTCGAAGTACATCTTCGAACCAATAGCAAATTATGAATGAATAATTTCTTACTTCAGTTTTTTCTCTTCTTAGCAAGCGGTCTTGGCCCGCGCTGCAGCCTTATCGAACGGAAATGAAATTGCTCAGCTTCGGGAAGAAAATGAAGCTCTGAAACGCAACTTATCTTTCTCCGAAGCTAGAGTACTTCAAATGGACAATGTAATTTCAGCGGAGCGCAGGGCCAGACAGGGCTTGGAGGCTGTTAATAAGGAGCTCGAAGCAGAAAGAATCGTGCTTCGAGCCGAAATTGAAAAGGTGAGGTCGGAGCATGCTAATGCTGGGTCCGAACTTGTAAGGCTCCAAGAGGAAGCTAGCCAACTACTAAACCAGAAGAAAGATTTAATTACGGAGAACGCTAGGATTTCCGGAGTTTTGGCAGAAACGACTTCGAGCAAGGATGCTCTAATTGAAGAAAAGCTTAAGTCGGAGAAGGTGGCTACGGAAGTCATCGAACAGATGCTAAGTGTTCTAGAGTACTTCGGTACTATTGGATCACTTCCTTCGGATGACAATGTGACTCTGCTGCGCCGGTTAAAGAGGATCCAAGGAGCAGCAAAGCAAATGAAGACGGCAGGCATGCGTTATGGAGAACTCTCCGGACAAGTGTCTGCCCTTGGATTACTTCGTTACTATGAGGATTTGGGCCGAATAATTACTCCGAGCGCAGAGGGCTCCATTACCTTCGACGACGAGAGACTTTTGAATCCTTCCGAAGGCGTGACTGCCGCCTGGCGAGCCTTTCAAACTTCATGGAGATCCGAAGGTCGTTCTGCGATCAAGGCTTGGATTGATGAAGGCCAACGCCAGAAGCAAGTTCGGAGCCAAGCTTCGAGCAGTCAGCCTCCTCCGAACCCGTAGGTTTAGGAATTATTTAGGATTTTTTGATTATGTAAAGCTAATGCTTGTAAACATTTATCAATGAAAGTCTTGTTTGTCATATTTTTAGGCTTTGCCTCTTATGGAAGATATCGAAGTGTTAGAGCTTAACAGCGAACTTCGCTCATTGTGGAACACCTTCGAACTTCTAAAGAGTTATAAGCGTCCTCGATTTCTTATTCCTCGAGATGACTCCGGCGTAATTGCGCCCGAAGTAATCAAAGACGTATTGTCTTATATTAAAGAGGAAGATAAAGAGGTTGACGCAAACACCTCGTCTTCTGAAGACACTAACTGGTCTGAAGACGAAGGTGAAGCCCAAAATAAAAGATCTAAAGATTTAGAAGCTGGGAAAGAAGCCCCGAGCGGCTTCGAACTTGGGCCGAGCTTCAACAAGAGCAGAAGGATTTTAGAGCTTCGAGGGGGAGGAAGAGAGTTAAACGTAAAGTTCTTAGAACTTCCGATGTTGGAACTAGTCGTTCCACCCCTAGCTCTCGGGACCGAAGAGGTCTCTGATTCCTTCTTGGTATAGATACCAATTTTTCATAGTGTAATCTGTAAACACATTTATTTCAATAATGAATGCCGATTTAAAATTGTCTCCATATTTACTAGCCCCTCTTTGGGTATAAGCAACTTCGAAATGTATTCAAAGATGGTTATGCGCAAAGAAAAAACTTCGGAGTACAATTTTTTGGGGGTTCGGAGCCCCTCTGTCATTTAAAGATCTTTTGTAATCTTATGCAATGTCTTCAACTTTTTGTAGTCAGAAGAATGATAACTTAGTACCTTTGTTTTACAAAAGAAATCAATTGAGATAACTTTCAGGATACTTTAGTGTCTTAAGAAATTTGTCACTATGGACTATGTTAACAGACATTCGAAGCTCATGGCTCAAATGCTGTTTTGGTTTAGCCACCTTCGGCTTGTTTTTGCGATCTCTGACGAACCAATGGTTCGGAGTTTGCAATGGTCTCTTTGGACTCTTTTTACGGATGTCTACCAGCCAATGGCTTGGACTCCGTATAATTTAGCCACATTCGGCTGTTTTTGCAGAAGTCTACCAGCCAATGGCTTGGACTTCGCAGATTTTGGCCACCTTCGGCTCTTTTTACGGAAGTCTGCAAGCTGCAGCTTGGACTCCGTAGATTTTGGCCACCTTCGGCTCTTTTTACGGAAGTCTACCAGCCAATGGCTTGGACTCCGTAGAATGTGGTTTTGGGCTCTTTTACGGATGCCTACAAGCCATTGGCCTGGGCTCCGGATTATGTCAGCCACCACGTCGGAGGCTTCGAACTTTATGGGTTCGAAGTCCGAAAATACAACCCAGCTTAATGACACTTCCCTCTCGGTCGACCCCGCGGTTCTAGTGCGTCCACTCGGAAGCTGGAAGTCTATGAGGGGAAGGCAACTATCAGGGTCATATGCTTTATTAATTTAGAGGTGATTACAAGCGAATTACAAGGAGCCCTTATGCGAAGTATCGCTTTAGGTGCTCCGCATGCCAAGTATGTGCTAACTCTTCACCTTCTAAATTAGCTAATTTAAATGAACCAGGGCGCCCCGAGCGGACAATTAGATATGGACCTTCCCATTTATTGCCTAACTTCCCTGGTGCTATAATGCTTCGTAGAACAAGATGACCCGGCCTTAACTCACTGAGCTTAACCTTCGGGTCATACCAAGTCTTCGTCTGCTGATGATACTTTGATAAATTAGCTACAGCCCGAAGTCTTGTTTCTTCTGACAAATCTAACGAAGCTTGTCTTTCTTCTTCAATGTCCGGTTCGGTGCTGCGAAATGATCCCCCTTTGAGCTCCGTTGGAGTCATAGCTTCATCTCCGAATAGTAGTCTGAACGGAGTAAAACCTGTGGACCTTGTTTGTGTAGTCCGAATGGACCACAGAATCTTCGGAAGCTCTTCGGTCCATAGTCCCTTTGATAATCCTACTATTCTTCGATTTAGCCCTGATAAAATATTTCCATTGGCTCGCTCTACGGCTCCATTCGACTGAGGATGTCTCACTGCAGCAAAACATAGTTGAATGCCTAGGTCTTCGCAAAACTTCCTGAAGGGTTCTGCGTCGAACTGTGTTCCATTATCAACTTTGAGATATCTAGGCACTCCGAACCGGCAAATAATGTTCTTCCAGAAGAATTTCTGTACATTGTTCGAAGTGATAGCTGTTAAGGGCTCTGCTTCTACCCACTTAGAAAAATATCCAATAGCTACCACTGCGAACTTTAGATTTCCCTTTGCTAACGGAAAGGGACCAATTAGATCCATACCCCATCTGGCCATAGGCCATACCGGAGCAATGACTTGAAGAGCTATTGGTGGGCGATGACTTCGTCGACCCATCCACTGGCATCCTTGACAAGTGCGGACCAAGCTCTCCGCATCAGCTGTTATTGTGGGCCAATAAAGCCCCTGGCGAAGTGTTTTTCCTGCCAGAGCTCTAGGGGCTAAATGGCTTCCACAAAGGCCTTCGTGAATTTCTCGAAGAATTTCTTGGCCTTCGGCTTGAGATATACATCGGAGTAGAGGGGAACATACTCCGGCCTTGTATAATATACCGTTGATTAACTGATAGCTTCTGGCTCTGAGCTTTAATCTGGACAACTGGGGCTCTTCGGGCAAATTTGTTCCTCCTTGCAAGAGTTCTATGATCGAATCTTTCCAATCTGCACTAGGAATGCAAAGAATCTCCGCAGAGGCAATTTGTGGCACCGAAGGTATATTGAGCTCCTCATAGAAAGCTTCTTCAGGCACATCCACAGCTCCGGCTGCAGCCTTCGCTAAAATGTCCGCTTGCACGTTTTCAGCTCTTGGTATACTCCGAATGGAAATACCCTTGAAGTGTGCTTCGATTTTGCGGATTTCTTCCAAATACTTTGCAAGCTGTGGATGTCGAACCTGAAAACTTTTGTCTACGTGCCCTGCTACTATCTGAGAATCTGTCTTTATAATTATTCTTGTAGCCCCTAGAGCACGTGCTTTCCGGAGTCCCAATAAAATTCCTTCGTACTCCGCTATATTATTGGTAGACTTAAAGTTGAGTCTTGCGGAGTACATTGCTCTTTGCCCTGACGGTGAAATCAATACTGCCCCAATGCCTGCTCCAGATGCTTGGAAAGCCCCATCGGAGTAAACAGTCCAAACTCCGTCATTTGATTTCTCCGGAGTCAAATTCGCAGGTGGAGTCCACTCTGCTACGAAGTCTGCTAGGACTTGGGATTTGATAGCTGTCCTTGCCAGGAAAGATATGCCGAAGGGTGCTAGCTCTACTGCCCATTTTCCAATCCTTCCAGTGGAATCTTTGCTTCGGAGCATATCTCCTAAGGGATACGAAGTTAGTACAATTACATTGTGAGCCAAAAAATAATGTCTTAGTTTTCTCGAAGCCATTATCAGAGCATAAACGAACTTCTCAAGTTCGGAGTATCTTGTCTTCGCTCCTGATAATGCTTCGGATACAAAATAGACAGGATTTTGGACCAACTTCCCATTGAAATCCACTTCTCTGACAAGGACTGCGCTGACAGTTGAACCTGTAGCTGCAAGATACAGGAGTAGGGTTTCGTCCGCAATAGGCACCGTGAGTGTAGCAAGATTGCTGAGATAATCTTTAATATCTTCGAAGCTTTTCTGACACTCCGGTGTCCATGCAAAATCTTCGGACCCTTTCAAAGCTTTAAATATTGGCAAGCTCCTCTCCGCAGACCTTGATAAAAACCTGCTAAGTGCGGCCAGACGTCCAGTCAGCTTTTGCACTTGCTTTAAATTCTCCGGAGGAGCCATCTTCTGCAGCGCAGTTATTTGAGTAGGGCTAGCTTCAATTCCCCTGCTTGAAACTAAATACCCTAACAACTTTCCAGCCTTAGCTCCGAATATACATTTTTCGGGGTTAAGACGGATCCCACATGCCCGAAGGCTATTGAATGTTTCTGCTAAGTCTAGGCTATGTTGGTGCTTTAAAGCACTTTTTATTACAATATCATCCATATAGGCCTCCACATTGCGACCTAGTTGATGACCTAGAGCCTTAGCAACTAATCTTGAAAAAGTAGCCCCGACATTTCTTAGGCCGAAGGGCATTCTTACATAGCAGAAGACTCCCGAAGGAGTTACAAAGCTTGTCTTGATTTCATCTTCGCGCTTCAACCATATTTGATGATAACCAGAATACGCGTCAAGGAAGCTTAATAACTCCGAACCTTCAGTGGAGTCAACCAGTTGATCAATTCGGGGCATGGGGTAAGGGTCACGTGGGCACGCTTTATTCAGAGATGTGAAATCAATGCACATGCGCCACTTCCCGGAAGACTTCTTCCTGACGAAGACTGGGTTGGCTAACCATTCTGTGTGAGCCACTTCTCTGATAATCCCAGCCTTCAACAGTTTTTCAACTTCGTCCTTAGCTAGAGCAGCTCTCTCTACGGACATCTTCCGGAGTCCTTGTCGAACAGGCCGGGCCTTCGGGTTTACAAGTAAACTGTGCTCAATGATATCCCGATCGACTCCGGTGATATCTTCATCAGACCAAGCGAAGACATCCAAATTTTCTTCCACGACCTTTTCCAAGGAGGTTGCAACTTCAGGAGGTAAATCTTTACCAAATTGAAAAGTGTATTCTTTACCATCTTTAACAATGATCTTCGTTGCAATCTCTCCTTCGGGACTTGGTCTCGGAAAAGACTTCTTCGAAGCTTCGGAGGAGGCTGAAAAAATTTCTTCATTATCCTGCACACTGTTTACTTGCCTCGGATCAAGAGGGGGACCGTGACCATATTCTGCCCTCCGAGCAATGGCTTGATCTCCGAAGATTGTTAAGACTCCTGCTTGAGTGGGCATCTTCATGCACAAGTAGTTGTGATGCGCCACAGCTCCGAACTGATTCAACATGCCCCATCCGAAGATGACATTATAAGCATATGGGGCATCTACCACATCAAAGATAACTTCTTCAGTTCGAGCTAATAAACCTTCTCCGAAGGTAACTTCCAGGCCTATCTGGCCAAGTGCATCAAGCGGAGGTCCTGCGAAGCCTTGCAGAGGACGAGCCGCTGGGAGGAGATGCTTCCTGGAAATGCATAACTGATCGAAGGCTTGCACAAAAATGATATCTGCCGAACTACCTCCGTCAATTAGGACCCTTCGGACTTCAGTCCCTGCAATATCAGCAGTGATAACCAATGGATCTGCATGCGGGAACTTAATACCAGCTGCATCCTCCGCAGAGAAAGATATTGGAACATGAGACCACTCCGGCATTGCAGCTGCAGATGACGAAGTCCCAATATGACCTACTTCCCGAACGTACTCTCTTCGCTGTCTCTTGGACATGCTTCCGAGGGTACCTCCTCCGGAGATAGGGAGAACTACTCTCTTTCCTCTATCTTGCCCTTCCTCTTGCTTCGGAGGTGGCATAACATTGGCCACCGGAGGGTGCCTTGCAGCATCAAAATTTTCTATCCGCGCCACAGCCTGGACCGGGTCTGGGCGCGCTGCTGCTGGACTTCGGTCGGTACTGCCTCGACCCGAAGTTCTTTCCAAGTACTCTCCCCTTAGGGTAAGGATAGCCTTGCAAGTGTCAGTTGCATGGCTTCGATTTTCTCCATGAATACAGCAAAAAAGGGTCTGGCCCTTGCCAGCCGTTTTCCCTGGCGGCCTCCAGCCGCTGGACTTGTTCCCCGCAGACTGTGGAGCTCTTGGTGCAAACTTCTGTGGGGGTGCAATATTCAAGACTTCAGAGCGAGGGTGCTTTTGCCCTCTTCTTCGATCATGTTGCACTTCGAAGACTGGTTCCTGCGGCTGTGCCGAAGTCTTCACTTCTGCTTTAACTTCTTGCAATACTGTCGAAGTAGCAGCAGTCCTCCGAAGCCAACCCTCTTCTGACCTCGCATACTCCTCGAAATATGACATCAACTGTGACACTGAGGAGATGCTCTTCCGATGCAGTTTATCCAGAAGGCCTTGATGACTGACGCCTTCCCGAGCCGCATCAACCACTGAGGATGTGGACAGCCCCCGAATTTGCGACTTCGTATGAGCGAAGCGCTTGAAGTACTGCCTCAATGTTTCTCCGGGGAGCTGTTTCACTTGGAAAAGGCTTCCTGTTGACATAGGAGGCACGAAGGTGCCCTGAAAGTTACTTATAAACTTCCTCTTCAACTGTGACCACGAATTGATTGATCCTGGCTTTAAAGACCAGAACCATCTCAACGCCACTCCTTGAAGAGCTAACGGGAAGCACTTCGCCATAGTGTCTCTGACTCCGCCGCTAGCCTCAATCGCTAGGGCATAAGAACGCGCGAACTCTCCGGGATCTTCATCTCCGGCATACTTGCAGAGCTTCGAAGTTTTAAACTTTGGATCAAAGCGAACCTTCTGCAGCTCAGGATGCAATGGAGATTCATTGTCGTAAGAGGCGTTCTCCGGGGCTTCGGGATAATTAAGATCGTCGTCTTCGGGCACTTCTGGGATAGTTGGGATGGCTTGAGAGCGAAGCCTGTCCGCAGCTTCTTGTCGCCATCTCGCTACCTCAGCTTGAAGGTTGGCCATTTGAGTGGCCATGTCTCTAAGGCTATCTTCATCTCCTCCGGAAGGATCAGTTCGAATCGGAATGGAGGGTGGAGGAGGGACTCCGGGCGGTCGGAGTATGGAAGGGGTTGGCGGAGAGGTTTCGTATCCTCGAGGGATAGAAGCCCCTTCCGGAGTTTGAGGTGGAGGGATAGTCGAAGACCCTCCGACTTCAACTGTGTCGAAGGGTATCTCTCCGGAGATCCGAGAGGACCTCCGAGTGGGATTGCGAGGTGCGCTCCGCTTAGGAGGCATGATGTAAGAAGTTGGTAGAGAACGAAGTTTTTCGGACTAGGTTCCCCACGGACGGCGCCAACTGTTGGCGTAAAAGATTACGCTAACAGGTTTCTGTAGAAAAGAAACTAACAAACGAAGTGTTTGTGAAGCAAACTGTTCTAAGCCTCCGAAAGGATAATAACTTAGAATAGTTCGAAAGTGTGTATTGAATAACTTGTATTCGGTCCCTATTACAGGGTGAAATGGGGGGTATTTATAGGCCCAAACATTAAGGAAAAGACCTATTTACCCCTCTATTACAACCGACATAGTGGAAACTATTCGGTACCCTTAATAGGGCTAAAATGGTAAAAGACTAATCTAATAAGAAAGAAGATAAGCCTTCCATCTTAGCTGGCAGAAAAGATCTTGGAGGGCATTAGTTCGAAGATATACTCCGAACCGATGCCTATCTTCGTGCTTCGAACCAGGTTCCGAGCATCTTCGAAGATGGTCTTCTGGGAACCTTCGAACTGGCTGACTGCCTTTATGTTGCTTCGGCAATAACTCCGAAGATGAGATATTTTCCCCCAACAATCGTCGTTCTACAGAAGGCAAGTTTAATTAGAAATAGCAACAGGGAACAAACATAAAGGGGATTCAAGTCGCACTACCTTGTGGTCCGCATTGACTTCATCCTGATGAAGCCGCACCCGGTAGATCAACGAGGAGCGGTTGAAGATATGTTGTTTCACCTCGCTCCACCACCGGCGGAAGGCCACGAAGGTCACCCGACAGGTCGTCTAGGAAGCAAGGTCCTTAGTACAAATCCCATCGGTCATCTGCGAGAGGTGGTGCCACTCCTAGGTGCTTGTGACTCTCCCGCGAGCCTGAATCTAGCCGACAAAGAAAAGGTAGGGTGTGAGTTGACAAAAGACTAGTTGGTTGGAGAAGACCGATGGGTGGTAAAATTCATAGGGGGTCTGATTAAGGCATTCATCGGTGAAGTTGACGGGAAGCAAGCAGGGAGAAGCGGTGACCAAAAATATGCTGAAGGATGTATCATCCTGGGACACATCAAGGAAAACCAGCCAGTTAGGGAGTGTGTACTCCGAGTAGAAGCCGAAGGGAAACTAGATGGTCCGAGTAAAGAAGCCAAGATAGAAACTCTTAAAGTAAGCAGCTAAACACGCGAAGGAAAAAGGAGTAGTAGGAGGAGACGTCACCGCCTCGCCTGAAGAAGAACAAAAATGATGAGTGGGGATGGCTGATTCGGGAAAATCGGTAGGAAAAAGTGATTGGCTGAAAAGGGCTCTTCTAGTAGCATCAGTGGTATAAAAATTATGCCAAAGCCGAAGAATCCACCAAGGGCCTTTCATTCGGTCGACGATATTACCGGCCGATTGGTCGACCGATACAAGATGAAGGAGATGATAGGTCGCTCCCAGGAGGTAGCGGCCGAGCGGGATCCACACGTGAGCAGCGAGTTTCTTGGCTACGAAGCAAAACTGGAAGGCTGGGGCCAGAGCCGGGCTGTAAAAGATGAACTCTTCCAGCTAGAGGTTCAAGAAAGCGATGTGTTCAATAGTATCTACGTGGCCATTTTTCTTGTTGAGCCTCGCGATAAAGCGGTTCCAGCTGTCGGCTAGCGTAATGCTGAGAAGATAAGAGGGTTGGAAACAAAAGGAGAAGGGATTGGTTGGCAAGTCAATGTCTAAACAGGACAAAAAATGGACGTCAAATAAAGAAGGACTCATTGGCCCATGGCCAAAAATGAAAGCATTTAGGGCATCCGACCAAAAGTAGAAGGATGCGTCCATCATCAGCTCATTTAGATATGGATCGGCAAGGGAGAGGCCAATGTAGTGGCCGATATCAATATCATCCAGAAGGGGCAATAGATGGCCAATACCCTAAGGTACTAGTCACGCCAGCCAGGGATAGGGGAAGGAGAGTAATCAAAACCATAGCCCTAGTCGGAGGAGAAAATGGGGGAACACTTAAAAGGAATCCTATGGGTCTCGGCGTTTATGAAATCAGTAGGGTCCGGGTTTCCTAGAGGACCCAAAAAGAAATTGGAAGAGTGAGTAACTATAGGGATAAAGATATGATCTTGCAGATTCTACAAAAGTAGTAAGAAAGTACACAATAAGGAAAAGCGAACCAAGAAAAGCCGAAGAGACAAATGGGATAAAATGCTGGGGACTTACTTCAGGGATCGCGTGAGTACTGGCCATCCTACATGTTGGACCGAAACAGGTGACCAGAGGGTGGGTGAATGTGAGCTTTTAAAATTCCTTTCTACTGAAAAGACTTCGAACACACCCTTCAAAGTATCTGGTTCAAAGGTATCGAACACACTCCGAACACAAGCTTCGAATGGGGTAAAAGTTCAAAGTTCAGGAGACATCGCTCACACTCAGAAACCCAAAAATGCATTGAACTCTGCAAAGATAGTGCAGGCAACGCACATCGTGGTGCCTTCGAGCAGGCTTCGCACTACCGTACTTCGCACAAGTATGTTTCCCTTAGAGAGCTCTGAACATATACTCTGCACTAGTAACTAGTACTAGGCTTCGCACTTCGGAGTGCTGTAAAATAGAGCACGCAGAACTGACAGCAAGGACTTCGTCTACGAGCAGAAAATAGGCTTCGAACCCATGCTTCACAAGGTGCTTCGCTAGTAATCAGTGAGGACTAACCTCCAATTTACACAGAGCGAACATACACCGAAATCACGCATAGAAATAGTACAAATGAGACAAAGCACTCAGAACAAAAACTCAGGTTTGTGCAGAATAAAATATACTGCAAACAGATCAACTCAAATAGTGCAAAACAAAGATACAAGTTCAAGCAATCGATGGAAAATAGAATGGAAATTTCTTTACTAGAATAGGGAACACAAAACTCACAGATCCATAGAACACTTCATAGCGGCTGGCCAAGGCTTACAGGAAAACAGAAGGTTCTAAAAATAGAGTACACAGTGTTACCCTAGACCTCAGCCTACCTCTCCTTTTATAGGCACTTCTCTGACCTGTGAATAGACTACAATACCCCTAGGGTTTACAACGTTTTTGTCTCTTGTAGACCCGGGGTACAAATGGTAGTCTACTTTATTGGAAGCTCCTTTTGTGAGCTTCGCACAGTAGAGAGTATCAACCTTTGTAGAGAAGACACGATCAGCTTTTGCAAAGTGGAATCTTTCAGAGCCCCCTTCGCACACGAAGTGTGTAGAGGCTTCGGTGGCATGCTTTGAACCCGAAGGTCTTCGCTCCACCGAAGTCAGTCTTCGATACATTGACAGTTTTAAGCCGAAGCCATCAAAGCCCTTGAGCCTTCGCATCATCACCTCCGGAGTGGACCACCACGGCTTCATAGCTACTCCAAGCTCGAACTCCGCCCGTCCGTGTACCGAAGCCATACATTGTCGAAGTTCATCAAGTCATCCACACTCCGAAGCCCCACCTTCGAAGTAATTTCACGACCTTCCGAAGACCCTCCTTTGTCCAAGGCCTCCACACGAAGCACTTCCATAATCACTCCTTCGTAGTGTCTCTACCCAGAACAAACTCCTGAAGAGCCTTTTCCGGACCATGCCTTCGATGCACCTCAACTTCTGAGACCTTCATCAGGTGTCCTTCCAAATGTCTCCATCTGGAGCACACTTGGGAGCCTTGCCTCATTCTTGAGGACTTCGTCCGCCAGCCTTTGAAGTTACTCCTTTAGAGTCCCCTTTGAAGTGCCTCGCCTTCGAGGAAATTGCCTCGGGGTACCTTTAGCCGGAGCCACCCTCCGCACTTTCTGCCCTCGCTTGGTGCAAGCTCCCCGCTCACCTGGCATCAAGATCCCTGCATGACCTAGGTTCATCTACTGCGAACCGTCCCATCGCCTCTGAAGTCACATACACACCACTAATAAGTAGACAAACTTGGCAATCACTCATCACAGACTTTAAAACAAGGCACATCTCAACTTGGTTTCTCAATCTCCCCCTTGATGAGTGCATTGATATCCAAATTTAATATCAAGAAAATTTGAAATTTTTAGCACACAAGTGACCATAAAAACTCAGAAAAGAGTCAAATCATATCACTTGATAAAAGAGCTTCTCCCCCTTTCAAATAAAGAGCCCCTTTGGCAAAGCATAAAAGCACATTTCTTTCCCTTCGGCATCAAAAACTCCCCCCGATATAAAATCCTCTCCCCCTTTGGCAATGCAAGAATCAAAGATATAGTAAAGATAGGTATGAGGGTGAGTGCATATGCAAGCTTCTGAAACATGATTAGCAGCAATTACAGTACAAAACAAGCATTTGCCTTGAAATAGTGTTTAAAAGTACTATATGATAAGCTCATATGAATCGTATCCAATAAAAAGTAAGAGCAAGCATTTTCAGATTTGATCAGATAAAAGCATCACCACTCAGTCTAGCATACTAGACAAGGTAAAGCATGGAGTGCAAAAGCTAGCAGAATACTACCGAGATATGCATAGTCAAATAACATGGAGCTTTAGTAAACTTGTAATTATTCAATATTTTCAAGCTTTTTATCCATTTTCTTTTGATTTTAGTGACAGGGGTTATTTGCATGTCAACCTTAAGCTAACCGACTAGCCAAGCCTTAGTCAAGGCAAGACTATCGAAGCTTAAAGCATTAGTCATGGCATACACTGTAGTGTCCTAGTTCAGACCAACGTGCTATGGTAAGCAGTCTAGGACAACGCAGCGCGACAAAGCAAACCTACCTGGATCTTGTCAAAGTTAGCACAAAAGACATGGATATCAATCTCATGATTTTTATCAATTTTCAGTACAATATTTCCATAAAATGATGTAAATGTTCAATTTGCATGTTTGCATCCAAGTGTAAAAGACGTAGCTACCAGGTATGTAACAGATAGCAAACACAATCAACCTACTCATGCACACCTATCATTTTCAGTACAATAAGCAGTGATCATGTTTTAATTTTTAGAAATAAAAACCATGCTCATAACAACTATAAGAAAATTTCAACAAAGCAAAATCATCATGATTAAAGACAATAATTCAAAGACATATACATGCAAGTACATGTAAAAGTAGTTAATCGTATGACAAGCTTATGCAATGACACACAACTCCCCCTCACAAGATGCCATAAGGATGACAAATACCACGTTCCCCACGTAAATAAGAAAATCGAGAAGCATCAAGGGGTTTGGTAAAAATTTCAGCAAGCTGGTTCTGGGTATCAACATATTGAAGTTCAATATCACCCTTCTCATTGTGGTCTCTGAGAAAATGATATCTCACATCAATGTGTTTGGTTCTGGAATACTGAACTGGGTTGTTAGCAATACAAATCACACTAGTGTTATCACAAAAAAGTGGAACACTTGTATAATCTAATCCAAAATCCCACAAAGTAGAAACCATCCACAAAATCTATGAGCAACAGCTAGCTGCAACAACATATTCAACCTCAGCTGTAGATTGCGCAACGCTAGACTATTTGCGGGAAGAACAACAAACAAGAGAAGTACCCAGAAAATGACAAGTACCTGGGGTACTTGTCCTATCAATTCTACACCCAACAAAATCCACATCCAAATAACCACGAAGGCACAAAGAAGAAGATGCAGAATACCAAATGCCAAATTTGAGGGTATGATTGAAATACCTGAGTATGCGCTTTACCGCTTGACGGTGCGAAGCCCTTGGTGAAGCCTAAAAATGAGCGCACAGACACACAGCGAAGTATATGTCTGGTCTCGTAGTAGTCAAGTAGATGAGGGAGTCGATCATGCTTCAGAACTCCTTCTAATCTATGACTTCTCCATCCTCGTTAGGATCCAATGCTACCGAACTAGCCATCGTAGTGGCAAGGGGCTTCGCATCAACCATGACAAACTTCTTGAGCAGGTCCTTGTTGTACTTTATCTTATGGACGAAGGTACCTTGTTTGTTTTGCTTGATTTGCAAACCAAGGAAAAACGTGAGTTTGCCCATCATGGACATCTCGAACTTCGTGCTCATGGTATTTGCAAACTCGGCAACTAAAGCATGAGAAGAGCCACCAAAGATAATACCGTCAACATATATCTGAACTAGGAGGAAATCTTTGCTATTCTTGAGAGTGAAAAGAGTTTTATCAATAGATCCCATCAAATACCCTTGCTCAAGCAGAAAATACTTAAGCCTATCATACCATGCCCGAAGGGCCTGCTTGAGTCCATAAAGAGCTTTATGAAGTTTAAAGACTATGTGGGGGTATTTGGGGTTTTCAAAGCCAGGGGTTGTGTTGACACGAAAACACGCCCACACACGGACGTCGGTTCGATGATCCAAAAGCATGCAACCATTTCAAGGATAAACCCTAAAACATCGTGAGACGCCGTCGTCGCGTTCCGACGACCCTTAAATGGTGGTAAGGGAAAAAGGAGTCGCCAGGCAATCAAACAAATATTTAGAAGTAAAGTTCGATTAACCAAAGTGTGAGTAAAAGATAATAAAGCAAACCGGCCAGACTAAGGCCGGTTTATATCTGTAGAGAAGGTGGTCCGCTGAATGGTACCTTTGGCGTTCAAAAAAGGAGGTCCAAAGGACACCCGAAGGGGCCTCCGGCCTTTTGGTCGGTCGGACCAGCAAGGGGGTCTCGGTCAGACCGGGAGCAAAATACCAATCGGATCGAAGGTTCCGACACTAGAGGGGTCCAATGCGGAGGTCCTCGGTACGAAGGATTCCACCGAAGGGTGTTCGGCTGGTCGGACCGACGGATGAGTCCGGTTGGACCGGTGGCTTCGATCAAGTCAGACCGACAGCTGCATCTCTGTCGGATCGAGCGCACCAATGGTGAAGGCTCCCATGCGAAGTAGTCTTCGACGTGAGGTGGTCTTCAGCGCGAAGGGGTTTTGCCGAAGAGGGCTTCAGCGTGATGGCGAGGGGTGCTTTGGCGCGGAGTGGTGCAGTCGGACTGGTGGAGGGTTCCCGATCGGACCCGGGGTTGCTGGTGATGGCGCGACGAAGCGTGCCGACAATAGCCTGACGGCCTGGCATGGTTACGTGCAGTCCGACTGGTGGGAAGCCTTCGGTCAGACTGACAAGTCCTGAAAAACAGCCTCTAGGTTCCGGCGACCTAGGAAATTACAGATTAAAAACCGAGATCCTTGGCGATGGGAGTGCTTACTCGGCCTAGAGGCCGAATTTCCAAGGGTAGTCAGAGAAAACCGATAAACCAATAAAAATCCATTTCGTGGATTAAACGAGAGATTCACGGGCGAATCAACAAGGGTTACCGTGATTTCAATGTGGCGAACGGAGGGCTTACTACGCAAACCCATGAAGATGGACGTTACTTGGCTAATCCTAGGTCAAGGAAGTAGATTGGAAGATAAAAGTGTGATTAAAAGCGAGGGCTTTGTGTTTGATCTGAGAGCAGGGGGCCTCAAGAATAGGCCTTGCCCCTATATTTATATGGGGTGAACTTGGTGTTTCCTGGCATCTAATTGGAGTAGATTTCTGCTAAAAGTAGTTAGGATTTAATTGGAGATAAAACTAGCCCGAAACCATCTTTATCTCTAATTTTTGGTTCGAGGCTGGTCTGACCGGACCTACATGGCCGGTCAGACCGTCCTATGCTAGGACTTGCACAATTTCTGTCAAAGGCACAAATTTTCGGTATTCTGTGTATTTTGACCATTAGTGCCATTTTTTGCTTTAAACACATGCCCCCCTGCCTTTTAGCAAACTTGGTGATTTAAAAGCACAACGGGTTGAGGGCGATACAATTTATATATGCCTTGTGATTCGTCAAGTGTTCTTTCTGAGCTCTTAAAAGTACTCAAAATTTGACTACCAAATCGTCCATTTCATAACTCAAGACTTTTGAATGCGATGAGGATGATTTGCACAGATTACTAATATGACTAGGGGACTTAAGTGCCAGATTTTCCACTAAATCTGCCTTCAGTGATTTTACTAGTCCTTCCTCCCAAGTCCCTTTATATGGACTCACTCTTTCTCAACGAGACTAGAAGTTGGCCTGCTAACCAACTTCAGTCTCCACACCTGTAGTGTCTTTGTTAGGGCCTTGGTCTCGCTGAGCGGGTCATCCCCAACTTCTCCGGCCTTCTTCTCTTTAATATACTAGGCACGAAGACATTGTAATCACCTCTTTTGGGACTTGGTCAACCCGGGAGGCGCCCATGAAGGTTGTGGCTTAGTTCCGGGCATCACAAACTTTCTCCTAGAACCTTTGGCCAAACGGTATGGATCCGGACTGGCCTTGGCAATCTTGTGTTCAATGGGATCGACCCCATGGCTTTAGTCAGTCGGACTGGCCATAGTAGGCCGGTCAGACCGGGGTGGTGCTGGCGGCCTAATAGACTATGGGACGAACTCAGGCCTCTAGTGAGGGTTCGGCCTCCATGGCGGTTGCGGTCGAGAGCACTCATTTTTGGCCCTTCTCTTATGCCTCTGGAGCAGCATCCCAAAAGTTACCTTCAGCTTTCTATGGGATTTAGCCGAAGAGGTTGCTTTGACATTTACTTTCCACACTCCTACTTCTGGGTTCTTCAGTATGAGCATGTGTGTGCGAGGTTTCCCAATGACGACCGCTTTCCCTTTAGACGACTCGTCTTGTTCGGGCTGAGTCAACACCTTATTCCCACCGAGGTCAATGTTGTTTACGGGGAAGGGATCTTGGTCCAGCTTCATCTTAGGGCTAGGATCTATTTTTAATCATCCTTCATCTATGGCCGATTGAACCTGCCGATGAAAAACATTGCAATCATTAGTAGAGTGGTAGAGCGAATCATGCCACTTACAATATGCGCGTTTCTTTTAGTCATCAGCGGATGGAATGACATGACCTTTGGGCAACCTGATTAGCTTGCTTTTCAACAAAAAATCGAATACTTTGTCACATTTGGTCAAATCAAATCAATACTTAACTTCATTTGGCCGACTCTTAGTGGGAGACGGTCGTAGTTCGAAGCATGTGATCATTTTGGACCCATTCGGCCAGGTCCATTTGACCGTGTACATGTCAACCGAATCTTTTCTCCTGATGATTCTACCTCGGAGTGCTCCACAATGTGTAGCTCGGCCTTAGGCTCACTAAAAATTCTAACGGATTTCTTGCTCCCGGCTCGGCCTTCCTGGTCTAGAGCCTGCTGCAAGACTTGACCGACCTCAAGGAAATTACGGCCATATAGTCTTTCCTTAATCTTGGAATGCAAACTGTTGAAAGCTAAGTCGGCCAAATCTCTTTTAGAGATGTTTAAACTAAAACATCGGTTTCTAGCATCCCAAAAATGCCTAATGTAATCGGAGACACTCTCATTGGTCTTTTGTTTAACCGTTGTTAGATGTGAGAGACTAAGTTTGGTTTCCCCATTATAAAAATAATCGTGGAACTTTTGTTCTAACTGGGCCCAAGTTTGGATGGAGTTCGGCGGTAGCACTGAAAACCATGTGAAAGCAGTGCCGTAAAGCGATAGGGAAAATAACGTGAGCTTAAGTGCGTCCGATCCGCTTGCTTCACCATACTACGCTAGGAATTGGCCTATGTGCTCTAGGGTGGTCTTTCTACTCTCGCCGTCAAACTTGGTGAACTCGGGAACCCTAAAGCCGCAAGGATATGGGATAACATCAAAGTGGTCTAGGTATGGCTTACGGTAGACCCTAATCTGATCCCGAGGTGTGTAGTCGGTGCATTCCCTAACAAGCGCATGAATTCGCTCATTAATATCTTCTATGCCTTCTGCCTGCGCGCGTCTCTCGTGCGGGGGTGCGACATGTGGTAGTATATTGGGGTGTCGGCCGTGTGGCTCCTCCTCTCGTGCCGGCTCATGATAAATAGGATGCTCAGGCCTACGTGGGTATGCGGGAGTAGGAGGTACAGGCAACACATAAAAAAGTAGCGTAGGCACAGGTGGAGTGTAATAAATGGGGGCGGTCCGACCTGCGGGAAGCCTTCGGTCGGACCGACCGGTCTTGAAAAACAGCCTCCGGGCTCCGGTGACATAGGAAATTATAGATTGAAAACCAAGGTCCTTGGCGATGGGAGTGTAGGCGAAACCCTGCAAAAAATACCAAGATCAAGATCTTACTCGGCCTAGAGGCCGAATTTCCAAGGGTAGTCGGAGAAAACTGATAAACCGATAAAAATCCGTTTCGTGGATTAAACGGGAGATTCACGGGCAAACCAACAAGGGTTACCGTGATTTCGATGTGGCGAACGAGGGCTTACCGCGCAAACCCACGAAGATGGATGTTACTTGGCTAATCCTAGGGTAAGGAAGTAGATTGAAAGATAAAAGTGTGATTCAAAGCGAGGGCTTTGTGTTTGATTTGAGAGTGGGGGGGCTCATGAATCGGCCTTGCCCCTATATTTATAGGGGGTGGACTTGGTGTTTCTTGTTGTCTAATTGGAGTAGATTTCGGCTAAAAGTAGTTAGGATTTAGTTGGAGATAAAAACATCCCGAAACCATATTTATCTCTAATTTTCGGTTTGGGGCCGGTCTGACCGGACCTACATGGCCGGTTGGACCGGTCTGTGCTAGGACTTGCACATTTTTTGTCAAAGGTACCGATTTTCGGTATTCTGCGTATTTTGACCATTAGTGCCATTTTTGCTGTAAACAGGTTGTTTTACAAAAACATCTTCATTTATGAAGCTATTAAGAAAAGCACTTTTGACATCTATTTGATAAAGTTTGAAACCACGAGATGCGGTAAATACGAGCAACAGGTGCAAAAGTTTCAGCAAAATCAATCCCTTCAATTTGTGAAAACCCTAAGCTACAAGTCTAGATTTGTTTCTAACCACAGATCCATCCTCCCCTTGCTTATTTTTGAAAATCTATTTTATTCCAATGAAATGAATATTAGGAGGGTGATCTACAAGAGTCTAGACTTGGTTTCTCCCAAAATTTTCAAGTTTTTCATGCATGACATTGATCCAACTAGAATCAGATAAAGCATGACTCACATCTAAGGGCTCAAAAGAAGCAACAAATGCAGCATCAATGAAATGAGCATGAGAACGTGTTAACCTTTGATCAAGCTCACCAATCATCTGCTCCGAAGGGTGCATCCTTTGTATGTGGTGAGTAGCCTCGTGGCAGGATGCAGTCTCCCCCTGAACTCGTGCCGGGGAGTGGTCATAGAAGACCGATGTCGAGGTAATAGCTCCGGGGCCTCTCGCCGAAGTGGTCGAAGCGGGGTCAGCTTCGGGGGTTGATGTCGAGGGTAGTAGGGGATCATCCTCGAAGTCTTTGGGATCTTCGTCTTCGAAGATAGTTTGTTCCATGTCGTGTTCACTTGCCTGTTCAAAAGAAGAGCTAACACAGGGGGTTAATTCATCAAAAGTCAGATCACATGACTCGATGACAGTGTTAGTTTCCAAATTGAAAACACAATAGGAATGACCATGGGTTGTGTAACCCAAAAAGATCTCGTCAGAGGAATGCGACTCAAATTTATCAAAATTTCCACGTTTTAGGATAAAACATCGACATCCAAATACTCGAAGATGAGTAACTTTGGGTTGTCTCCCAAAATGCAGCTCATAAGAAGTCTTGTTCAAAATTGAGCGCAAGAAAATTTGGTTTGAGATGTAATAAGTAGTGTTGATGGCTTTAGCCTAAAACCTTCTAGGAGTCCTATGCTCATTGAACATCCAGTACTACAAACAGCCACTATAGCGGCGTTGAGCAAAAACACTGTAGTGGCAGGCTATTAGAGGTCCGCCACTACAGTGGTTCTAGGCACTGCCGCGCCAGCGACCACCACTAGTATAGCCACTAGTAGTGGCGGTCACTGATGACGTCAGCACCGACCGCCACTACTATAGTCACTAGTAGTAGCGGACAGAAAACTGCCCGCCACTGCTACGCTGTCCACCACTAATGATTTGATGACATCACTTGCGACCGCCACTACTATTCTGACTATAAATACATAACTTCTTCCTCCCCGAGCCCGAGGCTACCGGAGTTCGCATTTTGATCCGTACAATGGCGACAAAAATCTAAAAAAAAGAGGGGGGAGGCTTTGTTTTCGTTTATTTTGAAGGATTTCTTTCTAGGAGGTAAATCCATGCCGAATATCACATTTATTTTCTATTTAATCATGTATATAATGAGTTATTAGTGTTTACTAAATTAGGATTTGTGAATAGAAATTTTCAAAGATTCTTCCATTTATAGTGTTTCTTTCTCCCAAATGAAGAAATATGACCCTCCTCACAATTATTCATCACTTGCATACATTTTTACGTCGTTTTAATCTCTTTTTTAATTTGATTTATGATTATAGATCTAGATTTATGTTGTTTGGAGAGAGAAACCAATGTAGTTAATTTATTTAATAATTTTTTCTACTTAATACATAGTTTGAATTAAAGCATTTTTAATTAATGTTGTTATGAGAGATAAATCAATATATTTTCAATTTGTAAATTACTAAAATTAACAATAATGAATTTATTAATATTTTTTAAAATAATATGTTTTAGATGGAGCACGGGTCCTGGATGTACTCATCCAACGACGGAGATGTGGTGGCATATTTTAACAAAGTAACTGAATTTACTGAAGCTGCCACATAATATGCTTCCCGTTAGAGTGAAGCGGCAATATATTGTCCTTGTAAAGTTTGTAAGAACGAAGCAATGTATATGTGTTCAGATCATGAAACCATACGATTTCACTTGTCGAAAAGTGGTTTCGTGAAGAACTACTATATATGGACAAAACACAATGAGATGGGTGAAAACCCTCCTGATGATTTTGATGTGTTGCAAGATGCTCATCAACATAGAAGAGGTTGTGATCATACATCGGACATAACACATGATGTTGATCAACATGATGATGATGATGATGATGCCTTTGATGTAGATGAACTGATGCGAAATGTTGTGCCTGAGGTGCTATTGCAGAGAACTACAACGAAAGGTTACGATAACTTTGAAGCACTTGACAAAGCATCGAAAAACCTTCTTTACGAGGAACACCACGGTTGCGATAAGCAGTATATTGTGTTGTACACAACTCTTGAGCTTATGAAACTGAAGGCCAACAATGGATGGTCCGACACTTGTTTTTCAGATCTTTTGCAGCTCCTAAAAAAGGTTTTTCCTAAACTCGATGGTGTGCCATCTGATACGTACCAAGCAAAGAAGATGATGTGTCCAAACCATTGTATCCTATATCAAAAAGAGTATGAATTGTTAAAGAGTTGTCCATAGTGCAACACAAGTCGATACAAATGTGCAAATGACTGTGTGGAGGACTACAATGACCACCGAAAGAAGAATAAGAGGCTGCAGAAGAGGAAGAAGAATGTTATTGCAGACCAGCACAGATATAAGATGGAGAGGAAAGTTCCAGCCTTAGTAATGTGGTACCTACTAGTGATTGATCGCTTGAAACGTATGTTCTCTAATCCTAGAGATGTTGAACTATTAATCTAGCATTTTGCTGGGCGAAAGAAGGACGAAAAACTTCGGCACCCTGCGGATACTAGGCAGTGGAAATCATTTGACCTAGCCCATCCAGATTTCTCGGAGGATCCTAGAAATATGAGGATGAGACTTAGCACGGATGGAATGAATCCCTTCGGTGAGATGAGGAACCCACACAGTACGTGGCCAGTCTTTCTGTGCTTGTTCAACATTACATCATGGTTGTGTCATAAAACAAAATACCTTATGCTCACTACTCTAATTTCCGGTGTAAAACAACCTGGCAATGACATTGATATCTTTCTAGAACCTTTGATGGAGGATATGGAACGTCTATGGGAACATGATGTCCGTGTGTGGGATGAGCACAAGAAAGAGCACTTCAATCTAAGAGCCATGATCTTTTGCACCATGCTGAGAACCCAGGACGTATGTCCCTAACAGGACAGGTTAAAGGAAAGACATCATGGGTAGTGTGTGTGGACCAGACAGAATCTGTGCATCTTCCATCATTTGTTAAGACGATATATATGCGACACCATAGATTTTTACCAAGAAACCATAAATATCGAAGAAATAGGAAGCATTTCATCGGTACAATCGAGCTTGGACAGCCGCCACGACATCAAGACGACAAATTTCTATTCGAAATGGTGAAGAATATCAAAGTTGTTTTCGGAAAGAAGAGGAAGAAATCTAAAAAATTTCAAAGGACACTCCATTTAAAAAGCAATCAATCTTCTTTAGTTATTTACCCTATTAGAAGGAGTTGGAGATTGGTCATGCTATCGATACAATGCACATTGAGAAAAATGTCTTCGAAAGCACTATCGGTATTTTGTTAGACATATCGGGCAAGTCAAAAGATGCACTCAAAGTACGAAGGGACCTTCAAACTCTCAGAATTAGACCCGAGCTTCACCCACAGGAAAGGGCCAATGGAAAATTTTCCTTCCGGCTGCTAGCTATAACCTCACAATTAACGAGAAAAGATCAATCTGCAGGTGTCTACATGGAATCAGAGTTCTAACAGGATTCTCAACAAACATAAAGAATATTGTCTCCGTAGTAGATTTGAGGATGAGCGGCTACAACACTCATGATTGTCATGTTATGCTTGGGCTATTCCTCGCCATCGCAATAAGAGGAATTAAACATTCATTTCTGAAGATGGTGATAACACCCATGTGTCACTTCTTCAACGTCATATCAAAGAAGGTGATCGACACTGAAGAGTTAAATGAATTACGTAAACAAATGAGGGAGACTATGTGTCAGCTTGAGATGTGCTTTCCTCCTTCATATTTTGATATTATGGAGCACTATATGATACATATAGCAAACCAAATCTTTGTTCTCGGTCCAACGTACCTGCACAATATGTATGCGTATGAGCATCTAATGATTATCTTCAAGGGTTACGTACGAAATCGTGCTTATTCATAGGGTTTCATGATAGAGGGCTACACGACTGAGGAAGTCGTTGAGTGCTACACAGATTACATAAGAGATGGAAAACAAATAAGAGTTCTCGTGTCCCGGCACCATGGAAGACTCACCGGTAAAGGAACTAAAGGCAGGAAAATCATACGAGACAACAGCTACCAAATAGTAAGAGAATCACATTATAGTGTAATGCATCAGTTGGCGATTATGATACCATATGTTGAACAACACTTGCAAGAGCTTCGTGAAAAGAATGAAGATTGTGATGAACAATGGATTATGAAAGAGCACAAAATTCATTTCACATCATGGCTGAGTGTAGGACCGAAAGTAGCGACCAGAGGGGGGTGAATGGGCGCCTAAAAAATTCTTTCGAATCAATGGCCTACTCCCAACACCCAACGCACCTCTATAGACTTAGCAAAGAAAGGTAAACAGATCAACAGGGCCTAAATGATCTGACCTAAAAACGACCAGTGTCCAAATTGAAAAGACACCAACACAGTGCTTAGAGGCAGATTAACTGAGTATTCAAGACATATTTATTTTATGCATCAACAGAACAAAAATCAATCTCTGGAACATAACTCGAAGCCCACGAAAGATATTTCGAAGCCTACTGCAACCAAGACAACCTTCGGCAAAGGAAACACACTAGATTTCTGAAGTCTACATAGGCAGTGGCGACGTCTGTTTTCCGAAGTCCAACATGTCAGCAAAGAAAACTTTACACGCTTTGCTAGCGAAGTATGCGAGTCAGCAGAAACCAGATAAGCAAGCTTCGAACATGAAAACAACGAAGATTGTGCCAGCTATGAATGCAGAGCGAGCTTCAAGCTTCAAACAGATGTCCGCAGAAAAACCAATCGAAGTCAGCTGCAACCTCTGAAACCACACACTTCGAACACCTTTTTTTCGAGACCTTCGGACTGACTTCGCTGACACTTCGAACCTGTGTATAAACCAACGAGGATTGTGCTGCGCTGTGGGGACCACATTTAGAACTTCGAAACTTTTGCCTCACAGCCCAGCACAAAGACTTCGACCAATGACTAACACACTTCGAACAGGTACTTCGAAACTTCGAGAAAAAAATTGTACCGTGCAAACCAGTTAACCCCAACCAAAAACTTACAAGCTGACTGCTGCAACTTTCCGTGCGAACTAGAGCACATCTGCACGCAAAGCCTGAGAGCTAAGAAGAAAACAAGTGCAGCTAATCCTGTCGCTATGCACTAGAGCAGACTAGCTAGTCCCTACACTT
Organism: Zizania palustris; assembly: GCA_019279435.1. Lineage (NCBI taxonomy): Eukaryota > Viridiplantae > Streptophyta > Magnoliopsida > Poales > Poaceae > Zizania > Zizania palustris. The sequence goes on along the minus strand of JAAALK010000289.1, from coordinate 4,826,704 downwards.
CGCTGCTGGCAAAGCTTGCTGAACTAAAAGACTAGACCCTGCAAAGCAAGCTTTGGCTGGCATGTCTGCAGCTACAAGAAACTAGGAGCTAGCTGCCAGACAAAGTATCACACTGTCGATGAAAAATAATGCTCGGTGCAAAAACCAGAGGAGATGATTTGACTAGAAGAGAAAACACAAGCTATGAACTAGCTGTTCAAAGACTGCAAAAACCAGTCTCTAGGCTGAGCGCTAGGATGGCAAGTGTGCAGAAGGATCGATCGAGAAACTTTGTCCACCGGATAAAGATCCATGGTCGAAGAATCCATGAACAGTGCCTTGAATAAAGAACTCTTAGCGCATAAAACCAGATGTACACAGAGATCAAAGTAGCAGCACAATTATCAAGACCAACTAGAGAACACGACGGAGAAACCAATCGCAGGAAAAACTATGATTTAAATCATAATCGGACTATCTCTCGGTTGAGTATAAATCAAGCAGAGACGGCAGAACTTACAAACAAACAGAGAAAGAACAAAAGTCTGGCGGTGCACACAAACTAGAGCTGGTCCTCTCTTCAATCCTCTTTGAATACCGTTGACAATGACTCATCACATCTGGAGCCATGAGGCCCACGCTCTTCAGCATGGCTCCTCACTGAGGGATCTAAACCTTTCGATTGGAGAAACCGACGAAGAGATGATGATAAATAAATTGTCTTACGGTCCATTGAGCATGGATGAAACATGGCAAGCGTATGACATCAATGGTTTCACATTCTATACCAAAGCAAAGGATCAAAAGAATCAGCGCTAAAATAGTGGTGTCAAAGCAGATGCAGAAGACAACACTAGACAAAAGAATGCTTACTATGGATACATCGAAGAAATATGGGAACTTAACTACGGGAACTCTATAGAAATCCCCGTATTTAAGTGCCAGTGGGTCAGACATCCAGAAGGTGTTGAGGTGGATGATTACGGGTTTACGATAGTTGACCATAATAAGGTGGGTTATAAAGATAACCCTTGGATACTCGCTCAATCCGTAGCACAAGTATTTTACATACTTGATCCTAAAGACGAGAAGAAATACATCATTGCTCTAGGAAAACAGAGAATTGTTGGAGTTGATTGAGTCGAAGACGAAGAAGAATACAATCAGTTTGATGAGGTGTCGTTTTTCATTGACATATCAAGGATCAATGTGGTTGAAGCAAAACTATCATTTGGCAGTGTGATTCCTTATCTACGCACCGATGGCAATGGAAAATTAGTGCAAGGCTAGATCATTTATGTTTAGAGTCAAAAACATGAATATGTTTTTTCTATAAATTTTGGTTAATTATTTCATGTGACATGAATGTGGTTATTAGTTCAAATTTAACTTATTTTGACTTTGATCATATATAGAAACACACTTAATGAAATAAAAAATAGTAAACTGAGGTAGAAAATACAATTTTTTTAAATTTGATAAGTTATGATGTATTTTTATTGTTAAAAAATTCAAGTTCAAACGAGGATTTAAACATCAATAAAAATGTGCTGAAAATTTTAATTGTTTAGGGCCAGCAGCAAGGTTCAAACCTCAAACCGCCTACCGGCAGCAAGGTTCAAACCTCGAACCACATGGCCACAAGTGAGCCCCCCGCACCACTGCGCTTCAAAGTCTTTCTCGATATTGTAGGCACTGTATGCTAGATAATCCCTACCGCTATTAGTACTGGCGGTCGGGTGACGTCAGTAGCCCGCCACTACTAAGTCGAGCACCAGCGGCGGGCGGATTAGTAGTGGCGGGCTGGTGACATCATCACCCACCACTACTAAGAGAAAATAGCAATGGTTGGCAAGATGACATCAGTATGCCCGCCACTGTTAATACACCTATATATACTTTTCACTCTCACCGTTCGAAAACCTAGTTTCATTTCTAAACCCTAAACTCCCACGTCGCCCCCCTCCGCCCATCGCCGCTGTCATGGAGCACGTCGCTGCCGCCCTCCGACCATCGCCGCCGTCCTCGGAGCCCATCGACGCCGCCCCCGCAGCCCATCCCCACCACTTGTATGTATTTTTCATGGTAGAAAATAGTTGCATGCATGCATTATTTCATTGGAAGAGAAAAGCAATAAATTAAAGAACTAGCCATGCATAGCTAGCTTAAAATATACTTATACATGTAGGTAACAACAATTCGGTCAAATGCATGGTTTATTCAGTAGTTCACTCTATATATGAGTTGATTTCTTCTATGTTAATGGGATTTATTTATGGTGTCTTTAAACACCACTTGCATGATAAACCTTCATGTGTTTGCAGAAAATTTTAGCACAACAGTTACATTTGTTTGTAGTTGTTCACTACTTCACTTGTTTGTAGCTGCAATGGTTTTTATTATTTTTTCATAGAACCATATGGAGCATGTAAAAAGCTTACCGCTATTGGACTTTATAATTTCATTTGCTAATGAATAATTGATTCATTTGATATGAATTGTGAGTTGTAGTATGTGATATAATGAATAATTGAATCATTTGCTAATGCATGTCTGGGCCTAGTGAAATAGTTCAAGAGAATGCTCCCCCTTGTTCCTGTTGAGCCTATTCTAGATCCAAATATTGATGATTGGTCAAGTGTTGTTGATGATGTGAATGCGGGAGAGCAGTTCAGACTGCCTGATGATGTCGAGTTGGTTGAGGATTGTCAAGTTGAGTCTTTTCATCTGTTTAACCAGAAAGAGGTTGGGTTTGTTGAGAACAGGAAGAGATGGAAGAATCCTGCTAGAACAATGAAGAAGGAGGTGCCAACTGTGGCGCTTCATCAGAGTGCTAGAATTAAATGTGATGGGGTGCCCAGTTCATAGAAGGCAAAGCAAAGGGCTGATCTTAAAAATGATATCTCAGGTTTGTCAAAGTTTACTATTCTACAATCTGCTGATAATAATTGCTTGAAATTAATTGCTAGTGATGCTGGTATAAGTTGATGAATTTCGTTTTGCAGTGGAAGAATCGCTTGAAGAGAGTGGACCGAGGAAGAAGAAGAGCAAACCATAGCTTCCTTTTGAGTTTAGGACGGAAGTGCGTTTTCGTTTGGTGTGCGGTTCAATGTGTAAGCTGGTTTCCCCAGCCTGGACTTGTGTCTGTTTACTTGCTTTCCAATAAACGTGATGTGTCAAGTTTGGATGTGAATTTGGATGAATATGTGAATTTGGATGTGATATGTTATTTTTAGATGTGAATTTGGATGGATATGTGAATTTGGATGTGATATGTGATTTTTGATGTGATATGTGAAGTTTGAATGTGAATTTGGATGTGATATGTGATTTTTGTTGTGATATGTGAATTTGGATATAAATTGTGTTTTATTGTGAGTGTGGATATGAAGATACATTTTTTATAATGGTTTTAAATTTATTTTATAATAACTAATAATAGAGTCAAAAACATGAATATGGTTTTTCTATAAATTTTGGTTAATTATTTCATGTCTTGTAGTTCAAATTTAACTTATTTTGACTTTGATCATAAGAACACACTTAATGAAATAAAAAATAGTAAACTGAGGCAGAAAAATACCAATTTTTTAGATTTGATAAGTTATGATGTATTTTTATTGTTAAAAAAATTCAAGTTCAAACGAGGATTTCAACATCAATAAAATAAGTGCTGAAATTTTAAAAAATCAGAACTAGAAAAAATTGTTTGGGCACCAACAGCAAGATTCAAACCTCAAACCACCTGCCGGCAGCAAGGTTAGAACCTCGAACCGCATGGCCCCAAGCGAGGCCCCCGCACCACTGCGCTACAAAGTCTTTCTCAACATTGTAGGTAGTGTATGCTAGATAATCCTACCGCTATTAGTAGTGGCGTCGGGTGTAATCAGTGGCAGGCATGCTGACGTCACTAGCCCGCCACTGTAATTCCTTTTAGTAGCGGTGGTCGGGTGATGTCAGTGGCCTGCCACTACTAAGTCGAGCACCAGCGGCGGGCGGATTAGTAGTGGCGGGCTGGTGACATCATTTCCCACCACTACTAAGAGAAAATAGCAGTGGCAGGCTGGTGACGTCATCATGCCCGCCAGTGCTAATACACCTATATAAAAGTTTTTGATCCGGCCATCCGAAAACCTAGTTTCATTTCTATCCCTAAACTCCCGTGCACCGAACTCCGCCCGTTGTCGCCGCTCCCGGAGCCCGTGTCGCCCTCGGAGCCCATCGCCGTCATCCCCGAAGCTCGTCGCCGCCGACCTTCGCCCGTCGCTCCCGGAGCCCGCGCCGCCCTTGGAGCCCGTCGCTGTCGTCCCCGAAGCCCGTCGCCGCCAAACTCCACCCGTCGCTCCCGGAGCCCCCACCACCGTCCCCAGAGCCCGCGCCACCGATCTCCACCCGTCGCCACCGTACTAGACCCCGTCGCCACCATCCCCATCCCTGAGCGCACGCCGCCATCCCAGAGCCCATCGCCACCATCTCAGAGCCCATCGCCGCCATCCCCGACATCATCCTTCATAAAACTGAAGCATTACCCTAATACTAAGCCGTTTCTCACCCTCTGCTTCAATTTTCCTGAAGAAAATCCAGACCAGACATTACCCTCCATTTGTTTGCATGCAATTTTGGATTTTTTATAGTTTCATGAGATCAAAATATCCTTTGATGAATTTTGTTGCTGCTACGTCTTTTGTCCCTATTGATGGAGTTGTATGCTCGTGATATGTTGCTGTATGGAAGAATTGATAAACGTGGCAAAATTGCAGCATTAGTAAAACACATGTAAATGCTAATATGTAGATATTGTGGATGGTTGAACGCAAAAATGCATAAGCAGTAAAACACATGAAAACATGCTCGATAAATTAAACTTAGCGAACCCCTATTTGTCGATAGCGGATTCGTGTAGTGATAGATGGATATGTGTAGAAAACTCTTTATTCTTTTTGCTTGATGATCTAATAGTAAATAATTTTGATGATTTTGTAAATAAGCTCAGCGATTTGAAATGGCTGAAGACAAACATTGGATTCTGCAATTCCTTTTAGATGCCTATGATGCAAATTGTTATTGAGTTATCTCATGTATGTCATCAAAGTTGTGCGACACATCCATTCCTTGCAACAGCTTCTTTCTCGTGCTGATGGCAGGGAATGGATGTGCCCACGGGTTCCATGGCAGCCATGAACATATTTTAAAAACAACACAAAATATGTTGAGGCCTCAACAACACTAGAGAGTGAGAACAACTAATAGTAAACTAGCTAGTTGTTATATGATGCATACATAACACAAGCACTATACTTGAGGATTAATGGGCTCTGCCCTAGGCGCTGCCTAGGCGCCGCCTAGGCGCTTCTAGGCACTAGGCGCCAGGCCGCCGCCCGACTAGCGCCTGGCACCTTTTAGAACACTGCTAGGGATTAGATCTTCAAAAGTCCTGTTTAGATTATATTGCTATCTTTTAGAGACCTATGATGCAAATTGTTATTGAGTTATCTCATGTATGTCATCAAGCCATGTGACACGTCCATTCTGTTTAATAGCTTCTTCTTTCTTGTGCTGCTGGCAGGGAATGGATGTGCCCATGGTTCCATGATAGCCATGAACATATTTGAAAAACAACACAAAATATGCTGAGACCTTAACAACTTTGTGTAGAATCCAATGTAACATGACAATACTAGAGAGAGAACAACTAATAGTAAACTAGCTAGTTGTTATATGATGCATACATACCACAAGCACTATAATTGAGGATTAGTATAGTAGCTTCAGAAGTAATAGCTGACTACTAATGCAAGAGGCCACTGCCTAGTCTGAATCATACATAACACAACCAACAGGAGAGCTGTAGCTAAGAAAAGTTTTCATCCATTTCTTCTGAATCTACTATACTAATCCTCAAGTGCATTGTTTCGTACATGAAAATATGACAACAGACCTTTTTTACATAACCAAAATTCTGATACATTAGCCTCTTAACTATGAATAGTTCATCTATGGCGGAAGGACGTTCCGTCGAGGATCTCATCTACGAGCCTCCTGCAAAAACAAATAAAGAGGGTTCATCTGAAGGATCCTCCGATAGCGAATCTTCGTACCACTTGTAACGCCCAGATTTAATAAAACCTGAACTTTATTGAAATTCTATAGAAAATCAATAAAACAAGACGTTCATGGTCCGTAGACCATATTATTACAAAAGAGTTAAATCAGAGAGAAACTAATAAAATAAATCTCCTAGATGAATGCCTCCTTCCAGTCTCGCCTTGACTAGGTCGCTACTCCAGACCTTCATCCTCCTCATAGAAGACGGACTCTGGTGGTGTAAGTCAATGGGGGTGAGTACAATCGTACTCAGCATGCCACCGAATGCAAGTATAATGCAAAGTAATAACATGGAAGGTAGTGGCTTACTTTCGCGGAAAAGCATATTTGTTAAGCATTTAATGTAAGCAGATTATTAGTATAGAAAATTAAACATGTGTAATGCATCATCTTCTAACTCGAGGGGTACAGTCAGCCCACCCTCGCTCAACAGTCCTTACATGCCATGAATCACACAATCATTCAAACAGAAGTAAACTAATTGCGGTGAACAATGCCTAACCCGTCCTTGACTATGGGCACGACTTTTCGAAAAGATTAAACTCTGATTAGAGATGTACTACTGTACCCACAAGGCACACACTCATCCACGCACACCAAAGTGTACGAGATGACCCATACCACGGGAACTCGTGCCAAAACCTTTAGCATGGAACGCACCAATTCGATAACACCCTCTTATGGGTTTCATACGGTGCCCCGACACGTCGGGCCAACACCGTACCCCCCTTGATCCTCGTCGGTACAAGTCACCCGCAGGTTGCCCCTTGCCCCCTCCACTATGGTGCTTCAAGTTGGTACGATCCATACCTCCAGTTCGGACTTACCCACTAAACTTGTGGTTAGTACGAGTTTGTTTTGCAACAGATCCCGCAGACCGGTCCTTATAGTGCCCGGGTGCGACGAACCAATGCCCTAGCTTGCATCTGGAACCCACCATACTTATAACATAGCCAACTCCAATAGAATCCAGAGATGAGAATAACGGGGAAATCATATAGTAGAATCCAACTATCTATGACTCGTTCATTTATCCTATAGTTGTTGTGTCGATACATTGGACACTAGATAATATAATATTTAAAAGTGACAAGGAGTTTAGGCTCAATAAGCATGGCTTGGGTTTACACACAAGCATGGGGATCTAATAAATATAATTTAGGGCTTGTGATTAAACTAATGCAATATTTAATTCCTATGAGTTATAGCAGTAATTATGAAAACGGGCTCAAATATGATCAACTTGGGGTTTGTGACTTGCCTTGATCCGCAAATGGTGAAGGTGAAACCTCGGGGTAAAACTCCAGATTCTCAACGGCGTTGTAGTCTTCTTGATACGAAAAATAAATACGACATTCAATAAACAATCCAAACATCACAAATATAGGCATATAAGTTTTTGTTGGATTACACAAAGGGAATAAAGCCTTAAATATCATGAAATTATTGCCCAAATATTTAGGATAAATTTTTATGGGGTTTCTGAATTTCATATATTGAAATATGTATTTACCCTAAAGGGGTCTTTACTTTATTGTTTAATAAGAATAAAATGTGCAAAATAAACATACTGTTTTTATTGCATAAATGTGTAGAGAATCAAAAGATAGATTTAAAAAAATTGAATGGTGAAATTTGGAGTTAAATTGAGCAAGATATGAATTTTCAAAGTTTACATATTTTCCTGGATTTTATTTAATCAGAAATTAGCCTCAGGTCCACGGTGAGCCAGGCCCACCATGGACCTGCACACTGTGCACGTGGACCAGGCCAACCAAAGCCGTCGGATTCAGATCTAGCGTCCAGGCACGAGGCGGGAGGGGTTGAGTGGCAATGGACGGCCCAGATGGCCCCGTACCCCTTCGGCATGGATCGACGTCCAGGATTAAATCCCACGAGGGATTTAATCTGGGTCATCCAGATTCGATCGGAGGGCTCTGAGCCCATCAGGCATGGCATGCTTTGGAGGGGGTATTCTACCTGTCTTCTCCGACTCCGGCAATGCAATGACGATGAATTCCGGTGATGGTGACAGCTAATTGGCCAAGCTAACGACTAAAACGGATAGAAGGGATCGCGGGGATCACGGGGGGTACTGGCGGTGATGACGACGGTGCAGTGGTGGCGGTAGGCGATGAGAGTAGGAAGAGAAGACCTTCGGGTCAACGAAGGCGACGGCGATCCGGTGGCGGTCCGGCCCAATGGAGGTACGGCTGTGGACGGGCGGTTGACGATGGTCCCGAGGGTGGCGATGAAGAGGGCAACGGGGGCCTATGGAGCCAGCGAGGGGCTACCGGAGCCGAAGCAGGGGAGGCGGTGCAAAGAGCAAGGGCAACACTCGAGAACGTGGGATTAGGGGCGAAAATGTGAGGCTGGACATGCAGCGAGTGCAAGGTTTTATAGGAGGGGGTTCGCCGGCATCCAAACAGCAAGAAACCAAAGGTTTCCTTTTTTCCTCTCTAGTGAACTTTCCTTAGGCTCGGTTTCTTTCCATGCCTGGCAAAAACACGTGGCTATCGGTGAAAGGAGATCCCTGGCGATCGGGGATCATGACCTCGGGCTTAATTTCGCAGTTGGTGGCTACCAGCGGTGGAATTGAGAGAAGGGGCGCCGGGAATGGAAGGGGGGATCCCCTTCCATCAAAGAAGATGGATATGACAGGTGGGTCCCACCTTTCATTGGCCGAGCGCAAAGCCACAGCGCCGATAGGTCGGCCCGGGTGGACAGCGGGAGAGGGGCGCGTGACCGAGGCTGACAAGCGGGACCGACTGGCTCGCGCGTGTGGGAGAGAGAGGGAGGGGTGCGCCGACAGGCGGGTCCCACCCGTCAGTGGGCGCGGCGCTGGGCCGGGCCGGGTTGGAGGCAGTTTGGGGGTTGCGGCCCACTTACATTTAAAAAGTATTTTTGATTTAAAATAATTCCAGAAATTACTATATTTATTTAGAGCTTGAAGCACTGTTGCTAAAATTTTGTAAAAATTTTAAAAAATACTTCTTGGTTTATAGATTCCATCATAAATTTTCCAGCCTTAAATTTGAATTATTTTTCTCTATTTTGCTCTATTTGGGTTCTTTTATCCTTTTCTCTATTTAAATAATCCCTTTTTATTTCAGAAAATTCATTTCCCTTATTTTATTTCATTATTAATTCCTGGGATGTTACACCACTCTCCGGAGAATGAACATCGAGTGGAGCCTAGGAAGAAGCGAACGAGAGAAGACGCTGACGAGGATTACATTCTTGAAGCTCAAGCGGAGGTAATTATTGTGTTAGTAACAAGTCAGAGCAGCTTCTAACTGAGGATTACATTCCTGAAGCTCACATTATCTATCGTCATAGGATCGTCAACAGATGTTGAGCCCACTGCCACTACATCCTCTGCAAATGCAAAGAGGAGAGGAAAATGGGAGAAGAACAAGTTGCATACAGCTATCTATGAGGTTGAAGAAGTGTATGTTGATGGGGCTCCAAAGAAGACGAAAGAAATCACAGCTAAGTGGCGCAACGACTATGGATGTCTCGCCAGAGAGCGATGTAAAATAGTTTGGGAAAACTGGAAGAGTGTCCCTGAAGTTACAAAGAACGAATTGTGATAGCATATAAAAGCGCATTATAAATTCCCAGAAGATCGATTAGAAGATGCTAAAGCTGCCACATTGAAGACTATCGGGAAATCTCTTCGTACATTCAGGACTAAATTAAACACCCAGTACCTTCAGAAAGGAGAGTCGCCGCTCAACGACTATGGCTTTATCACGCCAAATGAATGGAACGAATTCAAATTGCAGCATTGTTCTGAAGAAGCCAAACAAGAGAGCATTATGTTCAAAGAGCTTAATAAAAAGAATAAGTTCCATAAACTTGGCCCAAGTAGATATAAGGCCAAGGAGGATGAGTGGAGTAGAAAGGAGGAGGAGGACCATGCGGCTGGGTTACCTGAACAGTTTTTAGGTGCTGATCACCGCACTAAGAGATGGCTCCTAGGTCGAGCTAAAAAAACACCCGAGGGCCAACATATCCGCTCCGACTAACGGACTAGTGAAGTATTTCAGAAAGAACAGGAAATCGCTGAGTTGGAGAAGGCTGGAAAGTTCAAGCCCGAGGGATGTAATGACCATCTTACATCTGCTCTTGGAAATGAGGAACATCGAGGGCGCACCCGAGGTGTCTCTTCTATAGCACCCTAGAAAAATACTTTCAAGAAACAGGATGGTGCCACATACAAGAAGCGTCAAGCACACACAGACGACTCTGCAGAGCGCCATGTATAGTGGGAGAGACACTTTTTTGAATTTATTAGTGAGAATCCAAACATAATGTAGGCTGTAGCGGGACAGATAATTGTGCCAGAGGTACGACTTGACATACCAAGCAGTGTTGGATCAGTACAAGAAAAATTTCCTATAAATTATATCAAAGATGACAAACCATGCAGTCTGCATGTACCGATTGGGCGCAAAGGACATTCCTAAGAGGCTGCACGAGGCATTGCTATGCCTGGGGATTTATTTCACAATCGGCCTATTCCTGCAGAGTATACCAAGGTTCAGGTCAATGAGATCATCAATGACAGATTTATCAATGACCCCTTGGATCTTCCAATGCCTGATGAAGGGATTGAGACAATCGGAGATGCACTGAATAACTTTGTCTTATGGGCCAGCCGAGATATCAAATTACTCTAGAGGCAATCTCCGACAAGTTCTCGGAGTAGATCGTCTATTTTCTCGTCGTAATCCCCCATATCCTTCATCTCATGATATGCAAAATATAGGATCTTTATCACCTGTTGTTGAGCGTGATATGGAGGAAGAGGTAGAGAAGGAGCCAGTGCCCGATAAAGTGGCATATCGTCAAATGGCTCAAGAACTTGAGGAACACGTGTCCAAAAAAGTGGCAGATCCACAAATGGCTCAACAGCACGTGCCGGAGGAAGTGACAGGTCCTAAAGTGGCCAAGCCTAATCAAGTGGAAGAGTCGGTTCCAACGGCCGAGCCTGATCAAGTTAAAGAGTCAGTTCCAACGGACGAGCCTCAAGTGACAGAGCTAGTGGATGAGCCTGATCAACTAAAAGAGTCAGTTCAAGTGGCCGAACTCGAGCCCGAGAATCAAGAGGCATGCCCAAAGCCCACAATCCATAAGACAATTGTTCAATTTGGGAAGTGTTCTGAGCCAAAGTCTGAAATGCTCAAATTCTTTAGTACTGTGGGGAAAACACGTTCTATGCCCATAAAGGCTCACTTAAAGGCTCCAGTACAAAAATATGGCTCACTTTCTGCGGATCAATGGACCTACGGAGATGATGATTTTATCGAGTACGAACCAGGCAAACCATTATTACCCCAACGAGTACTTAAGAGTATGAATTGGGAATTGAAATCATTTTATGACTGGTATCTTAAAGCGTCTTCGTTAGGAGTTATGCAAATAGAAGTGAAGGTTGCAAAAGAAGTATTCAACTACTCAGAGTTTAATCTTGTACTATTTTTGATGACTTCCACCGGATGTTCCATTTGAAGCGAACTGACATCACAAGCATGGTACTCTGGTGCCTATAAATAGTTTTAATTTGTCAATACAAAGCAAAGATCAATCATGTATTATATTGACTAGTGTTTCATAACATATGCAGTTTGAATTCATGTTCTGATGAGTCTAAAAAATATGGGTACTTGAACCCATCATTAATAAGTCAAAGTACACTGAATCCAGTACTAGACCAGAATGATGCAAAGTACTGGAGTGCGGGTCGGAAAAAGTTTCAAAGGAAGATTTTCAATAAAGACCAAGACACACGTAAGAAGAATAAATGGAATTGTGCCGCGTTGTATATTGCGCGGTGCATGTTTCAATGGAGGGACATAGAAATGATAAGCGAGGCATATAACTTTAAGTAAGTATACCCACTATATAAACTTAATCACGCTTTATCGATTATGAAACTAACATAATCACCTATTACTTCTTTCGATAGTGATCATTGGATTGCACTTCTGATATAACCGAAGAACTCTAGGGTTTGGGTGCTTGAATCTCTCGACAAACCCAGAAAAGAATATCAAGATATAATAAATGTTCTTCAGGGTGCATATAAATATTACGTGGAGAAGTTACATGGCCCACATTATCCACAAAGGCCGAAAGAAATGCATATCAAAACCAACTATCCGGTAAGATTATATTTTGAAATTTCTTAATTCAAATAATAAAGCCAAACTATCATTCTAACTTTGTCTATTTTGAAGTGTCACAAACAACTTCTTGGTTCGGTGCTTTGTAGGTATTACACTTGTAATTTCATGAGCAATGACTTAGGAAAGTATGCGCGGACAATATCTGAGGATACTAAAGAAGTAAGTTGATTTATTGTGTGTTAATCTAATATAACCTGCAACGTATGTACTTATATGTTACGTATGCAGACGTTAGGTCCATCAACCGTTGCCGGGAAGAGCAACTCTCTGATGCAAAAATGTATGGAATCGTATCAAGGATGTACCGCTTCATGATGCATGAAATTATTCATGAGCATGGAATACTCTTCGATCTTGAGGGACGGAAGACCTAAAAGACTACTTACCCCTAGGGTTTACACTGTTTTTGTCTCATCAGAACAGGGGGGTACAGCTGGTAGTCTACTTTATTTGGAGGCTTCTTTTGTCAGCTTCGCAGAGGGGACAACATTAGCTTTTGCAGAGCAGACACAGTCAACCTTTGCAGTTTTGGAGCCTTCTGAAGCCCCCCTTCGCACGCGAGGGGTGCGGTAGTTTCGGTGAGAAGCCTTGAGCCTGACGGCCTTCGCTTCACCGAAGTTAGCCTTTGATACAGAGACGGTTTTGAGCCGAAGCCGTCAAAGCCCTTGGGCCTTCGCACCATCACCTCCGGAGTGGACCACCACGGCTTCGCAGCTTCTCCCAGCTCGAACTCCGTCAGTCCGTGTACCGAAGCCATGCATGGCCAAAGTACCTCAAGTCAGCCTCACTCCGAAGCCCCACCTTCGGAGTACCACCCTTCGAAGTCCCTCCTTCGTCCAAGGCCTCCACATGAAGCATTCCATGAGAACTTCGTCGCAATGTCTCTCCCCGAGCACACTCCTCGACGGTCCTCACCGGGATCATGCCTTCGATGCACCTCGACTTCTGAGACCTTCGTCGGGTATACCTTCAAGTGCCTCCCTCCGGAGCACACTTCGAAAGCCCTGCCTCATTGCTGAGGACATGGTCCACCATACTCCGAAGTCACTCCATTCAGAGTACCCTTCGAAGTGCCTCGCCTTCAAGGACTTCATCTCGGAGTACCTTCAGCCGGAGCCACACTCCGCACTTACTGCCTTCTCCTAGCGCACCTCGACCCGAGGTCCGACCTCGACCCCTTCACAGTCTTCGCGATCGAGCTCCTCGCTCGCCTAGCAGCAAGCCTCCCGCTTGACCCAGGTTCACCGGCTGCGAACCGTCCGTCGCCTCCGAAGTCACCTGTGCACCATAGACAGACAGACAAGTGTATCTAGTACCGCAGAGACCTCTCTGGGTAAACAACCTACGATACACACTCGGGTGTACCACCCAAAGTACCGAGACCTTGGGTACGACCTAGTCATCGTGTACTATCGGACCCCTCCGACAAGCACACTCCGCTGCAACAGCTGCAGCAGCCGGACCCACCGAACCCTTCGGTGAAACAACCTTCCAACCCCTTCGGAGGGGCCCCTTCGAATCAGAGGATAAAAACTGTCAATCACTCATCACAGACTCCGAAACCAACCCTTGGTTTCTCAGTGAGGAAAACAAAATTTTGCTTTGAATGTTTATGGTGTTTCTCTCAAAACCCAATCCTAGAGCTAACCAAGCCCTATCAACACACATCTTGGTTTTGGCCAAGAGCAAATACACTCTACCCTTCCCTTCAGTGCATTTATCCACAACAGAAATAAGGTAACTATTTTCTTTCATGAGTCTTTCAACTTGCTCTCTAATAATACTGAGTTGGTCCTTAAGGGTGATACAGGTAGGGAAAGGAGGCTACACATCCCTAGAACACTCATCTCTCTCCAATCTAGCCTCTAAATCATGAACATGCTTATCCCTCAAATTAATACTTTCAATAAGCAAAGGACAATTCATGCATTCAATAACAACATGAGAACTAGACATCACCACCAAAAGCTGCTTCTATGCAGTCTCAAGCTCATTAATAGTTTGAGCATGAACAGAACACAACTGAGCAAGCTCACCCATGACAACAGTGCAAGATTCACATTCAATATCATCAATCTTAGACTTAAGCATGGCATAATCAGTCGAAACAGACTCTAGCCTAAGTCTAAGGTCTTTTCTATCTCTAGCAGCCTAAACAAGTAATCTGTCCTAATCAAGAACTACCTCATTTAGTTCATCAACCTTAATGGAAATCTAGTCATAGGATAGTGGTACCTCGGATGAGTCAAGCTCATTGCCGTTGTGAGTGCTGTCGGCCATGAAGCAAAGGCCGGTGAAATCTCTTGCCTTCTTCTCCTTCTTTTCCTCCTTCCTTGAAGGCTCTTCCTCCTCATCAGAGCTTGACTCCTCAGTTGAGGAAGTGTCGATGTCACTGAGTGCCGTGATAAAATCTCTAGAAGCGGCTTTGGCTAGCCTCTTAGCCATCTTGCCGCGCGTACCCTTTGTGTAGGGTTTTCTCTCCTTTTGTGGTGTTTGGGGCGCTAACTCTTTTCTCTCATGTTAAGCTTAGGACAATTAGCCTTAATGTGAGAAGTGTCACCACACTCAAAACACCCACTAAAGCCACTTCTTCACTGATCCCATCTCTCATTGTGAAAATGGGTGAATCTCCTGGCAATGAGAGCGAGCTCTTAATCATCCAGAGTATCCACTTGCTCTTTAGTAATAGAGACCAAGGAGGACAAAGAGAAACCACCTGTAAGAACACAAGTGCTAGATGAGCTTGGTTCTACAGTGGTGCCACGGCTAGAGCCAGAAAGTAGTGCCAAAGGCCGAGGTAAAGAGTTTCTATGCCCTACAAGAGATTCCTTGGCAATCTCTGTGGACTTCAGCTTGCTAAAGAGTTCATCACAGGTCAATGTATCATACCCTGTGGACTCCTCAATGCTGGATATCTTCACTTCTCATATGATATGATCAAGAACATAGAGAAGCTTGATAGCCCTATCATGGTCATTGTAAGCAAGCGTCCTAGTGGATCGCAAGTTACTCACTATCGCATCAAAGCGCAAAAACATGACATCTATAGATTTGCTAGGGCCTTGGACAAATAGCTAATATTGTTGATTGTATATGTGCTCTGGCACCAAGCCTTGATCTGAGTAGAACCCTCATGAAAAACAGTGAGTGTAGTCCAAATTTCCCTAGCTTTCCTAAGTGCTGAACCCTATCAAACTCACTTATGCTCAAGCCAATGAACAATATATTTCTAGCTTTGTAGTTAGAATTATACTGATCCTTTTCTGCCTGAGTAGTGCGAGTCTTAGGGATGGAGTATTGTGAATCCACAATATCCCATATTGCATTTCCTTGGCTTAGCAAGTAAGCCTCCATGCGCACCTTCCAGTATGCAAAATCAGTTACATCGAACAGAGGTATTTTACTAACTATGTCCATGTCACCAAAAGATCACAAAATCGGTTAAGCTCAACTGGTGATCTTAACCAAGCTTTGATATTAATTGTTGGACCGAAACTGGCGACTAGAGGGGGTGAATGGGAGCTTTTAAAATTCTCTTTTGCTGAAAAGACTTCAAACACACCCTTCGAAGTGTCTGGTTCGGAGGTATCGAACACACTTCAAACACAAGCTTCGAATGGGGTAAAAGTTCGAAGTTCAAGAGACTTCGCTCACACTTAGAAACTCCGAAACACATTGAACTCTGCAAAGATAGTGCCGGCAACGCACACCGTGGTGCCTTCGACCAGGCTTCGCACTACCGTACTTCACACAAGTATGTTTCCCTTAGAGAGCTATGAACATATACTCCGCACTAGTAACTAGTACTAGGCTTCACACTTTTGAGTGTTGTAAACCGGAGCACGCAGAACTGACAGCAAGGACTTCATCTACGAGCAGAAAATAGGCTTCGAACCCATGCTTCACAAGGTGCTTCGCTAGTAATCAGTGAGGACTAACCTCCAATTTACACAGAGCGAACATACACCGAAATCATGCATAGAAATAGTACACGTGAGACAAAGCACTTAGAACAAAAACTTAGGTTTGCGCAGAATAAAATATACTACAGATAGATCAACTCAGATAGTGCAAAACACAGATACAAGTTCAAGCAATCGATGGAAAACAGAATGGAAATTTCATTGCTAGAACAAGGAACACAAAACTCACAGATCCAGAGAACACTTCATAGCGGTTGGCCAAGGCTTATAGGAAAACAAAAGGTTCTAAAAATGGAGTACACAGTGTTACCCTAGACCTCAGCCTGCCTCTCATTTTATAGACACTACTCTGACCTACGAATAGACTATAATACCCCTAGGGTTTACAACGTTTTTGTCTCTTGCAGACCTAAGGGTATAGATTGTAGTCTACTTTATTTGAAGCTTCATTTGTCAGCTTTGCAGAGCAGAGAGCATCAGCCTTTGCAGAGCAGACACAATAAGCTTTTTCAAAGCGGAATCTTTCAGATACCCCTTCACACACGAAGTGTGTAGAGGCTTCGATGGCATGCTTCGAACCTGAAGGATTTCACTCCACCGAAGTCAGTTTTCGATACATTGACGGTTTTGAGCCGAAGCCGTCAAAACCCTTGAGCCTTGACATCATCACCTCCACAGTGGACCACCACAGTTTCGCAGCTACTCCAAGCTCGAACTCCGCCTGTCCGTGTACCGAAGCCATACATGGCCAAAGTTCATCAAGTCATCCACACTCAGAAGCCCCACCTTCAAAGTATCTTCACCACCTTCTGAAGTCCCTCCTTCGTCCAAGGCCTCCGTATGAAGCACTTCCATAATAACTCCTTCGTAGTGTCTCTGCCCAGAGCACACTACCAAAGAGCCTTACCCGGACTATGCCTTCAATGCAACTCGACTTCTGAGACCTTCGTCAGGTGTCCTTCCAAATTTCTCTGTCTAGAGCACACTTGGGAGCCTTGCCTCATTCCTGAGGACTTCGTCCACCAACCTTCAAAGTTACTCCTTTAGAGTCCCCTTCGAAGTGCCTCCCCTCCGAGGACTTTGCCTCGGGATACCTTCAGCCGGAGCCACCCTCCGCACTTTCTGCCTTCACCTGGTGTACGTCGACCCGAGGACCGACCTTGTCTCCACGTAGCCTCCATGACCAAGCTCCCCGCTCGCCTGGCATCAAGCTCCCTGCCTGACCCAGGTTCACCTACTGTGAACCGTCCGGTTGCATCCGAAGTCACCTGCACACAACAAGCAGACAAGTGTATCCGATACCCTGGAGACCTCTCTGGGTAAAACACCCTCCGTTACACCCTCTGGTGTACCTCCCAAGATATCAAACCCTTCGGTACAAACTCCTAAATGTATTTCATTGGATCTCTCCAACGTACATACTCTGTTGAACACTTGTACAACCATCAAGCACTGAATCCTTCGGTGAAACACCTCTGAACCCCTTCGGAGGGACCCCTTCGTCCAGAAGGAAACTTGTCAATCACTCATCATAGACTTGAAACCAAGGCACATCTCAACTTGGTTTCTCACTACAATAACTAGAGCACAGGAGGGTGGTGAACTTGAAGAACTACTAGAAGCCGGTGGCAAAAAGTTCAAAGGGGTAGAAGCAATAATAGTAGACAAAAAACGTGAAGGAAATTGTATATTTATTTGCTAGGGAAATTCTTCAGCTACCATACCAGACCAATCCCTGTAAATAAAAAGGAAGGAGAGAAGTTACTCTGGGCCGAAACACGAAGAGATTTCAAAAGGTCAAAGGTTTCGACTGACAGGTAATGAATGTGAAAGGATCATATGAAAAGGCTTGGTAGCAGAGAATAATGAATGATAATTTTGAAGCATCAGAAGCCCTTTGATACTCCAAAATAGGGGGCATGTGTTGACGCCAAGATTTGGTAAAGCCAAGGAAAAGAGGATCCGGTCAAGGAAAGTCAAGAAAGCCTGTCCATGCTATTTCAAGATGATCAGACATAGAAGAGCCGATGGTGATAAGAGTGGAAAAGGTGATGAATATTATTCAGAATCGGTTAAGATAGAGAGCTTGAACGACAAGTCTCCGGACTATAAATATGTACCCTTAGCTAGTTTAGAAAAACACATCTCTATCAATCAACTACTCGGTGCATCGCCACCCTTGGCTTCCAAAGTTTATTCGACGGAGTTCGGCACTCAGAGCTGGGCTGCATCATTTCGATCTCCAGCGAAGAGGTGAGTCCCGCCACCCCTGACGTCCATACCGATTAGATCAGTATCCTCATGGCTGCATCAGATTGATCTCTTGAGGTGAACATTGAAATAGTACGGTCGTCGCTTGTTCTCGGTGTATTAGCTAGGTCTAAGGTTGTATTAGTTCAGTTTGATATCTTAGATTGATATGATCTAGGTGTGATAGTTTGCGGCTTCATCGGTTAGGTTCGATATCTCTTGCTATTGTATATCTTTCATGTTATATACCGTTCATCTAAATAAAGTATGCCCGATACTTTGATATATTATTAAGATCATCGTGACTAGATACTGTCTTGGTTAGGTCTGATCTAGTTATTGTGATGATTTTCATGATATAGACATGTTATCTGGCAGATTTTATTTATTTCTGTCAGAGTACAAGCCAACGGGTTATCTTCAATTCCACGCCACATCTTATAAGTCATCGAAAAAGCACTCATCGACCTATGTGGTAAACTGCCCATCTTATCGACCGATGGTAGGTCATCGGCCTTATGGCCGATCAGCATGATATTCCACGAATATCCCATACCTGTCATGGTCATCAGCTCTATAGATGATAGGCCATGCTACTAATGCCATATTTTTTGTTCCCTTATCAGTTGTAGGGTCAAACGGATTAGCACGCCTTGAACCCTTTTTCTAAGAATTTAGGACCTGCACTGGAGTAAACCAGATATCCCAGGCCACACGTGTGTCAAAGTGTGACCAAAAAACACACCAACAACTTCTTTTCTTCTTTTATTTTTCGTTTTTTGAACTCGCTGAGTTTTTGCTCAAACTGAATTTACTCAAGGAGGCAAATGACAAGGAAGGAGACAGAGTAACAAATAGACAAAAGAACCTCTAGGACTCTATTTTTATGACCGAAGCAAGATCATACGTACTCCGAACAGGATTTGGGGTTGGATTTAGATATCCCAGGCCTGATCAAGATTAGGGCTATGACTCGAGACCAAGAACACAACTCTAAACCAGCAACCTGATGTCAACTATGGTTCAAAACTCAACAATACGACACTGTGTCGAAATTGCAAAGGCTCAATACACTGGACGATGAGGGTGATTTTCCCTAGACGTCTATGATTTTTTTGGCTTTTTCTGGAGTTCTAGGACAAAAACGAAGAACGATATAAGGGATACAAAGATAACTGATGTGCAATCTAAGCTCTGATACCACTTGATAGTGCACAGGCGTGTCCAATCTTTCGTCAGGAGGATAAACTCGATTTGTGGAGATATCGATGTTGATGATCCGACTTCTGACCAGAACTGATCCAAATACAGCAATGGCTACACCATGGCTCCATTTGTTATAAACCACGCGCAAATGCGATTGACCTTGCCAAGAAGGCTTATCCCTTCCCGCGAATCGAGAACACAAGCAAGAACACGGAAACACAATCTGGAATTGCAGATAATACTAAAGGATTCGAAGATGGGGTTTCACAAACCGATTCATGACGAAACTGCGATAGCAGATTAATCTAAGCAAAACCCAAACCCTAGCAATGGTGGCTGCAGCCTATTTATAGGGATTTGGGCCATGCCCTAAAAGTCTCAAACATTAATAGACTCAAAAACAAAAAGTGATTCAGACCATACATGGTTCTGGACTCCTGACTGGACTCAGTGCCTTTCGATTGGTGGCTCCTCAGCTGGTGCTTGGCTGGTAGAGGGTGGTAGTCAGTCGATGGATTCAGCGGCCGATGGCCAATGATTGAAGTCGTCTGAGGTCAAGGGCTGATGGGTAGTCAATGGTTGAAGTCGATCGAGCAGAGTTTGCGAGAAACCAAGGGTGGTTTCGGTCTGGATGATGAGTGATTGACAATGATGAGCGACTGAGTGAGAGAATGGTCGAGAGAATGTGGAGTGCATAGTGGGTATCGATGTGAAGTAAATATGTGGCTGCCGAGGGTTTCGGCAGTGCGTCGCATTCTTGTTTTGGCTTGCCTTGTTTGTACAGGATGGAGATGCTAATAGACTGTCGACGGCGGGTGATCGAGGGTCGAGCGGGGAGCTTGATGCCGAGGATCAAGGAGGCCGGGCGAAGTTTGGGTAGATCTCAAAAGTGCAAGAAGAGACGGAGCGAGACTCAGACGGACGGCTAACAAACGGACGGCTGACGGACGGACGACTGCCTTTGACAGCGTGTCGACCGTGTTCGCGAGAGGGAGGCCAGGACAAGCATTCACGCGGCTCGAGGGGATCGGGAGCGGAAGTGGCTTGCTGGCGCTCGGAGTCGCGAAGCGGTGTCACGAGTCGAGGAGCTGAAAAGGCTTTGTCGGTTTTTGCTGAAAACCGTCGAAACATTTACTGTTTTTACTATTTCAATAAAATAGTGTCGAAATGTTAGTTTAATTTTTTAGTTTCTTAGTGTGTATTTTTAGTGTATTTTTGGAATGTATATTCTGAAAATATACTAAAAAGGAGTCAAATGTAATTTTCTTTTTAGTAATAGGGTTTATTCAATTTTCAGTTTTCAGACTTGTAATTAGGAAAAGTCTAGGGGGCTGATTGCATTTTGGCCTTCTAGAACATTTGGGGTTGGTGGATATAAATATCCCCTCCTCTTGGCCGGTCATGGGTGGCGGATAAACCAGAAATTTCTTTTAGCCAAAAATTTAGATCAAACACAGAAGCAAAACTGCTTTTTACTTGCTCGTGTGTTCATCCGGGCTTTTCTGGAGTTCTTGCGCTCAACGGTGAACAGCACCTCTGTGTTTGCCGGATGTCAACAGGATTGCCAGCAAATGAATCGCTACAGCGCAGAGGGAGATTTGCCGCTACAGGAGCCCAGCGCCAGAGCAGATCTTTGCCGATCGAGTTATAGTGTTGCTGTTGCTTTTGCCGAACGAG
Organism: Zizania palustris; assembly: GCA_019279435.1. NCBI lineage: Eukaryota > Viridiplantae > Streptophyta > Magnoliopsida > Poales > Poaceae > Zizania > Zizania palustris. Next base: position 4,805,370 of record JAAALK010000289.1, on the reverse strand, counting down.
TCACAGCTTTGCCGACAATGTGGCTTTTCTGTTCATTGTCAAAGCGCTGAATCGGCTGCAAGCGTTGCACTTCTGCAAATTTCAGCGAATTTTCAGCATCAGTTCAGATAAGTTTTGTTTTCATTTCATCTGAGTTTTTGTCGATCTAACTAGTCTATTTTTGGGTTGTCAATATCCTGAATCCCTTTCAACTTCTATAGATGTGATGAATTCAGAAATCAGTTTAGTATTCAGATAAACTCTTGTCTATGCATTTTCTGTTTCAGAGTTCTAGCTTAACTCATAATTTGTTGTGAAGATTAGTTGCTTCCTGTGGTCATTCACGTATGAATATGATTTGAAGCAGTGTGATATGTTGATGAACTGAAGTTATTTTCCTGCTGAGTGATGTACAATTGGCTGTTTCAATTATCCTGGCATCCTTGGTTGATTGTGGAACAAATCTGTATTTCTTGAGTTGTGGCTTGAGAGATGAAGTAAAAGTTCAGTAATACTCATCTTACTAATGTTGGTTAATGTTCTAGTGTTTGGTCTGGATATTGATGTTTACTTGATCTGTTCTTGAGTTCATAATGTGAAAATGTTTTCTGAAAACTGTATGTTAGTTTTCTAACTTTTTTTTAGATAAGGGAAAGCTTTATTACTATTTCAAGAGAGTTACATTGAGTTAATACAACTTTCCTGAACACCATCTCCCGACCTCTGCATCATACGACGCACACAGCCTAAGATAAACATAAAAAGATCCCACACTCTAGTTGTTTCCAATCCGAAGACTAGACCGCCACCCATGAGCCTGGGAAAAACACTCCCGTAGTACTTGCTCCAACCGCCGGCAAGTAGCTAAGACCGTATCCCGCGTGCCAGGCTTCTGCAGGATAGTCCATGTACGGAGCCAATGTATAGCCGAATAAATAACCTGCGAAGGGGAAGGCACAACTTTCCGATCAAACACAACATCATTACGACAACGCCAAATGGCCCAGCATGTGGCTGCCGCACCCGCTAGAACTAGCGATTTTGATCTTTATCAAGTCCCCAAAGCCAAGAACCAAACATATTAGATACACTATGGGGTAAATAAAGATTAGTAGCTACTTGAATGATACTCCAGACCGTACGAGCAAGAGGGCAGTCGAATAACAAGTGCTGAATTGTCTCATCTTTGTGACAAAAGCAACATTGAACGCTACCCTGCCAATTACGTTTAGCCAAATTGTCCTTAGTAAGTATGACCCCTCTTCGTAGAAACCAAAGAAAAATCTTAATTTTAAGTGGCACTTTCAATTTCCATAGCCTTCTGTTTAAGTTTGGGATATCTACGTGTATTAAGCCCAGATAATGAGATTTCACCGAGAACTGACCACTACGGAGTAAGTTCCAGCGAAATTCATCTGGATCCTGAGTTAGAGTAATGTTAGCTATTCGGGGAAGCATCTCATTCCACTCTACTAATTTTGGTCCTATAAGGTCTCTGCGCCAAGAAAAATTAAAGGGCGAGGAGCTAAATACTTCAGCAACCGTTGCCTGTTTATGACGCACTATATGATACAAATACGGATATTGTTCTCTCAAGGGTGATGTGCCCAGCCATTGATCTTCCCAGAACCTGATCTGGGCACCGTTCTTAATCGAGAATGTCCCAAACCGAAAGAAGTCGCTTTTCACCTTCATAAGGCCGGCCCAGAAATGTGAGTCACCGGGCTTCCAAAAGGCTTGCGAGAGTGGTTTGGAGCCCAAATATTTATTGCGTATTAGTTCCTGCCATGTCCCATCCGTTGTCAGCAATTTATAAAGCCACTTGCTAAGTAAGGCTGTATTTTGAATGTCTAGATTCCGAATGCCTAATCCTCCTTGCTCTTTGGGTTGGCACAGAATAGTCCATTTCGCTAATCGATATTTTCTTTTCTCCTCTTGTTGCCAAAGTAATCTAGACCGAAAATAGTCGAGTTTTTTAAGGACTCCTTGAGGTATGGCAAAAAAGGACATCATGTACATCGGCAGACTACTCAACACTGAATTAATCAATGTTAGTTTGCCTCCAATGGACATGTGTTTTCCTTTCCAACTGTCGAGTCGTTTTTCAAATCGTTCCTCCACTCTTTTCCAGTCTGAATTGCTTAGCTTCCTATAATGGATTGGAATTCCTAGGTATTTTAGCGGAAAATCTCCTGACCTACACCCAAAAATTTCAGCGTATTGATCCCTTGCCTCTTGGGCCTCACCGAAGCAGAATAGCTCACTCTTATGGAAATTTATCTTTAGACCTGATGCTTGTTCAAAAGCACACAAAAGGAGCTTCATGTTTTGAGCTTTTTCCAGGTCATGATCCATAAAAATGATTGTGTCATCTGCGTATTGTAGGATCGAAATACCATCTTCTACTAAATGTGGTACAACCCCAGTTATCTGTCCTTCCTCTTTCGCTCGTTTTATCAGAATTGCTAACATGTCTGTTACTAAATTAAACAGGATTGGGGAGAGTGGATCTCCCTGTCGAAGGCCTTTTTTTGTTTGGAAGAAATACCCGACATCGTCATTAACATTGACCGCCACACTTCCACCCATAACGAAAGATTTGATCCAAGATATCCACTTGGTCGAAAAACCTTTCATCTTCAATGTCTGGAATAAGAATGGCCATTTGACCTTATCATATGCCTTCTCAAAGTCATTTTAAAAATAACTCCATTTTGTTTTTTTCGATGGAGTTCATGTATTGTTTCATGAAGAATGACAACTCCCTCAAGGATGTTACGTCCCCTCATGAACGCAGTTTGAGTTGGGCTAATGATATGGTCTGCTACCAGGTTAATTCTGTTGGTGGCTACTTTAGTGAATATTTTGTAGCTGACATTTAGCAAGCAGATGGGTCTGTATTGTTGAATGCGATTAACCTCCAGGGCCTTTGGGATCAACGAAATTACTCCGAAATTCAAGCTGAAAAGCGGTAAAACCCCCGAGTGAAGCTCGTGGAACATGACCATCAGGTCACCTTTAATGATATTCCAGAATTTTTGATAAAATTCTACAGGAAAACCATCTGGTCCTGGTGCCTTATTATGTTCCATCTGGAAGATCGCCGCTTTTACCTCCTCCTCGGTAAAAGGGGCCGTCAAGATAGCATTTTCTGACTGTGTTACTTGTGGTATGTCATCCGTTCTGTCTAACTCCAAACTAAAGGAAGATTGCTCAGGTTCCCCAAATAATCCCTTATAGAATTGGGTGATATAGGATTTTAGGCTTGCTTGCCCCTCAATTATCCCATTATCACTGTCCAATGAGAAAATTCTCGTCTTCCTATGTTTGCGATTAGCAATCATCTGAAAGTATTTCATGTTATTATCTCCTAGAAGGACATCTGTGACTTTGGCCCTTTGATATAACTTAATTTCTTCTTCCCTGAGCAACTTTGCCAACTGGTCCCGTGCCTGGGTGAGCATCAGGCTCTCCTCCGGTGAAAGGTCACGATTTTCTGCCGTAATATCTAAATGATCGATGGTTTGTTGAAGGCAATGTTTAGCCTGTTTGTAAATGCCAAATTTGTGTTTAGCCCATCCCCGTAGATAGCGGCACAATGCACTCATCTTATTATTCCACCTTTGAACCGCATTGTTGCCCCTTGCTGGCTTGTTCCATATTTCAGTGACACACTCAATAAAATCACTTTGCGTGAACCAACTTAATTCCATTCTGAATGTTGTCCCATTCCCCGTAAAGGCCGGAGTGCCCGTATCTAGTAGTAAGGGTGTGTGATCAGATATTCCTCAGTCTAGAGCACGAACTGAAACGAGTGGATATTTAAATTCCCATTATGTTGTCATTAGCACCCTATCCAATTTTTCGAAAGTAGGGTTCGGTAACGAGTTGGCCCGTGTGAACTGACGACCTGTTAGCTCAATTTCCCGAAGATCAAAGCTGTCGATAACAGCATTGAACAAAAATGGCCAACGGTCGTTGAATCTATCATTATTCTTCTCTTTGTTGTGTCTCAAAATGTTAAAATCTCCCCCTATAATTGTTGGCAAGGCATTTTGTTGACTCGCTCTGACCAATTCCGTAAGAAAAGCTGTTTTGAAATTGTCTTGCGCTGGACCGTAGACAGCCATTAGGATCCATTTAAAGTTATCGATTTTGTTGCATAGATGGAATTTAATGTAAAATTCTCCTTCTACAACCATCGATAAGTCTAGGACAGTCGCATTTATTCCTAATAGAATCCCGCCAGACCGCCCTTTAGGTGGTAGACAATGCCAAACGAAATCCGCACCTCTAGAGAGTCGGTTGAGATTCGTCTTTGACATATCTTGCTTTCCAGTTTCCATTACTGCAATAAAATCTAGCTTATATTCTTTAACTGCATCTGAGATATAACGGTATTTAGCCAAGTCTGAAAGACCTCTGCTATTCCAAAAGAATCCTTTCATTTGGAAACCGATTTTTTGTTATTGTTATGACCTTTTTTCCTAGACGCCTTTGATTTTCTCGAGTGAGCCATCAGGTCACAAATCTTAATGTCCAGCTCCTCATCATCAAAGCCAATTTCTGAAATATCTTGAACTAAGTGCGCGAGAAGGACACTATCTGGTCTAGTATCCTCGTCATCACTTAATTCAAAAGGGTTTGAGTCTGATCGAGTCAGATTGTTGGGGGCACTATTTTTTGGTTCGACCCTGGTCCGAATCATTCTGTGTTTTTCAGAGAACACTTTGTGTCTGTTTTTATTTCCTGTTTTTAGTGCTAAACTTGTTCATATACCAGGCTGTGATTGAAGATTTATTTTGAGAAGTTTTATTTCTTCAATCTGTGTTTGATCTACAAAGAACAGGAATTATTGTGTTTCAGTTTTAAGTTTCCTGAATCCTTTGAGTAGAAAACTAAGTGTTCCAGCTGTTGTGATTGTCTCTTGTGATTGATTAGATACAGAATTTGTAGACCAAGTTTGGTGCATCTGCTCAGAATTTTGTTGAGGTTTCAGGCGTGTAAGATGTTCTGATTTGAATTCTGGCTGTAGCAAGTTGCTGTTGTCTGTTTTCAGTTTTTATGTGAAGAAAGGATTCTTGTCCTGGTTTCAAATGCTGAAGGTTTCAAATCAGCACTGATTTGCAAATCACTCTTGTGGATCAATCTGATTTCAGGTAGTTCAATTGGATCAATTTGGTTAATGATTCTCCTGAAACTAAGTGAAATCCTGATATGTTTTTTGTTGTGCTGGTTTATGAATAGTGCTGATTACAAAATACTCTTGTAGCAATATGTTATCTGTTTAGTCTACTATATTTGAACTAAAGTGGCAATTTGAATTCAGGTTGTAAAATTGGTCCAAATGTGTTTACTGTTTTCAGATCAGTAGTGAGCTTCTGTTCTGTTTTTGATTCAATCATTTTTACATCTGTTGTATTCTAGATTTTGTTATTCAATCTGAAAACTCACTTCTAGGATCATGGTTGAATCTGTTCAGACTTTTCAAGTGTTCTGTTTGAGTGTAATTTGAAGAGTATATTCAAAACTGAACCATTTTCCTGAAGTTGTCGGTTGAGGAACAGTGTTGCTCAGATTGAACTTTCTTCTAAATCTGTGAATCTGTTGGTTTAATGCTATGAAGTTTCAGGATGTCTAAAGTTGAACATGTTCGGTTATAGTATGTGCTGATCCATATATATTTTGTTTTTGAAACCTGTTATTTGATCCAAAGTAAATCAATATACATTGCTGAATTCATTATTTACTATTCACCGTCCGATAATTTCAGAAGTGCATGAATTCAAATTGTAATTGAAGTAAAGTGTTCTGATTTATCTGTTTCACTTGAAATTGATCTCTTGAGTAAGTATCTCTGATAGGTGTTGTCTAGGAACTCGAATCAAAGCTGTTGTTGAGAATTTGACTCTGTTTGAGATTCACATTCATACTATTTGAATTGAGTCTTGAATTTGTGTTTTTAGAGGAGCGTTGGGTGATTTGATTAGGCCATCACTTCGGAAGAAAGTGTCGAGGCGCCTATTCACCCCCTAGTCGCCATTTTGATCCCACAATTGGTATCAGAGCCGGTTTGATCACGAGTTGACCTTTACCGGTTGTGATCCTTTTGGCGACATGGCACTATTTTTCGGTTCCGGCAGTGGCACCTCATCTGGAGGTAGCATGTCTGGTGTGTGTGCTTTTTCTGGGGGTTTTGCTTTGTCTTCTTTGGTCTCTATCACAAAGGAGCAAGTGGACACATTAGACAATGAATAGCTCACTCTGATATTCAAAGAGTTCACTCAATTTTATAATGATAGAAGAGACCAGATGAGAGGAGGCTCTCTAGGGTGCTTCGAGTGTGGAAATTTAAATCAAATTAAAGCCAACTGCCCAAAACTAAAAGCCACAATGAACGTGAACAAACGTATCGAAAAAAAGATAGAAAACCGCTCTACAAAGGCAAAAGAGGAAAGGTGGCAAAAAGAATGGCTCGGGCTTTCATGGCAACACTTAGCGATATCGACAACACTTCGAGCGAAGATCCCAGTTCTGATGAAGATGAACTAGACGAGAAGAAAAAAAGATGGACTTCAACGGCCTCTGCTTCATGACCAACTGCAAGCAAAGCAGCGATGAACCCGACATATCTGAGGTCAGTCTATATTTTGATCAATTACTTGTGCAAAACGATGAATTACATGATGCTATGATTTCTCAAGATAGACTGCTCAAACTTACTGCTAAAGAAAGAAAAGATCAAAAAGCCAAGAATCCTACCCAACCGATCAAGAAACCTCTTTGTGCTTCAGATGAATCTCCTAAGCCAAAACCCAAGAAAACCATGAGATTTGCGCCTGAGACCCATACCCATACACCCAAGAAAGTGTATCATTGTTATTATTGTCATCGGGTGGGTCATTTGATTGGGTTTTGCTTTCGTCGTATCAGGGATGAGCGACGGTCTTTTGCTATGAGTTTTCAGGACATGCACTACCCATCTTTAGTTATGCATGAGTCAGCTTTTCGCTCTCATCGTGATTTTGAGGCTCCTTATGGTTATATGAGTGGCTATGTTCATCGTGGTGTATATCGTACCTCGTATGATGATAGACCACATAGGCATTTTGGCCCTAATCATTTTAGGAGACCTCAGCGAGTTGCTAGGAGACCTCATGCGTAGTATGATTCTCATCACACACAGTCTCCTGCTTTATCTGCTTCTCGGGTTGTTCAGCGCTGGATACCTAAGCATCTTATCTCTGAACCCGACGTTGAGTACTCGAGATTTCACTTCTCTACTTAGGAGAGTGTTTTTGCCCCTCATGGTGTACACCATTCCTCATATGGTGATAGATCACGTGTAAGAGGCTTTGTTGCTCGACAGGTTGGGAGACCTTGTCGTTTTCCAGGATTCGCGCTTTATTGTTAGACCACACACTTTTTATCATGGTTTATCTCCTATGCATGGCAGTTTTTTATTTTGCCTAGATTTCATGTTTTGCGCTATTGGATTCCAAAGAAATTTTTATCTCACCCTCTCATTGAGCATTCAAGAGATACGAGCAAGTTTTGAGGGGGAGCTATGTAGCATTGCATGGGCTTCTGTCATTTGATTAACTGCTTTTACTAGTACATGCTTTGATAATGCCTTTGAACTATTATCTTTAATACTATTGACTTCTTGGCATGTATTCATCTGAGAATTGACATGAGCATGGCTTTTATTTGTGAAAAATTGAAAATGGTCACTATTTAGTCTAGAATCTAGCTTGGATTGGCTGAGTGCTTTTGCTGTCTTTCATACACTTGATAGCTAGGTCCTTTTTACTTGGCTGCTGATATGCAACATGAGTTCATCAAAAAATGAAAATGAAAATGAAGATGAATGAAAAAAATGAGAAATGAATGAAAATGAAGATGAAAATGGAAATGGATGATATTCATGCTTTTGTGTGCTGAATTTTTAAAAGATCGAGGCGGGTTTGCTTTGTGGCACTACTTTGTTCTGGACGGCTTACCATAGCACTTTGGTATGAACCGGGACATTGAGTGTATACCGAGACCATTGCTTTAAGCTTATGATGGTCTTTTACTTGACCTAGGCTTGGCTTGGTCGGTTAGAATAAGGTTGACATGCAAATAACCCTTGGCACAAAAATGAAGAAAAAAATTGATTGAAAATTGAAATTCATTGCATAACATGTTTGCTGAAGCACCTTGGAGTGGGGTACGTAATGGACCCAATGGGTATGGGAGAGCCCGATCTTTCGATGAGAGATGGAGGATGTGGTGAATTTGGTGGAGGCCGACGTTGGCTGCCCGACTACCACAACCAGGATGGTGTGGCGCTTTGAGCGACAGGTACACCGTCTCCTGATAACTACGATTTGGGGGTGGAGGTCGACGTTGTGCTACCCGACTACAACAACCACAAGGATGCCGCGTCTTAGCGATAGTTACACCGACTCCGGTTGTTGCTGCTCTTGGCGTGCCAAGAATAGCCTTGAACCTGCAAGCAATCGAAGAACAAGCAAGAACAAGATGACAAGCAAACACTCACGAATATGATAGAAGTTGGAGTTTTGATTCAAGTAATCGGGCGGTCTAGACGACACGCGCGTTTACAAGGAAGTAGCAGCAGCTAACTTACATCAAACAAAACACGAGTTCTTTTTGTGGCTACTACTTGCTTAAAAGGAAAACTATAAACTCAAGATGGAGTCACGAGTGTTCTTCGGCAGTTTCTAGACGTTTCGTCTGTCCTCTGCCATTGATTCCTGATCCATTAGAAAGTAGATGAAGATACCTTTCCAACAAGTACTTATTTGCTTTAAACAACCTTGGGAGTTGAAAGATATGCTCCATTTAATCTTGGATTTCTACAGTTACAAGAGTCCCTTCGGAAGTACGAATATTTATTGCATTGTTGCCTTCTCCACTCCTAGCTGGTTCAATTCCTAAGCACTTAAGGATAATAAAGTCATCACAAGGCTTTAATAGTACCCTATTGGAAAAATAATTAACTTGAACAGCTAGGAACAAGTTCACCAGATAATTAAGTTCACGTGCACGGGTGCGTGTCATTGGTCCTTGCTTAGGTGTAGGCGGTGAAGGGGCTGCTGTTGTGGTTGTATCAATGGCAATGATGTCCTCATCATCCTTCCCTTCTTGCAATAGAGTCGTCCTCGACTCGAATGTGTCCTCCTCGCGCAATTATGGTTTCAAATCTGCAATGTGAAAAGAGGGACTAACCCTAAAATCTGCAGGCAACTCAATTTTATATGCATTATCATTTATTTTTTGAAGCACTTTGAAGGGTCCAGCAGCTCTTGGTAGCAATTTAGACTTTCTCAAATCCAGAAATCTATCCTTTCTCAAATGAACCCAAACTAAATCACCAGGTTCAAAAGTAACATGCTTTCTACCCTTGCTACCGGCTTGTTGATACTTATCATTCATGGCCTCAATGTGCGTGTCATTGGTCCTTGCTTAGGTGTAGGCGGTGAAGGGGCTGCTGTTGTGGTTGTATCAATGGCAGCGATGTCCTCATCAGTACGCTTATCTTGTGTGTGTTTGCTTAGCTTTTGCATCTCATGCCTTGACATGTCTAGTATGCTAGTCTAAGCGGTGATGCTTTTATTTGCTAAAATCTGAAAATGCTTGCTCATGCTTTTTATTTAGATGGTATACATATGAGGATGTTTTTCATTACTTTAAGATGATATTCAAAGCGAATACTTGATGGTACTGTAATTGCAGTTGCTCATGTCTCAGAAGCTCACATCTCTGCTTTACCCTCTTTTTCCCTCTTTGCATCTTTTTATCTCCTTGATGCCTACATTGTAAAGAGAGAGAAATGATATACATGATGCTTTGACTTTTTGGATTGCTTGGTTAAGGGGGAGCTTTGAGTGCTTGGTTAAGGGGGAGCTTTGATTGCTTGGTTAAGGGGGAACTTTCATATTGAATTGTTGCTTTTGATGTGATGCGCTTTTGATGCTTTGATGCGATGCGCTTTTGATGCTTTGAGCTTTTGATGCTTTTGCTTTGCCTTGCATAAGGTTTTGCTCCAAATAGGGAGATCTTTTACCAAGTGACATGTGTTGCTCCTATGTGAGTTTTTATGGTCACTTGTGCGCGTAACTTGCTATCTCATCATATCTTTGCTTTGGGGTTGTCAATGCACTCATCAAGGGGAAGATTGAGAAACCAAGGGTGGTTTCGGTCTGGATGATGAGTGATTGACAATGATGAGCGACTGAGTGAGAGAATGGTCAAGAGTATGTGGTAAACTGCCCATCTTATCGGCCGATGGCAGGTCATCGACCTTATGGCCGATCAACATGATATTCCACGAATATCCCATACTCGTCACGGTCATCAGCTCTATAGATGATAGGCCATGCTACTAATGTCATATTTTTTGTTCCCTTATCAGTTGTAGGGTCAAACGGATTAGCACGCCTGGGAACACTTATTGAACTTGGTTTAACTGTTATTACTATCGCTATTCCTTGCTACTCACTTTGCCTTCCGAGCTACACCTTCTCTTGGTCAGGACAGGTTCATTTCTTGCAATTGCCACCACCCTCCACTTGGTTCATCACCTGTAGGCCGGTGACCTCACTGCGGCGTGGTAAGAACACTTGCAAGCGTGGGTAAGGCGCTTGATGGATTGCTTCCACCACACACCCACCACCCCACCTAGCTGTTTTCCATAAGGATTATTCTTTGTTGTTTTGTCTTTTCACTAACATGGCAGCACTTATTGTACAACGTGTCTTGAGCACTCACATGGACCAAGATGACCGGGCACAACGGAACAATCTGTTTCAGACCTTCTTCGTCGTCAATGACCGTCGTGTACGCGTCATCATAGACAGCGGTAGTTGCAACAATTTGGTGAGCCACGACATGGTAACGAAGCTTCAACTTCCCACACGTGCGCATCCACACCCTTACCATGTGCAATGGTTCAACAATAGCGGTAAGGTCAAGGTAACACAAACTACTCACATCGAATTTTCCATTGGTACATAATTCGGAGTTGTTGATTTTGATGTAGTACAAATGCAAGCATGTTCTCTATTACTTGGTAGACCTTGGGAGTATGATACTGATGCTACACACCATGGTAGGAGCAATAAGTACACATTTATGTATAAAGGAAAGAAAGTCACATTACTTCCTATGACTCCTGCTGAAATTGTGAAATTTGAACAAGAAAAACATGCTAAGGACGCACACACGAGCAAACAACCTTCTCAAAATCAGCAAGTAGCTAAAACACTTTCGAGGCAACAAAAAGATATAGTTGCTTCTCCTTCTTCATCACAAGTTATTAATCTGAAAGAACGTGTCATGCTTGCAACTAAAACTAACCTTGCAGTACGTAGTTTTCTTGGTCTTGCAGGTTTCTACTGGCGTTTTGTGAAAGATTTCAGCACAATAGCCGGTCCTTTGCATGAGTTGACCAAGAAGGGAGTTACTTTTACTTGGGAACCAGCACAAGAACAAGTTTTTGCCGCACTCAAGGATCGTCTTACACATGCACCTCTACTTCAGCTACCCGACTTCAGTAAGCCTTTTGAGTTAGAATGTGATGCTAGTGGTTTTGGAATAGGAGGTATGCTGCTACAAGGAGGTAAACCCGTGGCCTATTTTAGTGAGAAATTACATGGTCCACAGTTGAATTATTCTACCTATGATAAGGAATTATATGCCTTAGTGCGTGTGCTTGAAACTTGGCAACATTACCTTTTGCCTAAGGAGTTTATTATTCATTCGGATCATGAAGCATTGAAGCATATACGTAGTCAAGCAAATCTGAATAAACGACATGCTAAATGGGTAGAATTTATTGAGACTTTTCCATATATCATTAAGCATAAGAAAGGGAAAGATAATGTGATTGCTGATGCTTTATCTAGACGTTATACATTGCTTTCTCAACTTGATTATAAGATCTTTGGTTTAGAAACATTGAAGGACATGTATGCTACTGATTTGGACTTCAAAGATGATTTTGCAAATTGTACAGATGACCGTGCTTGCAACAAATATGTGCTGAATAATGGATATTTTTTTCGTGCTAACAAGTTATGTGTGCTGGCTAGCTCTCTTCGCTTGTTGTTATTACAGGAAGCACATGGTGGTGGTTTGATGGGTCATTTTGGATCAAAGAAAACCGAAGATGTTCTGTCCACACACTTATATTGGCCTAGGATGAGACGAGATGTTGAGCACTATGTGGCACGATGCACTACTTGCAATAAAGCTAAGTCCCGTCTAAACCCACATGGTCTTTATATGCCTCTGCCCGTTCCTAGTGTACCTTGGGAGGATATTTCTATGGATTTTGTGTTAGGATTACCTAGAACTAGGCGGGGGAGAGATAGTATTTTTGTGGTGGTAGATCGGTTCTCTAAAATGGCGCATTTTATACCTTGTCACAAGAGCGACGACGCTACCAATGTTGCTGATTTGTTTTTCAGAGAGGTCATACGCTTGCATGGAGTTCCCAATACCATCATTTCAGATCGTGATGCTAAATTCTTAAGTCATTTTTGGAGGACGTTGTGGCATAAGTTGGGGACGAAGCTGCTGTTTTCTACTACTTGTCACCCCCAAACGGATGGGCAAACGGAGGTCGTCAACCGTACATTGTCCACCATGTTGAGGGCTGTTTTGAAGACCAACTTAAAGCTCTGGGAAGAGTGTCTACCTCATATTGAGTTTGCATATAATAGGTCAGTACACTCCACTACTAAGGTAAGTCCGTTTCAAGTGGTCTATGGCCTTAATCCGCGTGCTCCTATTGATTTGCTACCATTGCCACCCTCTGAAAAATTGAATTTTGATGCTACTACACGTGCTGAATTATTGCTTAAGATGCATGAAACTACTAAAGCAAACATAGAGAAAATGAATGAGAAATATCGTGCTTACGGTAGTAAGGGTAGAAAAGTGATAACATTTGAACCGGGTGATCTTGTTTGGTTGCACTTGCGCAAGGATCGTTTTCCTGATTTGAGAAAGTCTAAATTGATGCCCCGTGCTGATGGTTCTTTCCGTGTGCTTGAGAAGATAAATGATAATGCATATAAACTTGAGTTGCCTGCAGCTTTTGGGGTTAGTCCCACATTTAACATTTCATATTTAAAGCCCTATTTGGGAGATGACGATGAGCTTGAGTCGAGGACGACTCCAATTCAAGAGGGGGAGGATGATGATGACATCACTTCACATAATACACACATGGAGCCTCCACCTACAATTCAATTACAAGGACCAATCACACGCGCCCGTGCCCATCGCTTGAACCATGAGGTTAAGTCTTTCCTTAGAAACTATGTTAATATTTGTTTGGACGGGATGCTACTGAATACTAGTGATATTTTGTTGCTTAGGAACATGGGAGATGAAATAGAAGAGTTGGAGTTGAAGACGGAGTCGCACGGATGATTTGAAGTCAAGAATTCGCTGGTTCGGACTACATCGACCACCATGCACCAAAATGGGCATAACTTCCTCATACGAAGTCCGATTGGTGCGTTCTTGGACTTTTTGGAAAGCTAAGGAGAAGATGGATCTTTTGGCGTTGGTTTCGCCTCATTTGGAGTCTCAAGCCGTCCTGTGTGTTTAAAACAGTCCTGCGTGACAGAATTGGGCCGTGTTGGCCCATAGTCCGAGTCTATACGCCTTCTAGCCCATAGCCCGAGTCTGTACGCCTTCTACAGGCTGCCCACACCTTATATACTCACGCCAGCCACCTTTAGGGTTAGGTTTTGCTTTGTTTGCATCTACACTTGTGTGTTTAGATCACGCTCCTGCACCGGACCGATTGGCTCCTGCATCAGCGATTGTGAAACCTCTCCTCTTCATAGTTTATCTGTGATTTGGCATTCGACTTGTATCCTTCCTGTTCTTGCTTGTGTTCTTGGGTTCTCTTGCAGGAATTAGCCTTCGTGGCGAGGCCAATCGCGCCTGCGTGGTTGATAACCAACGGAGACAGTGGTGTAGCAATTGCAAGGTTTTGATCCGCCGGACCGGAGCCTTGGATCGTCAACGTCGAGATTCTCCACCAATCCAAGTTATCCTTTACCTAGCGGAAGATCGAGACCAATCCCTCATTAGCTCCTCAGTTGGTGCTTGGCTGGTAGAGGGCGGTAGTCGGTTGGTGGATTCAGCGGCCGATGGCTAATGATTGAAGTCGTCCGAGGTCAAGGGCTGATGGGTAGTCAATGGTTGAAGTCGATCGAGCAGAGTTTGCGAGAAACCAAGGGTTGTTTCGGTCTGGATGATGAGTGATTGACAATGATGAGCGACTGAGTGAGAGAATGGTCGAGAGAATGTGGAGTGCATAGTGGGTATCGATGTGAAGTAAAGATGTGGCTGCCGAGGGTTTCGACAGTGCGTCGCATTCTTGTTTTGGCTTGTCTTGTTTGTACAGGATGGATATGCTAACAGACTGTCGACGGTGGGTGATCGAGGGTCGAGCGGGGAGCTTGATGCCGAGGATCAAGGAGGCCGGGCGAAGTTTGGGTAGATCTCAAAAGTGCATGAAGAGACGGAGCGAGACTCAGACGGACGGCTGACGGACGGACGGCTGCCTGTGACAGCGTGTCGACCGTGTTCGCGAGAGGGAGGCCAGGACAAGCATTCACGTGGTTCGAGGGGATCGGGAGCGGAAGTGGCTTGCTGGCGCTCGGAGTCGTGAAGCGGTGTCACGAGTCGAGGAGCTGAAAAGGCTTTGTCGGTTTTTGCTGAAAACCGTCGAAACATTTACTGTTTTTACTATTTCAATAAAATAGTGTCGAAATGTTAGTTTAATTTTTTAGTGTCTTAGTATATATTTTTAGTGTATTTTTGGAATGTATATTCTGAAAATATACTAAAAAGGAGTCAAATGTAATTTTCTTTTTAGTAATAGGGTTTATTCAATTTTCAGTTTTCAGACTTGTAATTAGGAAAAGTCTAGGGGGCTGATTGCATTTTGGCCTTCTAGAACATTTGGGGTTGGTGGATATAAATATCCCCTCCTCTTGGCCGGTCATCGGTGGCGGATAAACCAGAAATTTCTTTTAGCCAAAAATTTAGATCAAACACGGAAGCAAAACTGCTTTTTACTTGCTCGTGTGTTCATCCGGGCTTTTCTGGAGTTCTTGCCCTCAACGGTGAACAGCACCTCGGTGAACAGCACCTCTGTGTTTGCCGGATGTCAACATGATTGCCAGCAAATGAATCGCTACAGCGCAGAGGGAGATTTGCCGCTACAGGAGCCCAGCGCCAGAGCAGATCTTTGCCGATCGAGTTATAGTGTTGCTGTTGCTTTTGCCGAACGAGTCACAGCTTTGCCGACAATGTGGCTTTTCTGTTCATTGTCAAAGCGCTGAATAGGATGCAAGCGTTGCACTTCTGCAAATTTCAGCGAATTTTCAGCATCAGTTCAGATAAGTTTTGTTTTCATTTCATCTGAGTTTTTGTCGATCTAACTAGTCTATTTTTGGGTTGTCAATATCCTGAATTCCTTTCAACTTCTATAGATGTGATGAATTCAGAAATCAGTTTAGTATTCAGATAAACTCTTGTCTATGCATTTTCTGTTTCAGAGTTCTAGCTTAACTCATAATTTGTTGTGAAGATTAGTTGCTTCCTGTGGTCATTCATGTATGAATATGATTTGAAGCAGTGTGATATGTTGATGAACTGAAGTTATTTTCCTGCTGAGTGATGTACAATTGGCTGTTTCAATTATCCTGCCATCCTTGGTTGATTGTGGAACAAATCTGTATTTCTTGAGTTGTGGTTTGAGAGATGAAGTAAAAGTTCAGTAATACTCATCTTACTGATGTTGGTTCATGTTCTAGTGTTTGGTCTGGATATTGATGTTTACATGATCTGTTCTTGAGTTCATAATGTGAAAATGTTTTCTGAAAACTGTATGTTAGTTTTCTAACTGAATTAATCATTCTGTGTTTTTCAGAGAACACTTTGTGTCTGTTTTTATTTCCTGTTTTTAGTGCTAAACTTGTTCATATACCAGGCTGTGATTGAAGATTTATTTTAAGAAGTGTTGTAGCAATTGTGTTAGCTACAGCACAGGTTTGTATGTGTGTATACGGAATGTAAAATGAACCTCGAAGGGTTTTCTCAGAGGGAGAAATGATTTATACTGGTTCGGGCCTCACCTAGGAGATAATAGCCCTACGTCCAGTTTGTAGTGGATTTAGCATGGTATGCCTTGGTGTGGAGAAGTGAACTCCAGGGTCTCATGGCCCCTGGAGAGGGTGTCCTGTTACAAGGGCTTGGCCCTGCTTTTATAGGCACGCAGGCCTTAAGGAAAAGACCAAAATGCAATCTATAAGCCCTAGGCTCATAGGGGTAAAAAGGGAAAAGGGAGCTAGCTACTGTGCAAAAGTGCTTTACAGCTTTACAGATGTGTCAAACAACGTCACACTTTGACCAGCTAAACGACATACCAGGGGTGGAGGGGCCACCGGTATGGCCTCTACACTGTAGTGAGGCGTAGATATTTCTTGGGTTCGGAGTAGGGGCCGGAGCTCTTCTGGCGGAGGCTATGAAGGAGGCTTCGAAGTACACTCCAAAGGGGGCTTCGAAGCATACTCTGAACTGGGCTCCGAACTGGGGTCTCGAAGACTTGGCCTTGAACTGGCCGGACAGGGTCCGAAGACTGGCTCTGAGGAGCTCCGAAGGGAACTCGAAGGTTAACTCCGAACAAGGCTCGAAGGCTAACTCCGGACAAGGCTCGGAGGCTAGCTTCGAAGTTAGCCTGAAACAGCTTCTGGCAATCTTCAAGGAATCTTGAGGGCTTCGCTCCGGAGGGCTTCGCTCCAGAGGGCTTCGACGTGAACCTTGAGGCTTGGAAACAGCTTCTTTGGGAAGATACAGGCTTCGACAGTGTTGGGATCCGGGCCGAAGGCTGTCGGAGGCTGACGTCATTTGGCCCCTGTTCAAGGGGAAACTATTCCCCCAACAGTAGCCCTTCGCGTGCACGCCTTCAGGACGAAGGGGTGTGCGCGCCCTTTGGAAAAATGACCCAAAAATTACATCTTCAGAGAAAACATGCCTTCGGAGCTTGGACCGAAGGTAACTTCGAAATTCGCAGGTAATAACTGCCTGCGTCAGCTGTCAGAATGACCTCGGGGAGATCAACTGGCTCCGCAACGGCTAGAAAATTGACCGTTACCCTGCGCTGGGCCGCTTCGCCTTCGCTGGAGGCCCACCTGCCAGTGGGTTCGGCCCACGAACCGTCAGAATTCTTACCGCCTATAAATAGGGGTTTACCGCGTGCGGCTTCGACACGCTCTCATTTGCTTTCTTCTCAGTGCCTTACATCCTTCGCTCTCTTCTCCTCCTTGAATTCGCGCGAAGCACCCCTCGCTAGCTTTAGCACCTCACGCCGAAGTCCCACAAAAATGCCGAAGAAGGCAGCTTCGAAGGCCTTGGCCTTGGGCCCGAGCTCGAGCTCCGCCCAACTGCAGGCAGCGGCGGCTGCGGCAGCGAAGCCTACACCGAGGCGGCTGGGCCGAGGGACCTTCGGACGCCATCCGACAAATTTGAGAAAACGCTGGAGATGAGGGCCTCGATCTCCACAGAGGAATCTTTCCAGAGGGCCTGCGAAGGGAGGATTGCAGTGAAGATCCAACTCAGAGTCCCAGAGAAGTCGGAGGCCATACTGTAACACCCCAGAAATTAAAAAGGATTAAAATAAAGGAAAAATATTATTTAAATCATTTCTGGATTTATTTATTAAAGGAAAATCACAAAAGAACCCAAATAAAGCCAAACAGGGAGAAATACTCAAAATCTGGACTTGAAAATTTTATGAGATAAACTAGAAGCCAAGATATAATTTTAGGAATTTTTACAAATTTTTACCAACAGTGATTCAACCCTTAATCAAATAAATGAATTACTGGAATTATTTTAAATCAGAAATCAATTTTAATCCTTCATGGGCCTCAACCCCGAAACCTCCCTCAGCCCGGCCTAGCCCATCCATGAGCCACTGACGAGTGGGTCCCGCCTGTCGGCGCCGCTCCCCTCTCTCCTCCCGCCCGCGCCCCGCCTGGCCCCATGTGTCAGCCTCCTCTCGCTCGCCCTCGCTCCCTGACACCCGTGGCCCGCCTGTCGGCGCTGTTGTCTTCACGCTCGGCCACTGACAGGTGGGGGCCACCTGTCAGGATCTTCTTCCCCGATGGAAGGGGATCCCCTCTCTCCCGCCGGCGACCCCCACCTTCCAAATCCGCCGCCCGTATCCGTTTTCGCCAAATTGACCGAGGGATCGCCTTCTCCGACCGCCGGAGATCTCATTCCATCGATGGCCGACGCGTTTTCACGCTTATGGAAAGCTTCCCGAAGCTTTTGGTAACCCTCGCCGGAGATGGAAATAAACCTTCGGGTTTCCCCGGTTTAACCTTCCATCCTCGCCGCCGGTGACCCCTATTTAAGCCCCTCCCCTCACCGCACTCACCCCACACCAGCAAAGCCATTCTCGAGCGAAAGCAGAGCGCCGTCGCCCTTCTTTCGAGCTTTGGTTCGGTTTCAACTCCGGCCGCCGCTCGCCGTCGATCCCGGCCTCCTCCACCCTAGCCACCGCCCCCATATGGTCCGCCGGCGTCCACCCGTCCTCGGCCACGCCTCCATCAGTCGTAAAGACCACCGGATCTACGTCGCCGACGACCACCCGAACGACCCTCGCCGTCTACCCTCGCCGCCGGCCACCATCCTTCGACTACCCTCGCCGCCATAGGTATGGTTGGAATCGCCGTAACCCCCTCATTCCATTTTTGCTGGTAGCTAGGACTTAGCCCCCTCACCGTCGCCGCCGTGGCCGCACCCGAGCCCGCCGTCGCCGGAGACGAAGGGGGTACGCGCCCCCTTACGGCGTGCCGTGCCGGATCGAGCCACGACCGTCCGATCACGATCGGAGGGCTAGGATTAGATCCCTCCGGGATTTAATCTAGGCCCTCGGATCTGGTCAAAGTGGTATCGTGTGCTCTCGGCCGTCGATCGCAACTTAAAACGCTGGAGCGATCTGGTGCGTCCACGCGTACCCCTTCGCTACGATTTAATCACAGCCGTCCGATTTCATTAAAACCCTCCCGCCTCGCGCTCAGCCGCCAGATCTGGATCCTACGGCTCTGGATCGGCCGGTCCACGCGCACAGTAGCGCGGTCCACCGTGGGCTTGGCTCACCGTGGACCAGAACCCATTTCTAGTTTTAAATAAAATTCAGAAAATAGTTTAGACTTTGAAAATTCATATCTTGCTCATTTTAACTCCAAATTTCACCATTCAAATTTTGTTAAATTCAGTAAATTATTCTCTACACTTTAATGCCATAAAAACAGTATGTCACTGTTACCCAAAATATTTTAGCAAATAAAAGAATAGAAACCCCTAGGATAAATTATTAATTCAGCAAAATAAATTAGGAAAAATCCTAAAAAGCTAAACTTTACTGTTTTATGCAAAAACTCAGAATATTAAAATCTTACTTCACATAAAAACACCCACAACTATGTATGTTCTTTTATGTGGTGGATTTTATCTGTTTATTGAATGTATTATTTATTTTTCCGTATCGAGAAGACTACAACGTCGTCGAAGATCCCGAGTTTTACCCCGAGGTTCCTCCATCCCCATTTGCTGATCAAGGCAAGTCATCGACCTTCTCTGTGGAAACAGTTGATCATAATTGAGCCCATGTTTTAATGAATTATCGCTATAACCCATAGGTTAATATTGCATTAGTCCAATAATCAAGCCTTACACTTATATTAGATCCCCGTCCTTGTGTGCAAACCCAAGCCATACTTATTGAGCCTTAACTCCTTGTCACTCTACTATAAAAATATTAGCTAGTGCCCTATGTACCGGCACAACTGCTATAGGTTAAAAAGAACGAGTCGTAGATAGCTGGATTCTGTATATGAATTTCCCTGTTATTCTCGTCTCTGGACTCTGTTGGAGTTGGCTAGGTTATAAGTATGGTGGGTTCCGGGTGCAAGCTCGGGCACTGGTTTGTCGCACCCGGGGCACTATAAGGACCGGTCTGCGGGATCTGTTGCAAAGCACTTCCGTACCAACCACAAGTCTAATGGGTAAGTCCTAACTAGAAGTATGGAATACTCCGGCTTGATGCACCATAGAGGAGGGGGCAAGGGGCTAGCCTGCGGGCGACTTGTACCGACGAGGCTCAAGGGGGGGTATGGTGGGGCTCCGATGCGTCGGGACACCATATGAAACCCATAAGAGGGTGCTATTGAGTCGGGGAGGACTATATGGAAGGTTTTGGCACGAGTTCCCGTGTGATGGGTCATCTCGTTACACTTCGGTGTAGGTGATGAGTGCGTGCCTTGTGGGTACAGTGGTACATCTCTGATCAGAGTAATTCAATCTTTTCGAAAAGCCGAGCCCACGGTCAAGGGCGGGTTGTGTGACTACTCGCAGTTAGTTTACAATTGTTTGAATGTTCAAGTTATTCATGGCACGTAAGGACTGTTGAGCGAGGTGGGGCTGACTGTACCCCTCGAGTTAGAAGATGATGATGCACACACACATGTTTACTTTTCCGTACTAATTAATTTGCCCACATTTAAAGCTTTACAATTATGCTGCTTCCGCTAAATTAGCCACTATCTCCCTTGTTATTACCTTGCATTATATTTGCATTCGGTGGCTTGCTGAGTACATCTGTACTCACCCCGTTGACTTACAACATCAGAGCCCGTCTACTACGAGGAGGATGAAGGTCTGGAGTAGCGACCCAGTCAAGGCGAGACTGGAAGGAGGCGTTCATCTAGGACCCTTGTTTTATTAGTTTCTCTTCATCTTTATTCACTTTTGTATTAATGCGGTCTATGAACCGTGAATGATTGCCCGTATTGTACGTGGTCGCATGATGAACATCTTGTTTTATTGATTTTCTATGGAATTTCAATAAAGTTCTGATTTATTAAATCGGGGCGCGACAAGATGGTATCAGAGCCGACTTGACTGTAGGAAGCCAAACAGACCTGACCCTAGGACCTATATTTACTATATTTTCCTACAAACACTGCTTATCCTCTCATCTTCCGAGGTTTTCACAAAAAATTTTCTCTCTTTTGTAGATACCGGTTCACACCATGAGCGGGACTCTTCGTGACGAGGCCGGATTCATCCGCGAGCTTCGCTTGCTCGTCGACTTTTTGGGGTTTACCCATGAGCCTGCGTTCCACGAGATCTTTCCCGATGCGAACGAGAGCTACTGCGAGGTCACGGTTGTGATCCGCCCCTCCTCCACGCAGCCACCCTTCTACACCCATGGAGTTGGAGGACCTTCATTCGTGGTGGCCAGCCAGCGAGCCGCTCTTCAGTCCCTCGCCGAGCTTCGACTGGTATACGACTGCCACCTCCGCGACACCGTCTACCGCTTCATGCCCATGCGCACACCCGGGAGTCACCGCAGCATCTACATCAGTCCCCTCACGCAGAGCAGCTCCGCCATCACCCGCACGATGAGACTCTTGGAGGCCATGGACAACCTCCACACAGAGGTCGTCCTCGACGCAGACAGCCAGCACGACACCATCGACTTCTACCGCCACACTTCGGAGAACCTGACCCGTGAGAATGCCGAGCTCCGTCGACAGCTTGAGCAGAACCCTCTGTTGACCCTTGAGGTGGAGGAGTTGAGGCGTCAGAACGAGCTCCTACGCCAGGGCGCCATGGTCCACACCCAGCTCCGTCAGCAGCTCAGAGAGTTGAAAAAGGACATAGAGGAGATCGCACCTCTTCCGCCTCGCAGGAAGAAACCCCTTCGGATCCCCACTGTGAGGCCCAAGAGGATCTCCCGCAGCGCACCACCCGCCGGACCGTCCAGTTCCTCGACCCCGACCGTCTCCCACGAGCCCGAGATCGAGCCGTCCCCCGAGCTGCCATAGACGTAGTTTTACGATTGATTGTTATTTTTATTATTACTTGCTTGTATTAGCATTCATGTCAAAACATAAGGCATGAATGAAGAAATAAATAAATGTAACCGCGAGAACGGTACCCTTTTGAAATAAAATATAAAGAAGTTCACTAAAATAAATGTGTATACTCTGAAAACTCCAGGATGACCAACACTCAGGGTTCAGACGCTCCTCAGAACGGAGGAGATAGTGGCAACCTGCCACAATGGGGAGCCACCGGGCAAAGGCAAGCCCCGGTCGCCAATCACCCCACTTTGGCTGAGATGATGGCCACCCAGAACCAGCTGGTCTCAGCCCTTTTGCACCAGATGCAGCAGCAGCAGCAGCAGATGCAAGAGCAGCAGACGCATCTTTTCCGCCTCCACCAACAGCCCGAGCTGCCCCGACCTGCCACACCAGCTCCCGCTCCCGCGTCGCAGCTCTCGGAGTTCCTCCGAGTCCGCCCACCGACCTTCTCGAGCACCACCAACCCCATGGAGGCTGGGGATTGGTTGCGAGCTATCGAGAAGAAGCTCGACCTCCTGACCTGCACTGAGCAGGAGAGGGTGGCCTTCGCCACCCACCAGCTTCATGGTCCCGCCGCAGAATGGTGGGACAATCATCGTGAGACCCTGCCCGAGGGCCACGCCCCTACTTGGGCAGAATTCTCGGCCGCCTTTCGTGCCGCCCACATCCCCGACGGCATCATCGCCCAAAAGCAACAAGAGTTCCGAGACCTGCAGCAGGGGAGCAGGTCTGTCACAGAGTACCTGCACGAGTTCAACCGTCTGGCCAGGTACGCACCTGAGGAGGTCCGTAAGGATGCGGCCAGACAGGCCAAGTTCCTCCGGGGACTGAAGGATGAGTTGTCCCTACATCTTATCTCCGGAGATTTCACCAACTTCCAAAAGTTGGTGAACAAGGCTATCATGCAGGAGACCCAGCAGAACAAGGTCGACCTGAAGAAGAAGCGAATGATTGCCTTCAGGCAAAACCAGGGCATGGCCCAGAGGCCCCGTTTTGTTCCACCTCCACCAGCACAGCAGTACCACCCCTGCCCTGTGTATCGTCCGGCGCCACCAGCCGCCAATGCCGGAGCCAGCCAACCTCGTCCCGCTCCCGCCGCACCAATCGTCCCAGCTGCCCCGGCCAAGAAGCCGGAGGTTTTGAGAGACAGGCATGGCAAGCCTGTGGTATGCTTCAACTGCCGCCAGGAGGGACACTACTCCCATCAGTGCCCTCATCCCAAGCATGCTCAAGGCGTCGCCTCCAACCCCGCCATCCGCGCCAAGGTGAACCACGTCACCGCCGAGGAAGCTCAGGCCGCACCAGAGATTGTCATGGGTAAGTTTATGGTTCATTCATCGCTTGCAGTGGTATTATTTGACACCGGAGCTACCCACTCCTTTATATCAACTGCTTTTGTGGAAAATAATGCCCTGGACATAAGTGAACTACCCAGGCCAGTATTAATAGCTACCCCGGGCAAGCAAACCCTTGCCTGTTCCTTTAGTCCAAGGGTATGGGTAGAAATCCAAGGCACGATATTTTGGGCCGACCTCATTCTAATAGAATGCCAAGGTTTGGATCTCATCCTAGGGATGGATTGGCTAAACAAACACCAAGGTGTGATAGAATGTGCCCAGAGAAAAGTGACTGTGACTGATGAAGAAGGGACTATAGTCACATTCCAGATGCCAAGCATGAAGGCCGGAAGGACAAGACTACATCAGATTTCCTTGGAAGAGATACCAGTAGTCAGCGAGTACCCGGACGTATTCCCAGAGGACCTACCAGGAATGCCACCCAAGAGGGACATCGAGTTCAGGATTGACTTGGTGCCCGGAACCACCCCTATTTATAAGCGACCATACCGGATGGCCGCTAATGAATTAGCTGAGATGAAGCAGCAATTGGAGGATCTTGAAAGGAAAGGTTACATCCAACCAAGCACATCGCCATGGGGTGCTCCCGTCATCTTCGTCGAGAAAAAGAAGACAAGGCAAAGCGTATGTGTGTGGATTATCGCGCATTGAATGAAGTAACAATCAAGAATAAGTACCCGTTGCCTCGGATCGATGATCTCTTCGACCAGCTAAAAGGAGCTACAGTATTCTCGAAGATCGACTTACGATCTGGTTATCACCAGTTACGGATCCGAGAGGAGGATATACCCAAGACTGCCTTCACCACCCGTTATGGGTTATATGAGTGCACGGTTATGTCCTTTGGATTGACCAACGCCCCCGCATTCTTCATGAATATGATGAATAAAGTGTTCATGGAGTATTTGGACAAGTTCATCGTGGTCTTCATAGACGACATCCTCATTTATTCCAAGGACCAGAAAGAGCACGAGACTCACCTCCGGTTAACCCTAGGAAAATTAAGGGAACACCAATTGTATGCCAAGTACAGCAAATGCAAGTTTTGGACGGCAGAAGTAAAGTTCCTTGGACACATCATCTCTGCGCAAGGAATCGCAGTAGACCCTGCCACCGTAGAAGCATTTACGGATTGGTTGCCACCCACGAACGTATCTGAGATACGAAGTTTTCTGGGTTTGGCCGGATATTATCGAAGATTCATCGAGAATTTTTCTAAGATAGCCAAGCCAATGACCAAGTTGTTGCAGAAAGGAGAGAAGTTTGAATGGACTCCTGAATGCGAGGAAAGTTTCCGCACTCTCAAGACCCGTTTGGTGTCTGCACCTATACTGACCCTACCGGATATCCGCAAAGACTTCCATGTCTATTGCGACGCATCTCGCCAAGGATTGGGATGTGTTCTTATGCAAGATGGGAAGGTTATCTCTTATGCCTCCCGTCAGTTGAGACCTCATGAGTTGAATTATCCGACCCATGATTTGGAATTAGCCGCCGTAGTGCACGCCCTTAAGATTTGGAGGCACTATTTGGTTGGAAATCGATATGAGATCTTTACGGATCACAAGAGCTTGAAGTATATCTTCACACAGCCAGACCTGAACTTGAGGCAAAGACGATGGTTGGAACTAATCAAGGACTATGACTTAGGTATTCACTACCACCCCGGAAAAGCAAATGTGGTAGCTGATGCCTTAAGTCGCAAGGGATATTGCACAGCCATGATGATTCAAGAACACGCACCCTTGTTATGTAGGGAGATGGAAAAGTTGAATCTTGGAGTGACCACCAGAGCCTATTTAGCCACCTTGGAGACTCAACCTATATTGTTCGAACAAATCCGTGAAGCTCAGTTGGAGGACCCGGATATAGCTGCCATTAGGAAGAACATGAGACAAGGGAAAGCCCCCGGATTTTCAGAGGACGAGAATGGCACCATCTGGTTTGGACCCCGGATATGTGTGCCGGATAAACCTGAGATAAAGACCCTTATCCTAAGAGAAGCCCATGAGACATTGTACTCCATTCATCCCGGCAGTACCAAGATGTACCAAGATATGAAGGAACGTTATTGGTGGGTTAGCATGAAAAGAGAGATTGCCCAGTTTGTCGCCGAATGTGACACCTGCAGAAGAGTAAAAGCTGAACATCATAGGCCTGCAGGATTGTTACAGCCACTTAAAGTGCCGGAATGGAAGTGGGAAGAGATCGGTATGGATTTCATCACCGGATTACCAAAGACCCAACTTGGGTATGATTCTATTTGGGTGATCATCGATCGGCTTACGAAAGTAGCTCATTTCATAGCCGTCAAGACGACCTTTAGTGGCCCCAAGCTTGCAGAGCTATATATGGCCCGGATCGTATGTCTTCATGGAGTGCCTAAGAAGATAGTGTCTGACCGAGGAAGTCAGTTTACCTCTCGTTTCAGGAAGAACCTTCAAGAGGAGATGGGCACGAGATTGAATTTCAGTACCGCCTACCACCCTCAGACAGACGGACAAATAGAAAGGGTAAACCAAATATTAGAGGATATGCTTCGAGCATGTGTTTTGGATTTTGGAGCCACTTGGGATAAGAGCTTGCCGTACGCTGAATTTTCATACAACAACAGCTATCAAGCTAGCCTTCAGATGTCTCCTTTTGAAGCCCTATATGGACGTAAGTGCAGAACGCCACTACTTTGGGACCAAACCGGTGAATCCTAAGTATTCGGAACAGACATTCTTCGTGAAGCTGAAGAGAAAGTATGGATCATCAGAGATCGACTCAAGACAGCCCAATCACGACAGAAGAGCTACGCAGACAATCGTCGCCGAGACCTAGCTTTTGAAGAAGGAGATCATGTCTACCTACGAGTTACGCCTCTCCGTGGTACTCAACGGTTTAACATGAGAGGAAAGTTGGCCCCTCGATATATTGGACCATTCCCCATTATCCGACGCCAAGGCGAAGTAGCTTATCAGTTGGAATTACCGCCCTCATTGGCTGGAGTGCATGACGTGTTTCACGTTTCCCAACTCAAGAAGTGTCTTCGCGTCCCCACAGAGCAAGTGGACCTTCAGCAGTTGGATGTCCAAGAAGATCTGACCTATGTGGAAAAGCCGGTCAAGATATTGGAAGTCAAAGAAAGAACCACCAGGAGTCGAGTAATCCGCTTTTGCAAAGTGCAGTGGAGCAATCATCCGGTAGAAGAAGCTACATGGGAAAAGGAAGATGAACTCAAGGCACAGCATCCTGAGCTATTCGAGGATTGATCCGAATCTCGAGGACGAGATTCTCTGTAAGGGGGATAGGATTGTAACACCCCAGAAATTAAAAAGGATTAAAATAAAGGAAAAATATTATTTAAATCATTTCTGGATTTATTTATTAAAGGAAAATCACAAAAGAACCCAAATAAAGCCAAACAGGGAGAAATACTCAAAATCTGGACTTGAAAATTTTATGAGATAAACTAGAAGCCAAGATATAATTTTAGGAATTTTTACAAATTTTTACCAACATTGATTCAACCCTTAATCAAATAAATGAATTACTGGAATTATTTTAAATCAGAAATCAATTTTAATCCTTCATGGGCCTCAACCCCGAAACCTCCCTCAGCCCGGCCCAGCCCATCCATGAGCCACTGACGAGTGGGTCCCGCCTGTCGGCGCCGCTCCCCTCTCTCCTCCCGACCGCGCCCCGCCTGGCCCCATGTGTCAGCCTCCTCTCGCTCGCCCTCGCTCCCTGACACCCGTGGCCCGCCTGTCGGCGCCGTTGTCTTCACGCTCGGCCACTGACAGGTGGGGGCCACCTGTCAGGATCTTCTTTCCCGATGGAAGGGGATCCCCTCTCTCCCGCCGGCGACCCCCACCTTCCAAATCCGCCGCCCGTATCCGTTTTCGCCAAATTGACCGAGGGATCGCCTTCTCCGACCGCCGGGGATATCATTCCATCGATGGCCGACGCGTTTTCACGCTTATGGAAAGCTTCCCGAAACTTTTGGTAACCCTCGCCGGAGATGGAAATAAACCTTCAGGTTTCCCCGGTTTAACCTTCCATCCTCGCCGCCGGTGACCCCTATTTAAGCCCCTCCCCTCACCGCACTCACCCCACACCAGCAAAGCCATTCTCGAGCGAAAGCAGAGCGCCGTCGCCCTTCTTTCGAGCTTTGGTTCGGTTTCAACTCTGGCCGCCGCTCGCCGTCGATCCCGGCCTCCTCCACCCTAGCCACCGCCCCCATCTGGTCCGCCGGCGTCCACCCGTCCTCGGCCACGCCTCCATCGGTCGTAAAGACCACCGGATCTACGTCGCCGACGACCACCCGAACGACCCTCGCCGTCTACCCTCGCCGCCGGCCACCATCCTTCGACTACCCTCGCCGCCACAGGTATGGTTGGAATCGCCGTAACCCCCTCATTCCATTTTTGCTGGTAGCTAGGACTTAGCCCCCTCACTGTCGCCGCCGTGGCCGCACCCGAGCCCGCCGTCGCCGGAGACGAAGGGGGTACGCGCCCCCTTACGGCGTGCCGTGCCGGATCGAGCCACGACCGTCCGATCGCGATCGGAGGGCTAGGATTAGATACCTCCGGGATTTAATCTAGGCCCTCGGATCTGGTCAAAGCGGTATCGTGTGCTCTCGGCCGTCGATCGCAACTTAAAACGCTGGAGCGATCTGGTGCGTCCACGCGTACCCCTTCGCTACGATTTAATCACAGCCGTCCGATTTCATTAAAACCCTCCCGCCTCGCGCTCAGCCGCCAGATCTGGATCCTACGGCTCTGGATCGGCCGGTCCACGCGCACAGTAGCGCGGTCCACCATGGGCTTGGCTCACCGTGGACCAGAACCCATTTCTAGTTTTAAATAAAATTCAGAAAATAGTTTAGACTTTGAAAATTCATATCTTGCTCATTTTAACTCCAAATTTCACCATTCAAATTTTGTTAAATTCAGTAAATTATTCTCTACACTTTAATGCCATAAAAACAGTATCTCACTGTTACCCAAAATATTTTAGCAAATAAAAGAATAGAAACCCCTAGGATAAATTATTAATTCAGCAAAATAAATTAGGAAAAATCCTAAAAAGCTAAACTTTACTGTTTTATGCAAAAACTCGGAATATTAAAATCTTACTTCACATAAAACACCCACAACTATGTATGTTCTTTTATGTGGTGGATTTTATCTGTTTATTGAATGTATTATTTATTTTTCCGTATCGAGAAGACTACGACGCCGTCGAAGATCCCGAGTTTTACCCCGAGGTTCCTCCATCCCCATTTGCTGATCAAGGCAAGTCATCGACCTTCTCTGTGGAAACAGTTGATCATAATTGAGCCCATGTTTTAATGAATTATCGCTATAACCCATAGGTTAATATTGCATTAGTCCAATAATCAAGCCTTACACTTATATTAGATCCCCGTCCTTGTGCGCAAACCCAAGCCATGCTTATTGAGCCTTAACTCCTTGTCACTCTACTATAAAAATATTAGCTAGTGCCCTATGTACCGGCACAACTGCTATAGGTTAAAAAGAACGAGTCGTAGATAGCTGGATTCTGTATATGAATTTCCCTGTTATTCTCGTCTCTGGACTCTGTTGGAGTTGGCTAGGTTATAAGTATGGTGGGTTCCGGGTGCAAGCTCGGGCACTGGTTTGTCGCACCCGGGGCACTATAAGGACCGGTCTGCGGGATCTGTTGCAAAGCACTTCTGTACCAACCACAAGTCTAATGGGTAAGTCCTAACTGGAAGTATGGAATACTTCGGCTTGATGCACCATAGAGGAGGGGGCAAGGGGCTAGCCTGCGGGCGACTTGTACCGACGAGGCTCAAGGGGGGGTATGGTGGGGCTCCGATGCGTCGGGACACCATATGAAACCCATAAGAGGGTGCTATTGAGTCGGGGAGGACTATATGGAAGGTTTTGGCACGAGTTCCCGTGTGATGGGTCATCTCGTTACACTTCGGTGTAGGTGATGAGTGCGTGCCTTGTGGGTACAGTGGTACATCTCTGATCAGAGTAATTCAATCTTTTCGAAAAGCCGAGCCCACGGTCAAGGGCGGGTTGTGTGACTACTCGCAGTTAGTTTACAATTGTTTGAATGTTCAAGTTATTCATGGCACGTAAGGACTGTTGAGCGAGGTGGGGCTGACTGTACCCCTCGAGTTAGAAGATGATGATGCACACACACATGTTTACTTTTCCGTACTAATTAATTTGCCCACATTTAAAGCTTTACAATTATGCTGCTTCCGCTAAATTAGCCACTATCTCCCTTGTTATTACCTTGCATTATATTTGCATTCGGTGGCTTGCTAAGTACATCTGTACTCACCCCGTTGACTTACAACATCAGAGCCCGTCTACTACGAGGAGGATGAAGGTCTGGAGTAGCGACCCAGTCAAGGCGAGACTGGAAGGAGGTGTTCATCTAGGACCCTTGTTTTATTAGTTTCTCTTCATCTTTATTCACTTTTGTATTAATGCGGTCTACGAACCATGAATGATTGCCCGTATTGTACGTGGTCGCATGATGAACGTCTTGTTTTATTGATTTTCTATGGAATTTCAATAAAGTCCCGATTTATTAAATCGGGGCGCGACACATACCGAGGCCCCGGGCCGACGAAGTGGTAGTGTTCGAAGCCTTCTTCGAAGCTAGCCTCGGGCTGCCAGCAGTGGGGATGCTGAGCGAAGTCCTCAAGGCCTACAACCTCGAGCTTCCTCAGCTTTCGCCCAACGCCGTGGCGAGGCTTGCTGTCTTCGAATGGGCCATGAGGGCCGAAGGTTGCGAGGGCCGTGCAGATGTCTTCGTCGCCCTTCACGATGCCAACTGCCAGCCGAAGCCGAGGGAGGGCACAAACTGCGTCAAGAGGGCTTTGGCCTTCGACAGCGCAAACTTCCAGCTTCGGAGGGAGTTCCAAGACGCCTTCCCGGCAAGGGCTGTCAATAGCAAATGGTACTCGAAGTGGGATCAAGAGTGGTTCTATGCCTCCGTCGGCGCGAACTCTCCCCTTCGGAGTACCAATGCCCTTATCTCATATCGGCGCGAAGGGGTGGTGAAGACCAGCCTAGACACCCTTCGCTCGAGGATCTCGCTACTTCGGAAGGTGGCAGCAAAGATGAGCATGAGGGACCTCACAGAGGAGTTCATCACCCTCTGGCTCAGCCCCCTTGCGCGCTCTTGGCTGGAGGGGCTCTTCCAAGCTTCGGGCCGAGGGGGCCTAAACGAGCTGGCCTTCGAACGCCTCTGTAAGACATCGAAATCTTTCCACTTTCATACTTCGAAAAAACTTCACTCTAACTTGAACTTTTATGAAGCTCATCTCGAAGTGAGGACTCCGGAGGAGGCCATCGCGGCGGCGGAGCGTGTTGTTCAGGCTCCGACACCGCAGGAGCAAGCCCAGCGGCTAACTTCAGTGGGGTCTTGGGAGCACCGGAACAGGGTGTGGACTCTGCTCGGCTTCGAAGAGGTCCCAGCCCTGCCGGACTTCTCTCACCTCACGGCTTCGACGGCCGGTGCCAAGAGGAAGAGAGGGGATGATGACGAGCCCGAAACTTCGAGGGCTAGGCTGGAGGGCCCTGCGACCGAAGCCCCTACTCCGGAGGAGGCAGCGGTCGCGGACCCTGAAACAGCGGTGGAGCCCACAAGTGCTCTAGCTACCAAGAAGGCAGCGAGGCAGCGAAGGCTTCGGCGGTGACGACTTCGGGAGCGGAGGCCGACGCGCTTGCTCCGGCTACCAAGAAGGTAGCAAAGGCCTCGATGGCGACGACTTCGGGCACGAAGGCCGACACGCCAGCCTCACAGCGAAGGGACTGGGGGGCACACATTGACCCCTCTTCCTTTGAAGAAATCTCTGACGAAGGTAAACACTTCAGACATGCTTCTCTTCAATGTGTGGATTTTGACTTGGACTTTTTTGCAGAGGAGGATGCCGGTGCGAGGCCCACCGTGGTGAAGCCGGTAGAGGACGACGCCGACGCGAGGTCCACCGCGGCGAAGCCAGCAGAGGCCTCCAGCAGCAGCAGTGGCAGCAGCGGCAGTAGCTCGAAGTCCGACAGCTCCTCGTCTGAAGAAGACGGAGGCAGCGGCCACGGCGAAGGGGACCCTCAAAGCGACGAGGACGTCGATGTGGTGGAGCTAAGCCCGGCCATGCCGAAGCCTGCGTAGGCAGTTGCGGTGGAGGAGATTGTCCAGCCTCTTCGGCCGAAGGGGGTCGTAACGGAGGCCACCATCAACAGCTTCCGTGAGGGCTGCGCAGCTGCGGAGGCAGGGGACTGTGGCTCAACTTAGCCGCTCGAACCCCATAGAACTCTTCATCAATGCGAACGAAGCCCTTATGCAGGTGAGCGAAGTCCTACACAGCCTTCGAGTTATACCTTCATCTTCGATCAACACTTATGATTTCTTGAATTCTTCCAGGCCTTCGCACTGAATGCAGCAGCTTCTACTTCTACGGACAGGCAGATGACGCGCCTGGCAGAGGAGAAGGAGGCCCTTCGACGCAAAGTCTCGGTGGAAGCCGAGAAGCGAAGGCGGGCCGAAGCTTCAGCCGATGCGGCGAGGGGCGAGGCCGAGACGGCGAGGGATGAAGCAGAGGCGGCGAAGGCCGAGGCTGGCAAGGCTAAGGAAGCATTGGCCTCGGAGATCGATAGGCTCCGCGCGGAGCTTAAAGCTGCGAAGGACGCCGAAGCCTGGCAGGCGAAGGAGAACTCCGAACTCCGCCAACGGGCTCAATCACTTGAGAACTTCGTCGTTGACAACATCGGCGAAGCTACGCAGAGCCTGACCGAAGTCCTTCAACAGATAGGGACCGAATGCCGGGCTCCGGACTTCGGCGACCAGGATCCAGTTGGGGACCGCGCCACGTTCTTGAGGTGGTGGCTTCGACGACGGAGCAGTCTCTGAAGGGCTTCACCCTGATGGCCGACCGAGTGGCGGGCCAAGGAGTGTTGCAAATGCTTCACGACGCGGGGTGCAACCACCTAGAAGCAGCAACCTCTGCGACTCCGGTGGCCTTCAGAGGCCAACACTTGGTGACGCCTCCGGCTGGCGTCCGCGGAGCTTGGCGGCGACTTCACGAGCCTTGGAAGGAACAAGGCTGCGAAGCAGTCCTCGACCTTCAGAAGGCCCTCCGCCTTCGCCGAGCCAAAGCGCTTGCTTCGCCCAATCAGCCTTCGACCTCAACACCTCCGCCTCCGAAGGTGTAGATCTCCTTAGGCTCCTTGTAATCATAGCTGTAGGCTTTGTAAAAACTTATCAGCTTATTATTGTGAATGCGGGGGTTCTTTATACCTGCCCAGGCTTAGCCTCTGAATGTTGACTTCGAAGTGCTTGTGGACTCTGAAGAACTTCGCCAATTGTGGGCAGTGCTCGAGGTAGCTAGGTTTAAGCTTCCGAGGCGGCCTAACGGCGAAGCCATCCCCGAAGTAGTTATGGATCTACTGGCCATCGTTAACACGGAGTCCCTTCGGAGTTCCTCACCTTTGCCTCCGCGAACAGCCTTGGCAGGGGATGAAGCCTTAGATTTTTCTGCCTTCAACACGACACCGCTTGCCTCACAGACTTGGAGCAACCTGCAAAGTGGAAGACGAGGTCTGCGGGCTTCAGAGCCTGGACGAGCCAGACGTGGGAGAGCAGGCTCTGACGAGGCTTCGTCCAGCCGAGGGGGCCCTGGCCGAAAGAAAGGCAAGCGAGGGTTGGGGCCTCGCACTCGATTTTTCTTAGGCTTAGATACAGACTACTCGTAGTTTTGTCTTTGAAGTACATTTGTAACATACTTCTCAATTATTTATTCAATGAATGGAGTTTATTGTATTTGCATACTTCGTCTGCATGCTTCACATTATCTGATGACTTCGAACGGTTTAGCTTGTCACGCTCGTACTGCGTATTACATTCGCACACCTTGCATACATGCTTCCCCCCTTGCTCGTGGCAGCTAGGGACTTAGCTGTTGCTGGTGCGGGCAATAAAAATGCGAAGGGGTGCGCCTTTTTGGCGGCTTCGGATGCTTAGGATACATTGAGCGAAGGCCTTTTTTGGGCTTCGAACGTGTTAATTTGGAGCGAAGCAAGGCTTCAGCATAGCCAAATTAAGCGAAGCATGCTTCAGCATGCTAGGATTTTGATGTTGTGCGTGAGCAAGGCTCCGAAACGCACTTAGATTTTTAAGCGAAGCATGACTTCGACATGCTTAATTTTTAGCTTAGATCACGTCACGCGAAGCGAGGCTTCGGTGGGTGTTTAGATAGCGAAGCAAGGCTTCTTGAGCTTGGTCCTGTAATGAAAAGGATATTTGGTGTGGATTCACCGAATCTGTGATAAGATGAGCCACCTTCGACTCTGGGCCACCTTCGACCCTGGGCCACCTTCGACCCGGGGATGCAACAGGTCGGAGCCTGGAATCCTGGACTTGCCGAGCCATCGCTCGGAAGTCTCAAAGCCCACTGCTACGGGCCCAGAGGCGCTGTGTAGCCTTCGGAGGGATGCTCCGGATTTTGTAAAGCGAAGCGAGGCTTCGAATTTTATATAAGGCGAAGCAAGGCTTCGGGTTTTTGATAATATGAAGCAAGGCTTCTAATTTTAAGGTGAAGTAGGGCTTCAATTTTATATCAAGGTAACTGTAAAACTGTACATCGAAGTGGTACTTCAGATAGCGTACATACCTCGTCAAGTGGCTGAAAGCTTGCCTCGTAGCCCCTGGGGCTTCGACGGCCTTCGACACACCAAGCGGAGCCCCTTGCTGAAGGGCGAGCTCCGAGATACAAAGGATGGGAGAAGGCGAAGACGGCCTTCGAACTGCACCCGAAGCACCTTGCCGAAGGGTGCGCGAAGCAAGAAGTCTTCGAAGCTCCCCCTCAAGCGTGCTTCGAGTTGCAGGCAGTGGCAGAGAACTTAGCTTTTAGGACTAAGGTCCCCACGGTCGGCGCCAACTGTTGTAGCAATTATGTTAGCTACAGCACATGTTTTGTATGTGTGTATACGAAATGTAAAATGAACCTCGAAGGGTTCTCTCAGAGGGAAAAAGGATTTATGCTGGTTAGGGCCTCCCCTCGGGGATAATAGCCCTACGTCCAGTTTGTGGTGGATTTGGCATGGTATGCCTTGGTGTGGAGAAGTGAACTCCAGGGTCTCATGGCCCCTGGAGAGGGTGTCCTGTTACAAGGGCTTGGCCATGCTTTTATAGGCACGCAGGCCTTAAGGAAAAGACCAAACTGCCCTCTATAAGCCCTAGGCTCATAGGGGTAAAAAGGGAAAAGGGGGCTAGCTACTGTGCAAAAGTGCTTTACAGCTTTACAGACGTGTTAGACAATGTCACACTTTGACCAACTAAACGACATACCAGGGGCGGAGGGGCCCCGGTATGGCCTCTACACTGTAGCGAGGCGTAGATATTTCTTGGGTTCGGAGTAGGGGCCGGAGATCTTCTGGCGGAGGCTGTGAAGGAGGCTTCGAAGTACACTCCGAAGGGGGCTTCGAAGCATACTCTGAACTGGGCTCCGAACTGGGCTCCGAAATGGGGTCTCGGAGACTTGGCCTTGAACTGGCCAGACAGGGTCCGGAGACTGGCTCTGAGGAGCTCCGAAGGGAACTCGAAGGTTAACTCCGAACAAGGCTCGAAGGCTAACTCCGGACAAGGCCCGGAGGCTAGCTTCGAAGTTAGCCTGAGACAACTTCTGGCAATCTTCAAGGAATCTCGAGGGCTTCGCTCCGGAGGGATTCGCTCCAGAGGGCTTCGACGTGAACCTTGAGGCTTGGAAACAACTTCTTTGGGAAGATACAGGCTTCGACAGTGTTGGGCTCCGGGCCGAAGGCTGTCGGAGGCTGACGTCATTTGGCCCCTGTTCAAGGGGAAACTAGTCCCGCAACAAGAAGTTTTATTTCTTCAATCTGTGTTTGATCTACAAAGAACAGGAATTATTGTGTTTCAGTTTTAAGTTTCCTGAATCCTTTGAGTAGAAAACTAAGTGTCCCAGCTGTTGTGATTGTCTCTTGTGACTGATTAGATACAGAATTTGTAGACCAAGTTTGGTGCATCTGCTCAGAATTTTGTTGAGGTTTCAGGCGTGTATGATGTTCTGATTTGAATTCTGGCTGTAGCAAGTTGCTGTTGTCTGTTTTTCATTTTTATGTGAAGAGAGGATTCTTGTCCTGGTTTCAAATGCTGAAGGTTTCAAATCAGCACTGATTTGCAAATCAATCTTGTGGATCAATCTGATTTCAGGTAGTTCAATTGGATCAATTTGGTTACTGATTCTCCTGAAACTAAGTGAAATCCTGATATGTTTTTTGTTGTGCTGGTTTATGAATAATGCTGATTACAAAATACTCTTGTAGCAATATGTTATCTGTTCAGTCTACTATATTTGAACTAAAGTGACAATTTGAATTCAGGTTGTAAAATTGGTCCAAATGTGTTTACTGTTTTCAAATCAGTAGTGAGCTTCTGTTCTATTTTTGATTCAATCATTTTTACATCTGTTGTATTCTAGATTTGGTTATTCAATCTGAAAACTCACTTCTAGGATCATGGTTGAATCTGTTCAGACTTTTCAAATGTTCTGTTTGAGTTCAATTTGAAGAGTATATTCAAAACTGAACCATTTTCCTGAAGTTGTCGGTTGAGGAACAGTGTTGCTCAGATTGAACTTTCTTCTAAAACTGTGAATCTGTTGGTTTAATGCTATGAAGTTTTAGGATGTCTAATGTTGAACATGTTTGGTTTTAGTATGTGCTGATCCATATATATTCTGTTTTTCAAACCTGTTATTTGATCCAAAGTAAATCAATATACATTGCTAAATTCATTATTTACTATTCATCGTCCGATAATTTCAGAAGTGCATGAATTCAAATTGTAATTGAAGTAAAGCGTTCTGATTTATCTCTTTCACTTGAAATTGATCTCTTGAGTAAGTATCTCTGATAGGTGTTGTTTAGGAACTCAAATCAAAGCTGTTGTTGAGAATATGACTCTGTTTGAGCTTCACATTCATACTGTTTGAATTGAGTCGTGATTTTGTGTTTTTAGAGGAACGTTGGGTGATTTGTTTAGGCCATCACTTCCGAAGAAAGTGTTGAGGCGCCTATTCACCTCCCTCTAGTCGCCATTCTGTTCCCATAGTTTGGGATGCTGAGTGTTGGAGATGATCGACTGATTGGCAATCGACTGACATGTACCGAAGTGGCCGATTGGGGTTCGGCGGCCGATGACTAGTGGTTGAATCGGCCGACTGGTGGAGTTGATCGGCTAACTGGTCCCAAAGCATTTCTCCCATGTTCCTAAGGATCAAAGTATTTCCCATAAGTAGAATCCCATCCTTGAGCATATTAGTATGGATAGCAAGGAATGAACGCACCTCATAATGTAATTTCTGAGCACGTGCACGAGTAATCAGTCCTAGAATGATATAGTGAGGTGTGTTTTCAACATTGTGGGAGATATCCTCATCATAGTGGGAAGTAAAAATGATCTTGCCTTTCTCATGCCTCTCGACTCTCTCAAAACCCAAATCCAAAGTTATACCAGCCTTGTCGACACACATCTTGCTCTTGGCCAAGAGTAAATCCATCCTACCCTTTCCCTTAGGGCATTTGTTGATCAGAGAGATAATGTACTCATTTTATGTCATGAGTTTTTTAGCTTTCCCTCTAACAAATCTGAGTTTGTCCTAAATGATAGTGCATGTGGAACATTCAGGCTAAATCCATCCTACCATTTCCCTTAGGGAAGTTGTTGATCATAGAGAAAATGTACTCATTTTCTGTCATGAGTTTTTCAGCTTGCCCTCTAACAAATCTGAGTTTGTCCTAAAGAATAGTGCACGTGGAACATTCAGGTTGCACATCCCTCGAACTCCCAACACTCTCCAATGTAGACTCTAACTTCTTAATATGTTTGTCTCTCAATTTAATACTTTCAGTAAGCAAGGTATAGTTCAGACAAGAATCTAAAGAAGTGGTCTCTAAAGAACAGACGAAGCCTTATTGCTTTTAGAATCCTTGGAGATCAAGGTTCCTGGCTTCGTTTCTTCAGCTCGTGTTAACATGAAAATGTCCATGGCTTTTGGAGGATGAAATATTCCCCCCCCAATAATGACGTAGCTGATACATTAGGATACACCAACGATTATACTGATCAAACCGGTGTGCTACAAGAGATCAAAGCAATGCAGCCTTGAACAACACCAATCTAGTCGATACAATCATTGGGGTGGCGGGACTTACCCTTCCACTGGAGATCAAAGCGATGTAGCCCAGCTCCAGGTGCCCAATCCCTGCCAAGATTAACCTTGAATGAACAAGGGTGTCGATGTGCCGAGAGTAGTTTTGTGGTTGTAGTTGTGTATGTTGTACCTAATATGTACATATTTATAGTTTGGAGACATGCCATCCACTATGATCGTAATTGATTTTGGCTTTTATCTCTATCTTTTCATCTCTATCATCTCCTCCATATCTGGTCATGTATAACGGATGAACTTCTTTGACAAACCTTTGACCGAACCTCTTTGACTTATGTTGACCATGCCAGATCCTTATTGGGCTTGGGCCTTAACCAAATTTTGCCATCAACACATGCCCCCTAGTTTCAGAGCATAAGTGTAGCTAATGCTTCGAAATTATCACTCCTTTATGGCTTTTCTACACCATGTCATCTCAAAAGTCTCATCAAACATTCTATTAATAGCGAAACCTTTCGCCTTCTGGCATCTTTAAGCCTGCTATATATCTTCGAAGCACTATTTTCACATTGCAGAAGTCTTCATCGACACTTTCGTCTTCTTCCTCGCTCTTTCCTTTTCGGCCATGGAGGACTGTGATGGATGATACATGGTTCAACACATCTACTTCTCTTTTGTGGTGGCATCAAACCAGGCTTCATTCCACATAGTCCAGTAATAGTGTCGTTGAACAGTATTGCCAAAAATCTAGCTCCTGCAATCTTGGACCTATGATCAATCCGGTGCTTCAAAACCTGTACTCATCATCATTCCTTTTGTTGAATGTGTAGATGGTCCCACCAGATCCGCCAGGATCAACTTGACCCAACTGCCGAGGCATCATTTCACCCTATAAGTATCTGTCGTCCTCTATCTTCTTCTCTACGCCTTCTAAGCTTTAGCACTTTTCTCACACTCAAACTTCTCTACTGGTGCTCCTATGGACATCTTCACGAATCCTCATCATCGACATCCCTCTCCATTACTGACCTCGGCTCCATCAACCATCACAATGGCGACCAGTACTTTCATCCCTGAGGTATGCGCTCGACATTTCTACTATTCTTCAATTTTCTTAACTCTTTGCCTTTTCGACACCTCATTGGTTCTTCCTTCTTTCCCTTTTCCGTAGAACCTATAAAACCAGATCATCATTCCAATCTCTCAACATCCTTCTTGCTATTTCCTAGGTCTGGTGGGCAATTATGATTCTACTGCATTTATCAATGCTGAAATGCAATGAATCCCCTTTAAAAACTCCAAAATGCTCATGTCTGACTGGAACCAAAGCTTTAGGAATTTTCCTTCTCCCTTCATGGATGGCACAATTGGTAGCTATGGGTTGCCACATCTAAGCAAAGTTCTTGGGAGCAAACTGACATTGTGCACTACATCGGCCTTTCTCTTGCCACATCATACAAAAATGAGTCGATGCTAGCTTCTTCATGTTACTTTTGGTCCAATGCATTAAACACATTCCTTTTTGGCCACGAGACGATGAGCCATAGTCTTCTTGATACCACTGCCTTGACCTCCCTTGACATCACTTCTAAAGACAATCCCTTCATCTTTCACTCCAAACCCTCTCACCGTTTTGACATCAAATCCAACGGCGGTTAGGCAAAGTACATTGCAAACCACAATAAACAAACTGGCCCTGTAAGTGTGCATGAGCACATTACTTTTCTTAACCTATGGCTCGAGAGGTTTCTCTTCTGTGGGTCCACCCTTGGGCCTACCTGTCATCTCCAATTCTTGGTGGAGCAGCTGGCTGCCAACGCCAAGATCCCTCTCGATCGATACCTTATTGGCTATCTCTATAATCTTCTCCACAAGGTATCGGTTCAATTATTGACCAGTAACACACTAGGCCATCTCGGGTCCCTGATGGTTCCTCCATCTCTAGCTTAATGTATATATAGCCAACATTTCTTGTGGCCCTTTCTTTTACCTTCTTCGATTCCCCTCTAACTACCATGAGTTCGCCCCACCGACCACCTAACAGTGCTTTTCTTTGGACAAAGTATCCGCTTGCCGATCAGGGGAAAAAATGTCCACTGAGCTCTTAGCTCGCTTGTTCAAGGAGTTTTATTGCGGTTTTACCAGCGACTGCGTAACCTAGTTTACATACGGATCCTTGGCAGACTACAAATATCTGCATTGGCTATTGTTAGCCGATGTGTTCGCCAATCAAGAGAGGAGGGACATCTTCCTTGCTAGCATCTCTCCTTGCCTCCTTCCCATCAACTTCACAGCTGGCCATGCTCGCAAACCATCATATGAGTTCTACCATCCAATGGTTTGTGCCCAGGAGTTCGGTTTTGGAAAACTACCAATTAGTATCTTCTTAATCGGCTGAATCCCGGTCCGTGGTGAAGTCAAAAGCTCTTTGGAGTATGATCAGATCCTTTCAATCGCTGATCTGATCCCTCTAGGTGAGCTTGGATCATGGAGCGCATGTAGGGAGACCTCAGTCCCTTACAAGAGATGGTGGGCCAAGATGAGTTAGCACGCCTTCAACCGTCACTCCTAGCACTACTGCCTATTGCTGTACCCAACCTTCATGAATATCGATCCCTAGGTTTCTCTGATCTATCTCCCCTCAACTTGTTTCATTGTTTTTCATCCTCTAATAATCTCTGTACTTGTAGGAGGATGACTTTGATGTGCCTCCAATGAGCCAAAGTGGCCATACGATAATTTATGGATTGGTATCGGCCACTACCAACCTGGTCACCGAGGTTCCCACTTCAATGGACTAGATCAGCATGAAGCGGGTCAAGACCCCGGGGCGCAAGTGAGGAACATAGTGAGGTCTGTCACTAGTGTTCAAGGTAATGATGAGTGATTAACAGGGTGAATTCATGAGTTGTGTCTGGATGTTCTAGATATGGTGTGTGCGTCTGTGTTTGTCTCGTGTGTGTAGGTTTGAGTTACTCGTCAACTATCGATGGCACGGGATCAGGGTTAGACGGGGAGTCTAATGCCAGATGGTCGAGGGTGTCAGTCGAAGTCGAGAGTGGACTCTGATGTACGCATGGAGGTCGAACAAGACATTGGGTTGAAGATTGATCAAGACGAAGCATCGGTCGAGTCAGCGAAAGGGAAGCCAGCTCAAGTGACAAGGCGACTCGAGGGATCGAGAGCGGTAGAGACTTGCTGGTGGTCGGGTTCGCGGACTAACGACGAGCGTCGACGATCAGGAGAGGCTTTGTCGGTTTTTGCTGAAAACCATCGAAATTTTAAATGTTTTTACTAATTCAATAAATTTGTGTCATGTATTAGTTTAATTTTTTAGTTTCATAGTGTGTTCTTTTTAGTGTATTTTTGGAATGTCTCTATTCTGAAAATATACTAAAGAGGGGTCCTTTTGTATTTTTTCTTTTAGGGTCAAATAAGGTATTTTCTGTTTTGTAATTTTAGAGTTTGCTAGGGGGCAAAGTGTAAAACTGGGACTTCTAGAACTTGGGCAGGTGGGATGTTTATCCCTGGACCTGCTGGCCGATTAGAACATTCTGGTGAAGAGAACAAAAAATTGGCTCAGAACCTTTCAATGAGACGAGAGAAAAATTTGTTGCACTGATGATTTGCTACAGTATGCGCTGGCTATTTTCATTTCTGCTACAGATCTCATGCCGACACTCCTGTTCATCATAAGGTGCGGTTAGTTTTCAAGCGATTAAAACAGTAAGTATTCATCTGTTTTCTCTAAAAATTTTGTGATGACTTGAATGGTGTTTTCTGTGAGAATTCATTGAGGAATATGTATTTTCTGTATTGAACATGATGGATCCTTGAATTTAGTTAGTTTCTGTGAGTATACCATGTTTTAGGTTCTGTTTTTGGAAGTTTTCAGTTCATCTGATTCATGAGGTCAGCTCTGTTTCTAAATGATTCTGTGATTTGTGTATGTGAAGAATGCTTAAAAGGTTGATCTGAATTCTTGACTAGTTTAGTCTTCAACCTGTTGCTATTACTTTACTTATGTGAATAGTTTAGGTTCTGATCTGAGATACTGTGTGCTGCTCGGATTACTGAGATTAATTGCTTGTTGAATGATCCAGTTGTTTGTAGTTTTTCTTAGATTTGTTTACTTGAAAGATACTTCATCTTCTGGTTATAATAGGAACCTCTAGCTGATCTGTCTGTATCTATGTGCATTTGTTTTGTTCAGCTTTCCATTATCTGAATTCTCTGTTTTCAATCTTGTACCTAAGTGTTGGCGTAAAAGATTACGCTAACAGGTTTCTAAAGATTAGAAACTAACAAACGAAGTGTTTGTGAAGTAAACTATTTCAAGCCTCCGAAATGGATAATAGCTCAAACAGTTCGAAGATGTGTATTGAATAACTTGGTATTCGATCCTTATTACAGGGTAAAACGGGGGGTATTTATAGGCCAAAACCTTAAGGAAAAGACCTTTTTACCCCTCTATTACAACCGACATAGTGGAAACTATTCGGTACCCTTAATAGGGCTAAAACGGTAAAAGACTAATCTAATGAGAAAGAAGATAAGCCTTCCATCTTAGCTGGCAAGTAGGTTCTCTGAAGAGTCTACATTTGAAGATATACTCCGAACTAGAGGTCGCAT
This sequence comes from Zizania palustris, assembly GCA_019279435.1. Taxonomy (NCBI): domain Eukaryota; kingdom Viridiplantae; phylum Streptophyta; class Magnoliopsida; order Poales; family Poaceae; genus Zizania; species Zizania palustris. The sequence continues at coordinate 4,763,242 of JAAALK010000289.1, read as the reverse complement.
CTATTCTTCGAACTTGTCCCAGTACTAAGTCAGAGTTAGATGCTGGAAACCTTCGGCTAAATAGCCTGCCTTTGTCTTGTTACATCGGTGAATCTGAGGATGAAGTATTTTCCCCCAACACTAAGTGTCTAATCTATTTAGTTCTAAATTTTATCCTCTATGCAGTTGATCCTGACTATTAGTTGCAGTAGATGAGTTTGTTTTAGCTACTTGCTTCTTTGGTTGAAAGTTGTTCTGGATTGATACAATCTGAATCAATTTTGATTTATTCTCTCACTATTCACCAACAAAACTGTTTCAGTTTTCAATACTATGTGAGTTCAGAAATGTTTCAGGAAATGCTGTTACTAGTTCCATGTGCTGAAAACTCTTTATCTCTGAATTGATCTTCAAGTTTACGTGCTGATCTCTAGCTGTTTTGAAATCCAAATCTAAGAACACCAGTTTAGTTGGCTACGGCTATCTATTCTGTCTCAAGGGAATTCTGGTTTGCTGATTGATTGATTTGTTTCAAGTTAGGTGATATGTTGTGTTTTGCTAAATCCTAAAAGTACATATGTATGTTTGATCTGAATTGTTGTGATACTTAAATGAGAAGAAACAAATGTTTGCTCAGTTATCAATCAAAGTTCAGAGCAAAACACTGTAAAAATTGATTCTGTTCAAAGTTAGGAGTTTGATGTTTCTTGGATGCAGTACAGTGTTGTCGACAAAACATGTTTAGCATTTAGCTTTCTTGTTACAGCAAGTAAATCAATTGTGTGATTGAAATATCACTTGAATACATTACTTTTCAAAATCTTAAAGTAGTATAGAATCACTTTGTGCTTTTGATGGTGAATAGTGAGTGCTGATAATTTTCAGTTTATCAGTCAACAACATTATTCTTCATCTAGATTTTCCCATTCCCAGCTAGTGAATCCCTGTGACACTAATCTGAATCTGGTATGCTGAAATTAAACATGTTTAGAAATTGAAGTCTGCAATTTGAACCATAATCTGATTTCTGAATTGTATTGAAAGTAATTGTTACTATTCATCATCCAGAATATTTCAGAAATGTTGAGATTTCTAGTTGGCTTTCTTCTCCAAATTTGTTTTGCATTCTTGAGTAAAGTGTGTTGATATTCATCGACTAAACAACCTTAAATTGAGCTGAATTGTGTTTTTCAATCTAGTGGAGCTCGAAGTGTGTTCTGTTTGGTTTAAAACTTGAAACTGAGTGTTTGGAGGTGTGTTGGGTGATTTGACTAGGCCATCACATTCGAAAGAAAGTGTTGAGGCGCCTATTCACCCCCTCTAGTCGCCATTCCGATCCCACAACAAGAGAAAGGCGTCAAACGTAGCTGAGCGACGGGTTACCAAAGTTTGGGTCAACCTATGAACTCTACTAGTTCTATCTTCGCCATGTCCAGTAAACTCTCATCTTTTATTTTCTACAAATTTTTTCATTTGGCCTTGTTGTTTATCCCTTTTTCATTATAGCTGATGTCGATCGCCTCTCCGGTTGTATAAACTCCTACTGCGGATGTCCCTCTACCGATGGTCGTTGTGTCTTCTTCGGCTCAGGTTTGTATTTCCCTCATTCTGCACATATACTTCTTTTTTCTTCTATGTCTTCTTAATACCTGACATCTTATTGTTATTTAAACCATCGTCTTCTACTCCCCTTGACATCGCATTTCTCTATGCGACGTTTGATGCTAACGCCATAGCCAATGACCTTGTTGACATCTCACCGACTGTAATTGCTGGGGATGTTGCTGCGGCGGTCATCGTCGAGGCCAACATATTGGAAGATGTCGCCACCGGCTATGGTGAATCGTCTCCTGTTGCCGATGTCATTGCTAGGTAATTTCCTTCTACCAATTCTAGAGTTCCATCTACTACCGTCGATGCCTCTCGCTAGGTACTTTCCTTCTTCTTGGTTCTAGATGAATTTATGTTATTGATATCGGTTCTATTTTTAGCTGATGACTGGCCTTGTCGCTGACGTGCCTCTTGATTTTTCTCGTTGAGCCAATTTAGGTGAAGGGGGTATCACATCGATACCTCCCGCCGATGTGATCGGCGATGAAACTGTTCCTCCTATTGCTGCCGACAATGTGCTACTTCCTGATTGCACTAGGCTGATTGACGTAAGTGTTCTTCGTATTTAAGATTTCACCATGATCGACATTTGTCTGTCTAACCCTGCCCTTCCTTTCCAGTCCTTCGTCCATAAGTTTCCTTTTGACATTAGTTAGTACCTCTAAGATGAGGGGGTCACCGATGCCCCTCAGCCAATTGTGACTCAACCATCTTTGGAGGTGAGGGAGATTCTATTGGACCTTTTGCACCGCCTGAGTGATTCGATGGAGACCCTAGTCAACGACTCGGGTCCCATAAGGGCCTGCTTCGATGACATACAGAACTCCCTCCCCTCTGAACTTGTTGATGTTCTGACACCAGCGGTGTACTTGGAGTACCACCGACTGATGGTCCAAAGAGCTCAGCAACGGATGGCCGATCGGGTGAGCCGCACATCTCATTTGGAGGTCACCAAAGAGTATGATGATGTGATAATTGCCGAAGGTGCTGGCCTAAATAATCTTCGTAGAGAGTCATCAATTGCATCACTACGCTTTGGTGAGCTGAGGGCGGAGGAGACCAATTTTGGTTGCAAGGCTGGGGGATGTTCCAGTGGAGATAGCTTATGAAGAGAATATCCTAGCTTCCCTCCTGGATTGGATAAAAGCCTAGGAGCATCGTCTCGCCGATGTCGCTCGCCATACGCATCAATGTCATCGTGCCATCAAGCCGGTCCCTAGCTCTGATGTCAAAGATAGGGCGATCATCAGTAATCAGTAATGTAGACAATATTTAGTAGTAGACAGTTGAGGCTATCCACCGATACTTATCTTGAACTATTTACTTTGTATTTACTGATTGTTATGTAACCTTGAACCTTTGCTTCTGATATTCTACTATAAAATTTATTTACTCCTGTCTTGAGCGCTTTATATGTGCATATAAGGGCGATGTTTTACCATCATCCATCTAAAGGTGATACCTTTGGTATTGGCTATTTCTCTGCTTCCATGTAGATCCTTAGGCATTGATCCATACGCTCGGGAAATACTTCAATTGTCGTACCTTGTAGAGACCACCCATCCCATTTAGCTAATCTAGCTGAGTTGAGAGTGAAGAGTGATGAGCAGTCGAGGGAGCTTGAGAGGCTTAGAGTAGAGTTGGTGCAAACAAAGGCCGACTTAGAGATTTTGATAGTTCCTACCACTATCTTTGAGTAATGTCCCTCTCTAAGGAAATATCTAGTTGAAAAGAATGCTGAGATTCGAAAGGTAGGGAAGTCTGCCCAACTAGATGATGAGTGTGGGGTCTACTTAGCTCAAGTGGAGGTATTGACTTCTTTAAGAGAAGAGATAGCCAGTGCTGATAACGAGAACTTTTACCTCCACGAGATCCTGAGTTTGGTGAGTGCCAGAGAGCCTCAACTGGGGATGATCATCCAGCAATTCAAAAGGGAAGATGGGTTCGGCGTTGGGTACACCTACACCAAGGCTGATTTTGAGAGTGCTTTGACTTGGGCGGTGGAGTGGAGTAAGCTTAGTCCAGAGGAGAGATATCCCAAGACCCACACTATCGAGTCCTTCAAAACCGATCAGCCTAGAGATGGAGTGATCTATGAAAAACCCAAAGCTCCACCCAAAAAGCCTGTCTAGATACCAAAACCCAAAGACCTGCGCACTGCTCTTGATTCTCTACAAGGACCCTCTAATGCCAAAAAAGCCTGCTTTCAACACCACCAAGCCCAAGAACCCAAAGACTCAACCACATCCCAAGAAAGTGACCTACCATTGTGAGTTCTATAAGAAAATTAGTCATCTTGAGGAGTTTTCCTTCAGGAGGAAGAAGGTTGAGCGAGTTGAGAGAGCTAGAGGTAAGCAGGAGCAGTTCTACCAATAGGGTGGTAGACTGAGGGTTCGTCGACATGGTGAGATGTGAGATGCCAGAGCGTGTCATGTAGGTGGTGGTAGGGGAGATGACTTTCATGCCCGTGCTCCGGAGGATGGTTACCATTTTGGCAGAGCTCCAAGTCATTATCGATATAGCTTTGGATTGCGTGGCCGTGGTTTTAGGCAGTTTGTTGGACAACACTTTGAGAGAGAGCCATGCTTTGGTCTAGAATTCGATGCTTCTTTTGGTTTTCCTGCTAGTGGTTTAGAGTCTTGTTTTGGCTCTAACCATTTTACACCTTTTGGTTACCCTTCTTTTGAGCAGATGGCTTGGCACTGGTTCATTTCTTTTGATAACCCCAATGTCGGACCATTTTCTCGTACTTTTTGCTGTTGATTTTGTAGGATCGGGGCCTAGAGGACAAATGGATCATGTACTTGCAGATGGTTCTCTAGCCTCAACCCCATGATCTTCAAGACTACATCACTTTTGGGGACAACGATTAGGGTAAGAGATTTTTGCATTGTTTATCCTTTTGAGTTGGATGTTTTGAGATTTTTATTTCTCTTGTTTTCTTTGCATTTGTGTGTCCATATCATGCTTTATTGCATTGACACACATGCATGAGCTTATGTTATATGATTAACTGCTTTTACATATCTTTCTTGTATATGCTTTTGGATATTTGTCTTTGATCATATTTTTTTATGTCTTTTGAATATATCTGATATCTATCATGAGCTTGGCTTTTATGTCTTAAAATTTAAAACTGGTCACCGGTAGCATGTGTAGGCTGATTGCTTTTGCTATCTTTTATATGCCTCGTAGCTAAGTCTTTTTTATTGGAAGCAAATATACAACTTGAACATCTAAATGCTTTCCATAGAAATCTTGTACTAAAAATGATAAAAATCATAAAAATGATATACATGCCTTTTGTGCTAAAAATGAAAAGATTGGGTATGAACTTTGGTATGAACTGGGACATTGTAGTGTATGCTAAGACCAATGCTTTAAGTTTCTAATGGTTTTTCATTGACATAGGCTTAGCTTGGTCGGTTAGCATAAGGTTGACAAGAAAATAACCGTGACACTAATTCAAAAAGAAAAAGGAATTAAAAAGCTTGAAAATATTGGATAACAAGTTTGCTGAATCTCTATGTTTTTTGAATATGCTTACCTAGGTTGATATTTGTTAGCTTTTACACTTCATGTCTTATCATGTCTAGTTTGCTAGTCTGAGTGGTGATGCTTTTGTTTGCAAAACCTAAGAATTGCCTACTCATGATTTTGTTTGGATATTATTCACCTGAGCTTGTCATGCAATGTTTAAAGACAATATCCTTGGCTATACTTGCTAGCTTTTGTAATTGCTATTAATTATATCTGAGAAGCTTAATTTTATACTCTCGTGCACTCCACTTGCATTCATAGCATACTTTGAGGGGGAGTTGCATTTCTAGGGGAGTGGATATTTTTGTCTCTTTGAGTGATTTTAGTCTCGCGTGATGAGTCCAATTGTCAACAAGGGGCAGAAATTTGAGGTCTTAGGGGGACCGTTTAAGGGGGAGTTTGGCTCTCTCCGGGATTTGTTTTAGGGGGAGTTTGTTCTCTTTTTCCTTTACTCTTTTAAACTCCTTGTTGTCAGTTCTTAGAGTGCACTCATATGAGATTTTTTTTGAAATTTTTGTTGATTTCTTTTTTGTTTGGCCTAATGACCTTTTCTAGCTTTTGTTAGCCTTTTGGTCATTAGGTTGAACTTTATTTTCTTTTTTCTTTGTTTTGTTTCATTATTTCCACATTTGGTTATAGGTTAACGAGGTGAAGGATGGAGTGTTGATAATGCACTCATCAAGGGGGAGATTGAGGAGCCATGGTGATGACCGTGGGTCTCATGGCTCTTAGATGATGAGTGATTGTCAATGGAGAATAGAAGATAATGATTTGTACTCTGGTGTTTATCAATTTTCGTGCTAGAATTTTACTGGTTGATTTCTTTCCTGCATGGACTTGTTTGTGAGTAAATCCTACATCACCAGGTGATATTTTTCTGCTTCCCTCTACTCTGCATTAATTGCTTCATCAAGACTTCATCACAAATCTTCACAAGTAAGTACAAGCGAGCAATTCATGCTCTGTATTTATTTTGGTTAATTAAATACATTAAGTAGTGTGCTTTTTATGTTGTTTAATTTTACCCGTTGTTTTGCTGAGATGCTTGTGAATGTGAAATGATCATTATGACACAATTGTGAGGATTTTATTTTTAGTCTGATCATTGTGTTGGGATTAAATATCTATGAAATTTGTGTGATATGTTGAAATGCATGACAAATAATGAAATGCTTTATGATCTATCTATCTGATCTGTGAGTTGGATTAGTCTGCCTTTGAACATTGTGTGAGTGTATTTTCTATTAGGAAAATAGTTACTAATTGAAGCCTAGATTATTTTTTAGTGCTTGTGATCTCTCAGACTATCACTTCATATTATATTTGATAGGAGAGTGGTAGCACTATTTTTTATCTACACTTTCATTGTGTGAATTTGATCTGCGCCCATTCACCCCATTTGGTCGCTACTCTCGGTCCTACACCACTTCATTTTCTAGGCCGACTGGTGTGTCCTGCATATGCCATCATGAACTTCGCCCATCATCACTTTGGATTCTTCAGTGTTTATGCACTTAAGAAGGACTCCATCCATCGTCCAATAATATAGATCTTCACTGAACAATACATACTTTGTAGCCTAGTTCCTAAGCTTTCTTGGTGCTGATGTTGAAGGATTTTTCAAATAAGTGACAATCGCACACCTCCAATCATCGCCTTCTATTTATGCAATCTCCACCTTGATTGTCCTGATCATTGGCTTGTATCCTGATGTTGTCTGGGCCAAATCGTTTGCCTCTGTGTTCTGTTCCCTCAGGATGTGCATCAAGGTTGTGCTTCTGAATCTTGCCATCATCTCTTGGCACCGATCATCATACTCTTTTAGCACGTCATCTTTGCACTCGTATTCGCCCGACAGCTATCTCATGACCAATAAGGAATCTATCAATATTTCTACCGTATGTGCACTGACTTCTTCCAGCAACTACAATCCTTTCAGCACTGCTTCATACTCGGTTTGATTGTTTGTGGAGAAAGGCTTGATTGTGTAGGTGAATTCAAATTATGCCCCCGAGGGGAGATGATCACCAATCCTATGCCACATCCATGCTGACAGACTGATCCGTCGAAGAATAAAGTCCATGGTGCCGGTTCAACATAAGTTTTGTCTCATCTCTATGCTGGACTATGAAATCGATTATTGCTTATCCCTTTATTGCCTTTGCCAATTAATATCAAAAATAAAACTCAGTAAGAGCGAGTACCCATTTTCTAATATGCCCTTTTAAGACTTAGGCTGATAACATATACTTGATGACATTGGCCTTGCATATGATGGAACACTTTGCCGACATCAAATAATTCCTCAACTTGGTGCATGAAAAATACAAACACAAATAGAGTTTCTCCACTGCTGGGTATCGGGTTTTAGCAACAAACAACCTCCTATTGAGGTAGAAGATTACCCTTTCCCTTTGTCAACCACTTGCATCCGGACCGATCTGATGGCTTTGTCATTGACCGATAGGTATAATCTGAATGGAATTTCCTTTTGTGGTGGCATTAGTACTAGAGGTGAACTAAAGTACCCATTGATCTCATCAAATGCCTTTTGTTGCCTTTCTCCCCATACAAACTCCTGATGAGGTTTTAACTTCAACAATGGAGTGAATGACTATATTCTTCTTGATAGGTGAGATATGAATCTTCTTAGAAAATTTATCTTCCCAATTAGTGACTGCAACTTAGTTTTATCGGTAAGGGGCTGAGTGTTCTTGATTGCCTCAATGCTACACAAGCTTATGTCAATTCCCCTCTCATGCACGATAAGCCCAGAAACTTGCCTGTTGATACTCCAAAAGCACACTTCTCTAGGTTCATCTTCATTCCATATTTACTGGCCCTCTCCAGAACTCGACATAGATCGACCACATGGTCTTGAGTACTGCTTGATTTTATTACGATGTCGTCTATATTTGTCTCCACTAATAGGTCGATCAGATCATGGAAGATGTAGTCCATGGCTCGCTGGTAAGTTGCTCCAGCATTTTGCAAGACGAAGGTTATCACCACCCACTCATAGAGCCTAATGGCGCCTGGACACCGGAAAGCTACCTTGTGGATGTCTTCGTCAGATTTGAAAATCTGATTATACCCTGTATTTCCATCCATGAAGCTGATAATCTTGTGACCCGATGCGGCATCTACAAACAGGCCCGCAATTGGCATCGTGTATTCATCTTTAGGGGTTGCTTTGTTTAGATCTCTGAAGTCGACAAATATCCTAAGCTTCCCATTGTTCTTCCATATGGGTATGATATTTGGCACCCACTCTGCATATCGACACAATATTATGAATAATGTATCATATAATCTGGTTACATCGGCTTTGATGTCTGGATATATTTCCGCCTTGAATCGCTGAGGTGGCTGCTTAAAGGGCTGTTATCCTTGTTTTATCGGAAGCCGATGCTCTACGATCGACCAGTTCAAACCTGGCATCTCATGATATTAACATGCCAAGCAATCTCGATATTCTCATAATAATACAATTAATTCATTCTTTATTTCATCAGGAAGTTGAGCAGTAACAAAGGTAGGTCTCGGTCGATCGCTAGGTCCGATGTCTACCTCTTGTAACTCATCGGTTGTAGTGAAGCCTTGACCGAGTTTACCTTCTATCTCGTCGATGGTGCCTTTAAAGTGTAAGTATGGGCTGTTCATTGATAATTGGCTTGACTCCATCGCCTGACACCTCGAGAAAATCATCATCCCATGCTTTGCCTGATAGATAGTTAACTCCTTCCATCTCCTATACCAACAAATCGGCTACTGCTACACTGACCGATTTGTCGGTGGAGATAATTTTCACCTAATCACCAACCCATTGCACGAGGCTCTGATGCATTGTGGACGGGTACAAAAATTGGCATGGATCCAATAATGCCCTGGCAGTAAGCTATAAGAGCCTTTACCTTTAATGACGAAAAACATTGTCGGCATTGTCTTGCTACTGACTATCAGTTCTGCGTTTAGTACCCCCATTGTCTTTCATGAATTGCCGCCAAAGTCCTTTAGCACCATATTGGTCTTAATCAGGTCCTCTGTCCCGTTCCCATCTTCCAAAAGGTAGCATACACATTACATTGATGGCTGCCCCTCCATCTATCATTATTTTGGACATCAGGTTCCCATTGACTGGTCCTTTAATATAAATAGGCTTCAAGTGTCGATGCCTGAGGTCTTCTGCCTTATTGAATATTGCTGGTTTGGCCATTAGCACCAACTGGCGCATTGCCTTAGTCTATTCGTCATCACTATCAGGGATAGCCCGGTATTCTACAGGGAGAAAGAATACCATATTTACCCCTACATCCTTCTTATCATCTTGATCGGCCTTCCCCCTAACTCGCCATTCCTTCTTGATTGCCTTGGGCCGATCTGATGGAGGAGGGGGTGCCCGATCTTCCGTCAGGTAGGGGATAAACAACGATTTGTGGAGAACTCGACGTTGACGATCCGGCTTCTGATCCATGAGATCGGCACTTGTAGCCACTATACCACTGCTCTGTTGGTTATCAACCAAGCACATCCTGATTGACCTCACCAAGAAGGCTAATCCTTGCATGCAAATCGAAGAACACAAGCAAGAACACAGAAAACGCAATCGAATTGAAATTCTATTGGAATCTACGAGTTCGGGTTCACTTACAAATCCAGCGAAGCGGTGGCTATCAAAGCAACGTGTAAACTAAACCCAAAAACCCTAGATGGCTGTACAAACACCTTATATAGTAGTTTGGGATGCACCTCTAATGGGCTCAACTGGATACAAGGCCCAAAGGCCAAATAACGTAGAAAACAGCATGCTGACAGATTCTGGACTCTCTCTTGTTTTGATGATTCCTATTGATCTAGAATGAATTTTGAGATGCAACTAGTGGCATTGGAAAGTATATGAAGTTATCTTTCCGTGGCTGGGTGGAACGTTAAAAACGGAGTCCGTATGCGGCCTGTGCGATGATTTTAGGGTTAATTTTTCCGTGCCATTACAATTTTTACGGTTTGCTAATATGCCATCGGTGTGTCACTGACAGATGGGGGCCACCACAGTCACTGACAGTGGCATATAGTCAATTTCTGAAAATTATAATGGCATGTGAGTAATTTTCCCATGATTTTAGTGCACGCTGCTCCTGGAATCCGAGTTGGACATGAATTGTAGTTGGATTGGACTCTCAAATTGGCTTGGACGTACTTCCTGGTTGTAGGACCGAAAGTAGCGACCAGAGGGGGGGTGAATGGGCGCCTAAAAAATTCTTTTGAATCAATGGCCTTCTCCAAACACCCAACGCATCTCAACAGACAATCAGCAAAAGCAAAAACAGATCACACGTACTAAAAATAATCTAGCCTAAAAAATGACCGGTGTCCTATACAAAAAGACACCAACACAGTGCTTGAAGGCGGATTAAGTTAACTCATAGTTCAAAAGATAGTTCCTCAAATGATTCACCAAACACACTGATAATCCATCAAGTATATCCAAACCATCCACAATATTTAACGCATTTAAACTAAACAAAATAAATGTAGTTAATAAAAATGTGTTCACATATGATTCAACAAACACTTGATGTGCACTAAAAACCACCAAGATATATCAATAAACATTCATAATGCAATCTGAAAATAAAGTACTGATCAAGTGAATAAATCATGGAATATTTAGAAATAAAAATGATGTATTGCACGTAGATCGAGAAAAAAAGGATTAGTCCTCTTTTTTGGCTGATTCCTGTTCTTTGCGGAGGCTTCAATGTGCTACAATGTTGTTGGCCATCTTGGATTCCATGCATTGCCTAGCCCGATGAGGCAGCAGCTTCATGCTGCTTTCTGCCGTGAGTCCTTCTCGCCGGCTGGTGCGGGCTCGCAGATCCCACCACCTAGCAGCCAGCGCACGGCGTCCCTGGCGACGCTACGCCAAGCCCAGCGCCCAGCCTGGATCCCTACTGCCGCATGATGAAGAACAGAGCGATGTGGAAAAGACAACGACCGTGATTCCAACTAGGAAAAAGAAGGAACTGGAGGGAGAAGGAAGAAGGAGAATAACTCAAAAATCCCCAAAACTAATTTCAGAAGACAACTCAGATTTTTCATTGAATGAGTTAACCCTAACCCTAGGGGGTTGGGGCCTATTTATAGGCAACCCAACAAAAGGGAAAAAGACAAATTTACCCCTAGGGTAAACTACACAGACGCTGAAAATAAAAGTGGAAAAGACCGAAATACCCTTTGGGTTTTTTACAGACTCGAATAACACAGACTATGGGCCTAGAGGCAAAATAGTAAAATCCTAAATAAAGATAACTTGTCCTAATGCGGAGCTTTCGTAGCAGCTATGGCTTCGCCTCAGAATGGTCAGATCCGAGATCAGCGGTCATCAGTTTTGCGCCGAAACTGACAAAATGTCCACCGTCTTCACACCGGGTACCCGGATTGGGCTGGCCCGATTCCGCGGCTCCCTCAGCCTGGCAATCGCTCGCCGCCCGTGTACCTGAGTCAATCCCGGTCAATGGACCATGTACTCGGATTGGGCTAGCCCGACTCCGCGGCCCCTCTACCCGGCAGTCACTAGCCACCCTTGTACCTGAGTCACATGTGGCCTAGACACGACATGTCTCATCTTCTCTTCTTGCCCTCTTGACTTCCGTTGACAATCACTCATCACATCTGGAGCCATGAGGCCCATGATCTTTATCATGGCTCCTCACCTATGCCACTTCGAGAGCTCAGAGGAGGATCTAGCAATCAAACAGCGAGAAAGGCCAAAAGAACTAGAGAAATCAATCCGAAAGACCTTACCGAAGGGTAAGAACTAGCAAACCAAAGATCCTCTAGAATCAATAATAGAAGACATGCCCTTCTTAAAGCGAACCTCTAAACCATCCTCAAGAAGTTGCGAAACAGAGATCAAATTAAAATTGAAGTTTCCAACCAAAGCAACATTCTTCAAAGAGAAATGATCAGAGATTCGTATCAAACCAATACCTTGTACCTTCCCTTGACCACTGTTCCCGAAAGTGATGTACTCCTTGGAGCTCGAGGAAGTGAGGCTAGAGAACCATCTGCGATATCCCGTCATGTAGCGAGAGCATCCTGAATCCATGATCCACACATCCTCGAGTCCTCGATCCTGCACGATCAATGGTCATAAGTGGAAGCAAACGGTTCGACACTAGGTTTAGCAAAGGAGCTAAACCAGTGTCGAGCCATCTACTCAAAAGAAGGAAAACAGAAGGAATCATAAGAATCTGGACCAAAACGTGGCTCAAAGAGCGGTCCTCTTTTATGCCTAATGTCTTCGTCACGAGGTCCAAAGCCGTATCTAGAATGACCTAGAGCTCTGCCGAAGCGAAAACCACCCTTCGGAGCACGGGCATGAAAGTCATCTCCTCTACCACCACCTACACGATGCGGCCTTACTTCTAGCCTATCCCCGCGTTGAGGGACTCTCTATCTACCATCCTGCTGGTAGAACTGCTCCTTCCCACCTCGAGCTCTCTCTACTCTCTCAACCCGCTTCCTCCTGAAGCAAAACTCCTCAAGATGCCCATCTCTCTGACATAACTCATAGTGATAGGTAGGCTTCTTGGGATGTGGTTGAGGCTTGGGGTTCTTGGACTTGGTGGTGTTGGGTGAAGACTCTTTGGTGTGAGAGGGTCCAGGTAGAGAGTCAAGAGAAGTGTGGAGATGCTTGGAACACACAATCCTTGGGCTGACTAGCCTAGAAAGACTCAGTGGAGTGAGTCTTTGGATATCTCTGCTCAGGAGTCATCTTACTCCACTCCCCTGCACGACTAATAGCACTCTCAAAATCAGCCATTGTGTAGGTTTAACCTACCCCAAACCCATCCTGCCTCTTAAACTACTGGATCATCATGCCAAGCTGTGGCTCTTTGGCACTCACCCAACTCAGGATCTGACGGAGGTAAAAGTTCTCATTCTGAGCATCAACTAGCTCCCTTCTCAAGGAAGCTAGCACCTCCACCTGAGACAAGTAGATCTCACACTCTCTATCAACTTGAACAAACTTCTCAGCTTTTAGCTTGATCAGTTCCAATCTCAGGGACAAGCAGTTCTCACAAACAGTGGGTGGAACTGACAATGTCTCAAGCTCTAGCTTAGTCTGCTCTAGCTCAGCTCTGACGCTCGCTAACTCACCCAAATGCTTATCACTCTTGGCTCTTAGCTCAGCTAAACTAGATATATGGAATGGGCAGTCTACATGAGCATCTTTCAGCTCTAGCTGAGCGCTCTCAAGCTTAGCGGCCAAAGCGTCTCTCTCATCTACCCTCTCTATGTACCTGGACTTCAGAGTCGTCAGGTCACACAACAGCACCTCGCAGTTAGGGCACTCACTACTCCCACCCAAGCAAGGGGAAGAAGATAGACTCCCAATCTTGCCATTGGCCATGGCAAGCTCACTCTCAAGCTCATCTATCCTCTTCTTAGCCACTCTAAGCAGTTTCTCCCAATACCTCAACTCATGGTGGTTCTCTTCTAGTAAATAAATGACTTCTTGTTCATAGGAAGATACCTTTTCATCGTTGTCGTCGTCGAAGTTTTCGGGGGAGCCTTTCTCTTCCTTATCCCCAAGAGCCATTGAGTAGAAGTTCTTGCAGGATCTTCGGCTGTGGTATGAGCGGCTCTTTGGCTTGTCCCCGAAGGCCATGAAGCAGAGACCCGTCGGATCATCCTTGTCCTTCCCCTTCTTGATCACGATCTCCTCATCACTTGAGCTTGATGAAGAGGAAGAAGACGATGACCTCTTGGAGTAGCTTCTCTCCATCTCGGCAAAGAAGGCCTTGTCTCGCTTCTTGTTCTCATGCCAGTAGTCCTTCAGGGCCTTTCGAAAGAACCTCGTCTTGGGCTTGCCCTTTGTGAAGGTGGAGCTGTTGTGCTTGCCGGAGTCATAGGAGCTCTTGTGATTGTTCTGCTTGGGGCAGTCGGTGATGAAGTGACCTAGATCACCACACTCAACGCATCCGAATTTTGTGCCTAGTCTTTTGAACATTCGTTTATCATAGACACGATGCATCCGGTTGTTAAAAAGACACAAATCATCATCTCCTAACAAATCAAGCTGGTCCTCGGTGATAGACATCAGGGAGAACCCAACACAGCTCAAAGAAGAGGAGTCAGCAGAAGGTGTCGCAAGGGCCAGGGTTTTTGAGCCAGAACTAGTGAGATTTGATCTCAACTGGAAATCAACCTCTGTGGCCTTGAGCTTACTGAAAAGCTCAGCGATAATCAAGGTATCGTAAGAGGTGCTCTCAATGATAGAGGATACCTTGATATCCCAGATCTTAGGGTCCAAGGTATGAAGAACCTTGAGCGCCTGCTCATGATCTGAGAGCAGCTGAACTCCATCGTCCTTGTTGGCCTAAAGCTTGTTGATGATCGATTGAAAACGACCAAACAAAGCTTCAACAGATTCACCCAACTTCTATGTGAAATTTTCATATTCATGCCAGTAGGTCTGATAGAGCCGAGCCTTGACCTGGGCTGTCCCCTCATGGTTTGCCTGTAGGGTAGCCCAGATCTCTCTAGCAGTGCTGAGATGGCTCACACGCTCAAACTCAGTGGGACCTAAACCAGAAAATAAAATGTTCATAGCTTTGTTGTTGTTCTGATGCTGGGCGATTATCTTGGGGGAAGTACGCTCAGCAATAGGAAGCACAATAAAAGTAGCATGAACACAAACATCCCAAATGTCCGAGATCTGACTCATGAGATAGGCTCGCATGCGAGTCTTCCAATAAGTGTAGCCAAAAGCTTCAAGGGATGGGACATTGACAGAGGAAGTCATAATTACTACCTTGGGTTTGAACCTGTTAAGATATGGAAAAACCCTAACCAAGCTCTGATACCACTTGTAGGACCGAAAGTAGCGACCAGAGGGGGGGTGAATGGGTGTCTAAAAAATTCTTTCGAATCAATGGCCTTCTCCCAACACCCAACGTATCTCAACAGACAATCAACAGAAGAAAAAATAGATCACAGGTACTAAAAATAATCTAGCCTAAAAAAACGACCGGTGTCCAAGACAAAAAGATAACAACACAGTGCTTGAAGGCGGATTAAGTTAACACACAGTTCAAAAGATAGTTCCTCAAATGATTCACCAAACACACTGATAATCCATCAAGTATATCCAAACCGTCCACAATATTTAACGCATTTAAACTAAACAAAATAAATGTAGTTAATAAAAATGTGTTGACAAATGATTCAACAAACACTTGATGTGCACTAAAAATGACCTAGATATATCAATAAACATTCATAGTGCAATTTGAAAATAAAGTACTAATCAAGTGAATAAATCATGGAAAATTCAGAAATAAAAAATGATGTATTGCACGTAGATCGAGAAAAAAAGGATTAGTACTCTTTTTTGGCCAATTCCTGTTCTTTGCGGAGGCTTCAATGTGCTATAGTGCTGCTGGCCATCTTGGATTCCATGCATTGCCTAGCCCGATGAGGCAGTAGCTTCATGTTGCTTTCTGCCGTGAGTCCTTCTCGCCGGCTGGTGCGGGCTCATAGATCCTAGTGCCCAGCGCCCAGCGCACAGCATCCCTGGCAGCGCTACGCCAAGACCAGTGCCCAGCCTGGATCCCTGCTGTCGTGCGATGAAGAATAGAGCGATGCGGAAAAGACGACGACTGTGATTCCAACCAAGAAAAAGAAGGAACCGGTGGGAGAAGGAAGAAGGAGAATAACTCAAAAATCCCCAAAACTAATTTCAGAAGATGAACTCAGATTTTTCATTGAATGAGTTAACCCTAACCCTAGGGGGTTGGGGCCTATTTATAGGCAGCATAACAAAAGGGAAAAAGAAAAATTTACCCGTAGGGTAAACTACACAAACACTGAAAATAAAAGTGGAAAAGACTGAAATGCCCTTAGTGTTTTTTACGGACTCGACTAACACAGACTGTGGGACTAAAGGAAAATAGTAAAATCCTAAATAAAGATAACTTGTCCTGATGCGGAGCTTTCATAGCAGCTACGGCTTCGCCTCAAAACGGTCAGATCCAAGATCAGCGGTCGTCAGTTTTGCACTGAAACTGACAAAGCATCCACCGTCTTCGCATCTGGTACCCGGATTGGGTCGTCCCGATTTTGCGGGTCCCTCAGCCCAGCAATCGCTCGCCGCCTGTGTACCTGAGTCAATTTCGGTCAACAGACCAGTGGATCCTCTGTCACTCCTAGCCCATGTACTCGGATTGAGCCAGCCTGACTCCGCGGCCCCTCTGCCCGACAGTCGCTCGCTGCCCGTGTACCTGAGTCACACGCGGCCCAGACACGGCAGGTCTCATCTTCTCTTCACGTCTTCTCTTTGTCTTCCGTTGACAATCACTCATCACATCTGGAGGCATGAGGCCCATGCTCTTCAACATGGCTCCTCACTGGTTCTTCTCCAACTCTTTGTTTATCTCCAAGTGATTTTCATCATCTCCATGGTTCCTAACAATAATAATAATATTAGGTAGTAATTTATTCGCAAGATAATATACTAAGATACTAAGAAACGAGTTGACCTGGAGATTTAATCGTCCTGCTCGAACTCGAATAATTTGATCTTGGTATTCGTGTATGGTTGTATCATTGGTATGGATGTCCTCATTATCCTCCCCTTCTTGATTTGGAGTCATCCTCGACTCAACGTCTATTGGTCCCCAATCAGCTTCCATGATAATACAAGAGTTACATATACATGCATCTCTTCTATTGATCCAAGAAACTATTTCTGAAATTGAAAATGAACGCATCTCATGGTGTAGCATCTAAGGTTCAAATATATAAAAATTAAATCTAACATAGAAAGCATGCACCTTAACTTGTTTCCTCACAACCATGATCATATCCCAACTGGTGATGTTCTCATCATTCTCTTGCTCTTGAAATAGAGTCATCATTGACTCATACTCATATTTTTCTCTCATGGTTGGTTTCAATTCTGCAATGTTAAATGTGGAACTATCCCAAAACTTGGGAGGCAAGACAAGTTTATAGTTATATAACTCAACAGAAGATAAAAACTCAGGAGGCATATCAAAATTACACTTATGTAGCTCAATATGATATTAATACTTAGAGATAACTGCAGACAAAGTATAAACTATGTTAGTAAGAGAATAATAAGCAGTTTCACAAATCACAACATAGCACATGTGTTGACTATGAATTTCAGTTTGATCAGTTTTATGTACAAAGATAGAAGAATCTTTTAATTTGATTTCATGCTGAATTTCAGATCTAATATCAAGTTATTTGCTCTCATTAGTTGCCATCTCGATATCATCTTTAACAATTTTATTAGAAGTTGAAAGTAACAAAGTATATTTCACATCCTCATGCACAACGGTATAGTTCTTAGTCCTATCATGGTGAAGTGAATCATTATCAAATTGTAAAGGGTGTTCTATTATTTCAGCTGATGAAGCAACCTCAATGGGTACTTGTAAGGACTTTTTACCTAACACCTCAACTCATGTAGAGATGGAAGGCTATATGCTTGTTGATGTTTGTGCAGGTACATGTGCAGGTGACGAACACCTAAAGAAGAGAAAGGCTTGGTTAGTGTCGGTGTGCTCTTCACTCGTGGTGGATAGGAGTCTCTTTCCTTGTATTGTCGTTCCTGCAATTCTTTCTCTGCAATGATGGCAAGATGGAACAAACGACTAAGAGTAGTAAATTCTTTATAATAAACGATATCTTGAATCTCATGCCTCAATCCATCATAGAAGCGCCACATCGTGTCCTCCGAGTGCTCCACAACACCACAACGGGTCATGCTCTCTCGAAGCTCAGCATAATACTCTCTCACACACATGTTACCTTGAACTAAGCATTGTAGTTTCATACATAATTCATGATGATAAGAAGGAGGGACAAATTTACTACGCATAGCTCTTTTTAAATGATCCCATGTATCAGGATGTAATTGAAGTTCACTTATATCTTCCCACCAGATTAAAGCACGATTTTAAACATACCAGTTACTTGTTTAACTCTATGTTGTTCAGGAACTAGATATAAGTTAAATTTATGCTCTACGGTCATCTCCCAATCTAGGTATTCTTCAGCATCATATTCACCATAAAAAGATGGGATGGTAAACTTACTTTTGATAGAAGAAACATTGTTACCATGATTATGATTTGTCGTACCTCCCATACCTGTCATGGTTTGTAGAAAAGGAAAAACACTAGGAAAATATTAGCCCTATCAACTATTAGGTAGTGGAAGGTGCTCTCGCTCACACTCAAGCGTCTTACCACAATCTTACAAGGTTCTTACTATCACAGGGCAGTGGATGGCATAATCTTGGTCGTGGCACAATTCTTGACTGGTTGGTGACTTCCAAAGAGAGTGGTATATGATTGCAAAGACTCAAGCTGCACCGATCAGAAGTATATATGTGGAGTCTAGGCAGTTAAACAAGAGTATTCTACATGGTGGAACATGATTCAGAAACAGATAGTAATATTAAATAAGTGTCCAGAGTACTTGTACTAATTGTTGGTATGAATGTGATCCCTATGACAACAAAGCTTATATGAGAGAGTAATTGAGGCTCAAAGGATGTCTTATAGATTGATAAAATCAGCACAAAATAGTACTAAAAACAGCACCACACAAAACTAATATCTTCCAAGCATATCCCTAAGTGCTCCTCCTTTTTTCGATATTTTTTAACTCTTTTTTTGAACTCGTTTTTGACACTTCTTTTTTTGTTGACTAGGAGCACAAATAAGACAAACCAAGAAGATGTGATACAATTTTGCTGGAAAGAAGTGCTATGTAGGTAAATAAAGATGAGCTGAAAAATCTGCGCAAGAAACTTCGGGACTGGAAAAATTGATCTTTCCAGCCGAATTTGGAAAAACTAAAATCGGCAAACCTAGCAAGCTAGGAAAACTTAGATCTAAATTTTTCTGTAGATTTCTAAAATGTATTTATTTGCCTTATTCGTAGTCCTTATGCAAAAGATATGACTGTTTTATCAGAGGCAGTCTGAATCAGGGTTTTGAGGTTCTAGTTCGGACGCGAATTGCAAATCAAAGGGGATTTATGGGTGGTGGCTAGTATAAGGGATTTAGAAAAAGGGATCACAATACTAACCAGCAACCGTACTTGACCAAGGACACAAACTCAATACTACGGACTCTGAAATCAAAACGTGCAAATGCTAGGGATGGTCTTGGATTGGGGAAAACCTACGACTACAAATTTTTTGTTGGCTTTTTCGTGGAATATGGGATGAATATGAAATCAATCTAATCTAAGATACACGAACTTGACGATAAACCAAGCTCTGATACCACTTGATGCACACTGGAGGGGGGGTGCCCGATCTTCCGTCAGGTGGGGGATAAACAAAGATTTGTGGAGAACTCGACGTTGACGATCCGGCTTTCGATCCATGAGATTGGCCCTTGCAATCGCTACACCACTGCTACATTGGTTATCAACCAAGCACAACCTGATTGACCTCTCCAAGAAGGCTAATCCTTGCTTGCGAATCGAAGAACACAAGCAAGAACACAGAAAAAGCAATCGAATTGAAATTCTATTGGAATCTGCGAGTTAGGGTTCACTTACAAATCCGGCGAAGCGGCGGCTATCAAAGAAACATGTAAAATAAACCCCAAAACCCTAGATGGTTATAGAAACAACTTATATAGTAGTTTGGGACGCATCCGTAATGGGCTCAACTGGATACACGGCCTAAAGTCCCAATAACACAGAAAACAACATGGTGGCAGATTCTGGACTCTATCTTGTTTTGACGATTCCCGTTGATCTAGAACAAATTTTGATATGAAACCAGCGGCATTGGAAATTTTATGAAGTTATATTTCCGTGTCTGGGTGGAACGTCAAAAACAGAGTCCGTATGCGGCCTGGGCGATGATTTTAGTGCACACTGCTCCTAGAATCTGAGTTGGACATGAATTGTAGTTGGATGGGACTGTCAAATTTTCTTGGACGTCTTTCCTAATTCTTCTCCAACTCTTTGTTTATATCCAAGTGATTTTCATCATCTCCATGGTTCCTAACAATAATAATAATTTTAGTTAGTAATTTATTCTAAAGATAATATACTAACATACTAAGAAATGAGTTGACCTGGAGATTTAATCGTCGTGCTCGAACTCGAATAATTGGATCTTGGTATTCATGTATGGTTGTATCATTTGTAGGGATTTCCTCATCAAGATCAATCTTTTCATCGTGATTTGGTACCTTCAGCTCCTTTTGTCGTAACCATTGCACCCTTCTTTTCAGGTTTTTCATAAAAATTCCGTTTGGGCACCACTGCTAGTTTCTTACTTCTGCCTCATCGTTGGTCGACCGACCATCCCTCTCAGTGCTAATTGGACCAAGCCTTTCATGTAATGATGGCTTCCATGGTTACAACCTCTAATGGATGCTTGGCTTTTCTCGATCATGTGGCCTTGTTCTGTTGTCGTGAGATTTCTGATTGCTCCTCCTTTTGCCTCCGTCATCACTACATTCAGGACAGTTGGTCATCGATGGCAGACACATTTCTTCATTCAAGCAGCACCTGAAGAATTCACAATTCTAGTGGGGGTTAAACCATAGGTTGTTTCGGTCATCTCCATAATCTGCCTCTTCCCTTATTTTTCTTTTATACTTGTTGATCAAATTTGATGAAGAGACTCAATCCTTGTTGGTACACCTATCTCTTTCTGCATGCTGATCATTCGTACGGTGCACATGCAACATATTGACCAGGAAAGGGTGTCCATCGATGTTCATCGGCTTCTTTCCATCATCGAATTTGATTCAACCTTGTTCTACGACCGATTGAATCTGCTACCTGAATACCTTGCATTCGTTGGTGTGATGCGACGGAGAGTTGTGGCACTTGTAGTACTTCCTCTTCTTCAACTCACCAACAGGTGATATCATGTGGTTAGGCGACAGCTGAATTTGTTTCTCCTTGAGCAGCAAGTCAAATATACTATCGACATTATTGATGTTGAAGTCGTATTTCTCCTCTTTGTCGGATGCTTTCACCCAGTGACATGCGATCGACTTGTTGTTTCTCGACCATTTGGCTAACCTGACTTCTACATCAGACTCACTATCTTCATCGGAATCAGAAGGGTATACCTGGGCATATGTGATCTTCTTTTGATAATTCTCCCTTCTCGCTTCCTGGAATTAGATTTCATGTGCCGATACCCACTGTACAAGGTGCGAGAGACTCTCGAATTTTTGTGAGGAGAATCTCTCCTATATTGGGTTCAAGAGTGATTGGAAAGCTAGCTCTGCCAGTTGGGTGTCGTTGAGGCTCAAACTGTAGCACCTGCTATGCACGTCCTAGAACCTCTGAACATAATCCTGTACCAACTCATCCATCTTTTGTCGTATTGCCGTTAGGTCGGTAAGCTTCATCTCATGTTTTCTGATGAAGAAATATTTATGAAACTTATTTTCCAAATCTGCCCATTCTTTGATAGAGTTCATCGATAGTGATGAGAATCATGCGAAGGCCGATCCCTATAGCGAAAGTGGGAATAAGTGGACCTTCAGAGCTTCATCGGTCGATGCCTCTCCACACTAGGCGAGGAAGCGACTAATGTGTTCGATCGTGGAGACCGAGTCTTGCCCTAAAAATCTGGTGAAATCAGGTACTTTGTATCGGTTTGGCAGTGGCACTCTATAAAACCACTCTGGGTAGGGCCGTCAATACATGTACATATGATCTTTTGGTTTGAGCCCAAATTTTTCTCGAATGACTTCAGTGACCCGATTCACCCAATCCTCCTCTTACTGGGTCACTACGCGGTATCGGTCAAACACCGAGGCCTGTAGGTGCTGGTCCAGCCTAGCAGAATTGTACCTGTGTTGCTCTTCATTGGCGTAGGGTTGTGCCCCATAATACGTGATATGGTGGTACTCTGGAGGGATACCATCTTGTGCTCCCCTGGACAAGAGGTCGGTGGACTATGGTGTTGACATGCCCCTCTCGAGACCATACACATTTTGTGACGGGTCCTGCCTTCCTATCTCCTAGGGTGCAGGAGTCGGTGGTTGGGCCGTCGTGCTTCTTTCAGGACCGAATGAGATGTTCGGTAGTTCCTTCCTCATCGTCCCTTGTGGTAGTGGTGTCGACCAAGTGTGTTGTGGATTCTAGAGCAAACATGGATGGTTGACAGGAAAATACACCGGACCTTCCATCGGTTTGTGAGCCACTGTGTCGTCAATGGTCTTATTGATCAACTCATGCAAGATGTTAACCAACACCTCGAATTGATTGATGAGGGCGTGGTGGAGCGCATTGTCGATAACTTCTTGAAAACTGACCTAGGGGCTTTCAGCCTATTGGCTAGTTCCCTCGATTAGGGTCTGCTTCGACAATTGATTTCTTTGGACAGGGCTAGATCAAGTCATGTCGAAGGACTTGAGGCACAACTTCTAGAAATTATGTACGGGCCTTTGTACCTCTGCTCTTTGCTTATCAGTCAATGCCCCTAAGGTGACTGGGATGATGTACTATTGTTGAGTTGCCTACCATAGTTGTGTTGGCTAAAGATGGTCCCACTAGGCGTGCCAAAAAATGTGTTGGACCCAAAATGTGCTGGTGTCATTTTCGGTCACACACGTGGCTTGGGAGATCTGCTTAACTCCAATACAGGTCCTAAAATCTTAGGGTTCTAAGCATGCCAATCAGTTCTACCCTACAACTCATAAGGTACAGAAAAAATATTAGTAGCAACACCCATCAGCTATCAAGCCGATGGCCACAATACAAATTAGGTCACATGAATCATGCGAGAAAATCTGTGGCACGTGATACATGTAAACTATCAAGTGTCATGAGACAAGACTCTGGCCATCGGGACGATTAGGTAATCGACCAATATGCAATACCTATGCCGACTAGGTCGATGATTGAGCACGCGATGCACTGTATATTCGAGCCAATTGACAATCCCCGATGCTGATGATATGTAACATGAAATTAGAGATAACCTACCAGCTTATACTCCGATAGAAGCTAAATCTAGTATACCAGAGAACAAATCAATACTATTAAATCATCATAACAATAAGATCAGACTTAACCAATGTGGGATCGGAATGGCGACTAGAGGGGGGTGAATAGGCGCCTCAACAAATTCTCGCGAATATGATGGCCTTTTTGAAAACACCCAACGCGCCTCTAAAAAAACAAGTATACTCAAAAATAGATTGAACACCTAAACAATTAACTGGTTCAGTTGCTCAAATTTCAACCAAAATGAAGAACAACTAATCAATTTGATTGAGGTTAATCAGCCATTCGAATTTTCAACAAATACTTAGTACTCAGAAAAATTCAAGATGATGAGTCATTTTGTTATGAAGGAATTTACATCAACCTTGTTCATGCACATAGAAGAGCAATTCTTAACAGAACTTACTTCAAAACATTAATCATGAACAGTGAGTGTATCAGAATAATATCAATCAAAAATAGATGCTTTGTGCAAGACAATTCTTAATTTTTGATAGCGGAAAGGAATCAACAATTGCAACCAGAGAGTCTCAATTCAATTTCTGTGATGGCTGGAACTAATTCAAGAGTTGGATTAAAAGATAATTAAAAGAAAACATGAACCTGCAAATCTCACTTCAAACAATAAACAGAATCAGTGAAAAATTCTTGAAATGTTGAATTCTAGTGCCAATGCATGTGCATGTGCAAAATTCTTATGCACTGGCCAAGGGTTCAACCAAATTTGCTCTGATTAAAAGAAACCTTTCACTGATTCCAAATATTGCATACTACTAGCAAGAGGATGAAATTGAATCTCTGAGGAAAAATAAGAATGGCTCCATCTTCTGTGATCAAAACCAGGCAAAGATGTTCCTAGAATTCCGAGAGGCTAAAGCAGTGAAAACTCTCAGCAATAGGGAATCAAATTTTCCTAGATGAACAAAAATCATGACAGCAACGGAGGATTGATCATCCAGAAAAACAACTTATTAGTGTTGAGTCCGAAGAACATCAAAGCAATGAATCAGCGAAGCAAAATATTGAACACGGAATCACAACCCAAAAAGGAGAGCAAAAAACTATATGCATCTGTGGTCGGAACCTGTTGCAATTTTTATATCTATAATCCTTGAAACTTGCACAACAAAAGTTATGTAAAACTTAGGTCCAAAAACAGAACTAAAACAGAACAAAAATCATCTCAAAGATTGAATCAAGACTGAAAACAGAGAACTGTACTCAGCTGAAATCTCAATTTTTCAGAATCAGTTAAGCACTTTGTTGGACAGAAAAATATATGTAGCAGTGGTCAAAAACTCTTGCAAATTCCCAAAATGGAACCCTGGAAACTTTATATTCAAAGTCTATGAAAAACTTGGATCCAAAAATAGTACCAAAACAGATCAAACATTTCCTCAAAGATTGAATCCAGACTGTAAACAGAACACTGTACTCAGCAGAAATTACAAGTGTTCAGAATCATTTAGGTACTTTGTTGGACAGAAAAATACATGAAGCTGTGATAAAAAACTTTTGCGAACTTCAAAAATGGAACCCTCAAATTATGCACAACAAAAGTTATATATAACTCAACCACAGGTTCTGCAGTGAAATCACCAGAAAATAGCCTCACAAAAATCAATTCCGAACAATATACCTAGTGAAGAACATAATTTTCCTGAATCAGTAAAACTTGATTCTCACACCAAAATAATTTGTTCATTCTTCAACCATAATATCACTCAAGAAACACTCCAAGAATCAGCCAATATGCTGATGAAAAGTATAAGCAACATTTCATCAAACATGTAGAGGGCTACACAAACACAACCATTTCAGGCAGAGTTAAATTCCAGAACTGTGATGCCTTGTTTGATCAGCAAAAGGATTAAGAAAGAATCACAGAAATCACTTTCAACTTTCAAAAATGGATTATTCAAATCATCCTCAACAAAAGTTACATAGACATCAAAAACAAGTTCTGCAGTAGATTCACCAGAAAAGAGCTCACAAAATCGAATTCCGCCACAAAATCATACCTGCGCCCAGGCTTCCCTATTCATCCTGATTTCCTATAGCTTTTTCAGATTGTGAATAGTATTCGAAACTAGATGCAAAGCAGCAGAAATTTGTATAAAATTGATATTTGGTTCAGCCAAAAGAAAAGCCAAAAATCCCCCACCTGCCCATGGATATGGTCCCCTATTTATAGGCCAACCATGGGTGGTATTTTCTAAAAAGAACCCTCTAGAATTGAAAATTACACAAAAGTCATATTCCTTGTAATATATTTTCAGAATTAAGAAATTCTGAAAAATATACCAAAGGAATACAATATCTCTATACACTTACTAAAAATAAACCTAGTTTATTACACAAAGACTCAACACTAAAAAGGACTCAAAACTATTAAATTAACAAAACTAGATTTGTGACGGTTTTTAGTAAAAACCGACAAAGCCTCTCAACCCTTTGACTCGTGACACCGCTTCGCGACTCCAAGCGCCAGCAAGCCACTTCCTCTCTCGATCCCCTCGAGTCGCCTGAACGCTTGCCCCGGCCTCCCTCTCGCAGACTCGGTCGTCACGCCGTCGTAATCAACCATCTGTCCAAGTCTTGCTCAGTCTCTTCATGCACTCTTGAGATCTTCTTCAACTTTGCCAGTCCTCCCTGATCCTCCAGCATCGAGCTACCCGCTTGACCCTCGATCACTCGCCATCGACAGTCGGTCAGCATCTCTACCCTGCACATCCAAGATAAGCCAAAACAAGAACGTGACGCACCACCAAAACCTCGGCAACCAATCCTCCATTTCACATCGAACCCCTCGATGCACTCAAACCACTCTCAACCACTCAACCGCTCATCCTTGTCAATCACTCATCATCCAGACCGAAACCACCCTTGGTTTCACAACCAAGATAGTTGCTAAGTTACGAATAACCCATAGTATTTCAACACTTCGGTCATACTTTATTCATATGAACGATGCACAAAAATAAATGAGATACAATAGTTCAAGATGTTAGACCTAACTGATGAAGCTTCAAAATACTATATCTAATCTAAATCAATCTAATAGATTGTAAAGATGCAGTCTTAGATGACGCACCTGATACATCAGGATAAACTAACAATTATACTGATCGAACTAGTGCGCTACAAGAGATCGAAGCGATGCATCCTTGAACAACACCAATCTAGTCGATACAATCGTCGGGGTGGTAGGACTTACCCTTTTATAGGAGATCAAGGCGGTGCATCCCAGCTCTAGGTTCCTAGTCCTACCGAGAATAACCTTGAATGAATGAGGGTGGTGATGCGCTGAGAGTAGTTTTGTGGTTGTAATTGTGTGTGTCCTCTAATCTACCTAATATGTACATATTTATAGTCCAAAGA
Organism: Zizania palustris; assembly: GCA_019279435.1. NCBI lineage: Eukaryota > Viridiplantae > Streptophyta > Magnoliopsida > Poales > Poaceae > Zizania > Zizania palustris. The sequence continues at coordinate 4,736,689 of JAAALK010000289.1, read as the reverse complement.
CTTGTCGTCCACTATGATCGTAACTGATTCTTGCTTGTATCTATATCTTTTCATCTCTATCGGCTCCTTCATTTTTGGTCATGTATAACAGATGGACTTCTTTGACCAACATTTGACCGAACCTCTTTGTTGGACTGGAAACAGCGACCAGAGGGGGGTTAATGGGAGCTTTTAAAATTTTAGGCTACGAAACAACCTTCTGTTTTAATTCTGTCTTCTGCGGAACAGGCTTCGAACACACCCTTCGAAGTTCTGATTCAGAGGTATTTCACAGCTCCGAAACCAGGCTTCGCAAGGAGCAAAAGTTCGATGTTAAGAAGACTTCGCTCCACTCACAACTCCGAAAATACAGCTCTGCTAAGTCAGTGCAGGCTCCGGACACTGGGTGCCATCGAGCAGACTTCGCACTTCACCCTTCGCAAGTGCAACTTCCCTTTGAGGACTTCGACCAAACACTTAACGCTAGCAACTGGTACTAAGCTTCGTACTTCGAAGGTCTAAGTGCACACAAAACACACTTCGCTGAGGACTTCAACCAGGGAAGAAAACGGGCTTCGAGTTAAGCCAAGAACAGTGCTTCGCTAGTAATCAGAGAGGTCTAGCCTCCAGTTTACACAGAGTGAACATACACTGAAAAACACACTTCGCACACACAGACTTCTCACACACTTCTCCAAAAAACACTCTAGTGCAATAAACTCAACACAGGAAGAAGTGAGACACAGAGAGATCAAAGCACGCTGTGTAAAGTAAGTATACAAGTTCAAGCAGCAAATGAAAACAGAATCAAAGATTCATTGCTGGAACAGGGAACACAAAACGAGCTCACAGATCTGAATACAAGAGTGTGGCGGCTAGCACAGGAGCTCAAAAATGGCTTCTCAAAGTGTTGATGTGACCTAGCTAGCCTCCACTATTTATAGGCACTATCACTACTACAAACTGTCACTGTAGTGGCGTTGGGCAAAACCACTGTAGTGGCGGGCCATTAGATGCCCGCCACTAGAGTTGCTGGTGCTGACGGCAGCACCAGCGCCCGCCACTATTGCTGGTAAAGTAGTGGCGGTCGGTGATGACGTCAGCCCGGACCGCCACTAATGTACCAATAGCAGTGGCGGGCGCTGGTGCTGCCCGCCGCTGCTAAGATGGCCGCCACTAAAGTAATGATGACATCACTTGTGACCGCCACTACTATTCTAGCTATAAATGCGCAGCGTCTTCCTCCCCGAGCTCTACTGGAGTTCGCATTCAATTTTGTCCGTACAATGGCGACAAAAATCTAGATAAAGAGGGGGGAGGCTTTGTTTTCGTTTCTTTTGAAGGATTTCATTCTAGGAGGTAAATCCATTCCGAATCTCACATTTATTTTGTATTTAATCATGTATACAATGAGTTATTATCGTTTTTCTAATTTAGGGTTTGTGAATAGAAATTTTCAAATAATCTTCCATTTACGGTGTTACCTTCTCCCAAATGAACAAATATGACCCTCCTCACAATTATTCATCACTTGTATATTGATTTACGTCATTTTAATCTCCTTTTTAATTTGATTTATGATTATAGATCTAGAGTTATGTTGTTTGGAGAGAGAGAGAAACCAATATAGTTAATTTATTTAATAATTTTTTCTGCTTAATAAGTAGTTTTAATTAAAGCATTGAGGATTTTTAATTAATGTTGTTATGAGCGATAATAAATCAATATATTTTCAATTTGTAAATTAATAAAATTAACAATAATGATTTTATTAATATTTTTTCAAATAATATATGTTTTAGATGGAGCACAGGTCCTGGATGTACTCGTCCAACGACGGAGATGTGGTGGCATATTTTAACAGAGTAACTGAATTTACTGAAGCTGCCGCACAATATGCTTCCCGTCAGAGTGAAGAGGCAATATATTGTCCTTGTAAAGTTTGTAAAAACGAAGCGATGTATCCGTGTTCTGATCGTGAAACCATACGATTTCACTTGTTGAAAAATGGTTTCGTGAAGAACTATTATATATGGACGAAACACGGTGAGATGGGCCAAAATCCTCCTGAAGATTCTGATGTGCCGCAAGATGCTCATCAACATAGAAGAGGTTGTGATCATACATCCGACATAACACATGATGATGTTGATCAACATGATGATGATGACGCCTTTGATGTGGAGGAACTGATGCGAAATGTTGCGCCTGAGGTGTTGTTGCAGAGAACTACAACCAAAGGATACGATAACTTTGAAGCACTTGACAAAGCATCAAAAAACCTTCTTTACGAGGAACGCCACGGATGCGATAAGCAGTATACTGTGTTGTACACAATTCTTGAGCTTATGAAACTGAAGGCCAGCAATGGATGGTCTGACACCAGTTTTTCAGATCTTTTACAACTCCTAAAAAAGGTTTTGCCAAAACCCAATGGTTTACCATCTGATACGTACCAAGCAAAGAAGATGATTTGTCCGTTGACTTTGGGCGTTCAGAAGATTCATGCATGCCCGAACCACTGTATCCTATATCGAAAAGAGTATGGATTGTTAGAGAGATGTCCGCAGTGCAACGCGAGTCGATACAAACGTCCAAATGACTGTGCGGAGGACTACAATGACCACCAGAAGAAGAATAATAAGAGGTTGCAGAAGAGGAATAAAAATGTTATTGAAGACCATCCTGGAAAAAAGATGGAGAGGAAAGTTCCGGCCTTAGTAATGTGGTACCTACCGGTGATTGATCGCTTGAAACGTATGTTCTCTAATCCTAGAGATGCTGAACTATTAATCTGGCATTTCGCTGGGCGAAAGAAGGACGGAAAACTTCGGCACCCTGCGGATGCTAGGCAGTGGAAATCATTTGACTTGGCCCATCCAGATTTCTCGGACGATCCTAGAAATATCAGGATGGGACTTAGCACGGATGGAATGAATCCCTTCGGTGAGATGAGGAACCCACATAGTACGTGGCCAGTCTTTCTATGCTTGTTCAACATTCCATCATGGTTGTGCCATAAAAGAAAATACCTTATGCTCACTACTCTAATTTCTGGTCCAAAACAACCTGGCAATGACATTGATATCTTTCTAGAACCTTTGATGGAGGATATGAAACGTCTATGGGAACATGGTGTCTGTGTGTGGGATGAGCACAAGAAAGAGCACTTCAATCTAAGAGCCATAATCTTTTGCACCATAGCTGACAACCCAGGACGCATGTCCCTAACAGGACAGGTTAAAGGAAAGACAGCATGTGTAGTGTGTGTGGACCAGACAGAATCTATGCATCTTCCATCATTCGTTAAGACGATATATATGCGACACCGCAGATTTTTACCAAAAACCACAAATATCGAAGAAATAGGAACCATTTCGACGGTACAATCGAGCTTGGACAGCCTCCACGAAATCGAGATGGCAAATTTCTATTCGAAATGGTAAAGAATATCAAAGTTGTTTTCGGAAAGAAGAGGAAGAAATCTGAAAAAATTTCAAAGGACGCTCCATTTAAAAAGCAGTCGATCTTCTTTAGATATTTGCCCTATTGGAAGGAGTTGGAGATTGGTCATGCTATCGATACAATGCACGTTGAGAAGAATGTCTTCGAAAGCACTATCGGTATTTTGTTAGACATACCGGGCAAATCAAAAGATGGACTCAAAGTACGAAGGGACCTTCAAACTCTCGGAATTAGACCCGAGCTTCACCCACAGGAAAGGGCCAATGGAAAATTTTTCCTTCCGGCTGCTAGCTATAACCTCACAATTGACGAGAAAAGATCAATCTGCAGGTGTCTACATGGAATTAGAGTTCCAACAGGATTCTCAACGAATATAAAGAATATTGTCTCCGTAGCAGATTTGAGGATGAGCGGCTACAACACTCATGATTGTCATGTTATGCTTGGGCTATTCCTCGCCATCGTAGTAAGAGGAGTCAAACATTCATTTCTGAAGATGGTGATAACACGCATGTGTCACTTCTTCAATGTCATATCAAAGAAGGTGATCGACACTGAAGAGTTAAATGAATTACGTAAACAAATGAGGGAGACTATGTGTCAGCTTGAGATGTGCTTTCCTCCTTCATATTTTGATATTATGGAGCACTATATGATACATATAGCAGACCAAATCTTTGTTCTCGGTCCAACGTACCTGCACAATATGTATGCGTACGAGCGTATAATGGTTATCTTCAAGGGTTACGTACGAAATCGTGCTTATCCAGAGGGTTCCATGATAGAGGGCTACACGACTGAGGAAGTCATTGAGTGCTATGCAGATACATAAGAGATGGAAGACCAATAGGAGTTCCCGTGTCGCGGCACCATGGAAGACTCACCGGTAAAGGAACTAAAGGCAGGAAAATCATACGAGACAATAGTTATCAAAGAATAAGAGAATCACATTACAGTGTAATGCATCAGTTGGCGATTATGAGACCATATGTTGAACAACACCTACAAGAGCTTCGTGAAAAGAATGAAGATCACGATGAACAATGGATTATGAAAGAACACAAAATTTATTTCACATCATGGCTGAGGGATCTAAACCTTTCGATCAGAGAAACCGACGAAGAGATGATGATAAATAAATTGTCTTACGGTCCATTGAGCATGGTTAAAACATGGCAAGCGTATGACATCAATGGTTTCACATTCTATACCAAAGCAAAGGATCAAAGGAGTCAGCGCCAAAATAGTGGTGTCAGAGGAGAAGCAGAAGATAGCACTGGACAAAAGAATGCTTACTATGGATACATCGAAGAAATATGGGAACTTAACTACGGGAACTCTATAGAAATCCCTGTATTTAAGTGTCAGTGGGTGAGACATCCAGAAGGTGTGGAGGTGGATGATTACGGGTTTACGATAGTTGACCTTAATAAGGTGGCTTATAAAGATGACCCTTGGATACTCGCTCAATCCGTGGCACAAGTATTTTACATACTTGATCCTAAAGATGAGAAAAAATACATCGTTGCTCCAGGAAAACAAAGAATTGTTGGAGTTGATGGAGTCGAAGACGAAGAAGAATACAATCAGTTTGATGAGGTGCCGTTTTTCGTTGACATATCAAGGATCAATGTGGTTGAAGCAAAACTGTCATTTGGTAGTGTGATTCCTTATCTACGCACCAATGGCGATGGAAAATTAGTTCAAGGCTAGATCATTTATGTTTAGTTGTAAAATCAATTATGTCATTTATTATTAAAACATTTTCAAGATCAAATGAGGATTGAGTGTTGTGAATTATTTCATGTCTTGTAGTTCAAATTGAACTTTTTTTGACTTTGATCATAAAAACATACTTAATGAAATAAAAACAGTACACTAAGGGAGAAAAAGTAAAGTGAGGCAGAATAATACCAATTTTTTAAATTTGATAAGTTATGATGTATTTTTATTGTTAAAAAAATCAAGTTCAAACTAGAATTTAATTATGAATAAAAAAGTCATGAAAATTAGAATAGAAATGTAAAAAAAAAATGTTTGGATGCTAACAGCAAGGTTCGAACCTCAAACCGCCTGCAGGCAGCAAGGTTCGAACCTCGAACCGCATGGCACCAAAGCAACCCCCGCACCACTGCGCTACTAAGTCTTTCTCGACTTGAGTGGCAACGTATGCTAGATAACCCCACCAGCGTCGGATTAGTAGTGGCGGGCAGGATGACGTCACCAGCCGCCACCGTTATCCTTTTAGTAGTGGCGGGCATGCTGACGTCATCATGCCCGCCACTACTAAGACACCTATATATACTTTCCACTCCCGCCGTCCGAAAACCTAGTTTCATTTTCTAAACCCTAAACTCGCCCCCCTCCTCCCGTCGCCGCCGTCGACGTCCCGGAGCACGTCGCCGCTGCCCTCCGCCCGTCGCCGCCTTCCTCGGAGCCCGTCGGCGCCGCCCGTCATCGCCGCCATCCAGTCGATCAGTAAATAATTATTAACCTACTTTTTTATTTGGTCTTATTTTATTCGAGCTTAGGGTTAAAATGATGGAGGATTGTTATATTAATTTATGCGTGGTAATATAATTTAGTATAATATTACTAGTAGAATGCACTAACAATAATGTTTTTTAATCTACTGTAAAAAATTTCTGAGAAAAAAATTTCCACTATAACAATAATGTTTTTTAATGTACTATAATATTACTAGCTTAGGGTTTTTTAATGTTATAATATCAATGTGACAAAAAAATGCAGATGGCTCCTCCTAAGATTGAACCAACAAACAGTCGATCCTCAGACTCTACATCAAGTGGCGTGTGTGAGGTTTGCAAATGCGGTAAACATAAGGTACATGATGGTATAGTTTGCAGTTGTTTGGCGAAGAAAGTGATTCTCATAATGGACTCCGACTCGGAGGACGACTCGCGATCGCCGCAACCAGATAGGGTAAGTGTTGTGCTACGGAAGAATGATGAGACAACCGGTGGTAGAGGGAAACATGCCGAGGCTAGCGGTGGAAAAGGGAAGCATGTAGAGCAATGCGGCAGCAAGAGGATGAAGGAGGCAAGATCCTCTTTTTATGCAAATTTTATATTTTTATCATCCAATTCAATCATTGATAATAAGTTGTTCTCACTATCGTCGCCGCGTGTATTTTCTTGTTCAGGAACATGGAGAGAAGTTTAGACTGCCTGATGATGCCGAGTTGGTTGAGGATTGGCAAGTTGAGGCTTTTAATCTGTTTAACCAGAAATAGGTTGGGTTTGTGCCGAGGAAGAAGAAGAAGCTCCAAACCATATCTTTCCTTTGGGTTTGACCAGTAGTGCGTTTCGATGTGTAAGCTGGTTTCCCCAGCCTGGACTTGTGTTTGTTTACTTGGTTTCAAATAAACATGATGTGTCAAAAGCGAGCCCCCGCACCACCGCGCTACAAAAGTCTCGATCATATCGTAACAACATGTAATAAAAACACACTTAATAATAAAAACAGTAAACTAAGGGAGAAAAATACCAATTTTTGCAATTAGAATATTGGTGTTGTATTTTTATTGTACAAAAAGTTTCAATTTCAAAGGAAGAATAAACTATAGATAAGTTATGATGTATTTTTATTGTACATGTTTATTAATGAAAAAAAAAGTAAAGTGAGGCATAAAAATACATATTTTCTAATTTGATAAGTTATGATGTATTTTTATTGTTAAAAAAACAAGTTCAAACTAGAATTTAATTATGAATAAAAAAGTCATGAAAATTAGAATAGAAATGTAAAAAAAAATGTTTGGATGCTAGCAGCAAGGTTCGAACCTCAAACCGCCTGCAGGCAGCAAGGTTCGAACCTCGAACCGCATGGCACCAAAGCAACCCCCGCACCACTGCGCTACTAAGTCTTTCTCGACTTGAGTGGCAACGTATGCTAGATAACCCCACCAGCGTCGGATTAGTAGTGGCGGGCAGGATGACGTCACCAGCCGCCACCGTTATCCTTTTAGTAGTGGCGGGCATCCTGACGTCAGCATATGCCCGCCACTACTATACTTTTTTCCACCCGCCCAGACTAAACCCTAGTAGTGGCGGTCGGTGACGTCAGCGGCCCGCCACTACTATGTCTTTGCCCGCCACTACTACAATAAATATCAGTGGCGGGCATGCTGACATCAGCGTGTGCCCGCCACTACTAATCCGCCTATATAAATTTTTCACTCCCGCCGTCTGAAAACCCTAAGCCCTAATCTTCTCCCGCTAGTTACTGCCGCTTCTAGAGCCCGCGCCGCCGTTGTCGGAGCCCGCGCAACCGTTTCCCGGCGTTGTCAACGGAGCCGGCCCGTCGCCACCATCGAAGCCCGCCACAGCCCCCCGGAGCCCTTCACCGTGCACCGTCCCCGTCGCCGCCCCGGAGACCGCCGCTGCCATCATTTCCCGGCGCCGTCACCGGAGCCGGCCCGTCGCCACCGTCGGAGCCCGCCACCGCCCCAAGATCCCTTCACCGTGCGCCGTCCCCGCCGCCTCCGTGGAGACCACCGCCGCCACCGGAGCCCGCTGCCGCCACTAGAGCCCGTTGCCGACACTGGTAGGTTATGGTTTGAATGCATTTTCAGATTGGGTTTGTTGTTTAGAGGAGTTCATATTGTTTAGGTTATGGTTTGAATGTGGTTGAATGCATTTTCAAAAGTTGTTGGTTGCTATTGACTCATGAAGAGGGAAGGAAATTAGAGGGGTTTGTAGGAAAATGGTTCATCTTTACCTTGAATTTTCATAACATTTTCACCTCTGGAATTGAATGGAAGAAAGACACTTTAGACAATAGAAGAGACTGAGCTATTGCTGCTCATATGATGTATCTCTTTCTTCTGCATTTTAGTTATGAGAAAATGTGGTAGATAATGGTAGATAGCTGGAAAAAATTCTCTTATCATTTTGCTCTGAAAAGAATTAATGAATTTGGTTAAAAATATATAAATTTATAGTGATGCTAACATGCTACATTTCCCACATTCTTTGGTAACATACATATTGAGATGTAGTATATATTTGAATCCTATAGGAATGGATTCCTATAGAATTTGCTAAAAATTTATTTGGCTTACCACATGAGAAACAAAGGATTCCATGATGTTAGGGAGTGAGTCCTATGGAAATTTTCCATGAGCTCAAAGCAAATGTTTATAATCCTATGGAAAAGAGGTATAGGGAGTGAATCCTCAGTATTCTGACAATACTATGCCCGCCACTACTAAGAGAAAATAGCAGTGGTGGGCAGGATGACATCACCATGCCCGCCACTACTAATCCTCCTATATAAAATTTCGCTCCCGCCGTCCGAAAACCTAGTTTCATTTCTAACTCTCGTGCCGTCGTCCGCCAGTTGCCGCCACTCCCGGAGCCCGCGACACCCTCAAAGCCCATCGCCGTCGTCGCCGAAGCCCGTCGCCGCCGAACTCCACTTTTTTAGAATAACTTTTAGAGGCCTATGATGCAAATAATAATTGAGTTATCTCTTGTATGTCATCAAGCCGTGCGACACATCCATTCCTATCAACAACTTCTTCTTTCTCGTGTTGCTGACAGGGAATGGATGTGCTCACGGTTCCATGGCAGCCATGAACATTTTGAAAAGCTACACAAAATATGCTGAGGCCTAAACAACACTGTGACCAGTTTACTACCGCTATTATTTCTAAGGCTACTATATACTAATCCTCAAGTTCATGCATCTGGCTGAAGGCCAACATTAGATTCTGCAATTCTTTTTAGGGGCCTATGATGCAAATTGTTATTGAGTTATCTCATGTATGTCATCAAGCCGTGGGACACATCCATTCCTATCAACAACTTCTTTCTCGTGTTGCTGACAGGGAATGGATGTGCTCACGGTTCCATGGCAGCCATGAACATTTTGAAAAGCTACACAAAATATGCTGAGGCCTAAACAACACTGTGACCAGTTTACTACCGCTATTATTTCTAAGGCTACTATATACTAATCCTCAAGTTCATGCATCTGGCTGAAGGCCAACATTAGATTCTGCAATTCTTTTTAGGGGCCTATGATGCAAATAGTAATTGAGTTATCTCATGTATGTCATCAAGCCGTGAGACACATCCATTCCGGTCAACAACTTCTTTCTCGTGTTGCTGACAGGGAATGGATGTGCTCACGGTTCCATGGCAGCCATGAACATTTTGAAAAGCTACACAAAATATGCTGAGGCCTAAACAACACTGTGACCAGTTTACTACCGCTATTATTTCTAAGGCTACTATATACTAATCCTCAAGTTCATGCATCTGGCTGAAGGCCAACATTAGATTCTGCAATTCTTTTTAGGGGCCTATGATGCAAATTGTAATTGAATTATCTCATGTATGTCATCAAGCCATGGGACACATCCATTCCGTTCAACAACTTCTTCTTTCTCGTGTTGCTGACAGGGAATGGATGTGCTCACGGTTCCATGGCAGCCATGAACATATTTGAAAGACAACACAAAATATGCTGAGGCCTCAACAACACAAGAGAGAGAGAACAACACAATCTCCTAACTTGAGGATTAATATAGTAGCTTCAGAAGTAATAGCTCACTACTGTAGCCAAGAAGAGTGTTCATACATTTTCCACCTTTGACACTGTGATCAGTTTACTACTGCTATTATTTCTGAGGCTACAGTAGTAAACTGATCACAGTGTCAAAGGTGGGAAATGTATGAAAAATCTTCTTGGCTACAGTAGTCAGCTATTACTTCCGAAGCCACTATATTAATTCTCAAGCTAGGAGATTGTGTTGTTCTCTCTCTTTAGTTTTGTTGATACCTCAGCATATTTTGTGTTGTTTTTCCCTCTAATGTTCCATGGCAACAAAATATGCTGAGGCCTCAACGACATTGTGATCAGTTTACTACCGCTATTATTTCTAAGGCTACTATATACTAATCCTCAAGTTCATGCATCCGGTTGAAGACCAACATTAGATTCTGCAATTCCTTTTAGAGGCCTATGATGCAAATTGTTATTGAGTTATCTCATGTATGTCATCAAGCCGTGTGACACGTCCATTCCTATCAACAACTTCTTTCTCGTGTTGCTGACAGGGAATGGGCGTGCTCACGGTTCCATGGCAGCCATGAACATTTTGAAAAGCTACACAAAATATGCTGAGGCCTAAACAACACTGTGACCAGTTTACTACCGCTATTATTTCTAAGGCTACTATATACTAATCCTCAAGTTCATGCATCTGGCTGAAGGCCAACATTAGATTCTGCAATTTCTTTTAGAGGCCTATGATGCAAATTGTTATTTAGTTATCTCATGTATGTCATCAAGCCATGGGACACATCCATTCCTATCAACAACTTCTTTCTCGTGTTGCTGACAGGGAATGGATGTGCTCATGGTTCCATGGCAGCCATGAACATTTTGAAAAGCTACACAAAATATGCTGAGGCCTAAACAACACTGTGACCAGTTTACTACCGCTATTATTTCTAAGGCTACTATATACTAATCCTCAAGTTCATGCATCTGGCTGAAGGCCAACATTAGATTCTGCAATTCCTTTTAGGGGCCTATGATGCAAATTGTTATTGAGTTATCTCATGTATGTCATCAAGCCATGAGATACATCCATTCCTATCAACAACTTCTTTCTCGTGTTGCTGACAGGGAATGGATGTGTTCATGGTTCCATGGCAGACATGAACATTTTGAAAAGCTACACAAAATATGCTGAGGCCTCAACAACATTGTGTTCAGTTTACTACTGCTATTATTTCTAAGGCTACTATATACTAATCCTCAAGTTCATGCATCCGGTTGAAGACCAACATTAGATTCTGCAATTCCTTTTAGAGGCCTATGATGCAAATTGTTATTTAGTTATCTCATGTATGTCATCAAACCATGTGACACATCCATTCCTATCAACAACTTCTTTCTCGTGTTGCTGACAGGGAATGGATGTGCTCATGGTTCCATGGCAACCATGAACATTTTGAAAAGCTACACAAAATATGCTGAGGCCTAAACAACACTGTGACTAGTTTACTACCGCTATTATTTCTAAGGCTACTATATACTAATCCTCAAGTTCATGCATCTGGCTGAAGGCCAACATTAGATTCTGCAATTCCTTTTAGGGGCCTATGATGCAAATTGTTATTGAGTTATCTCATGTATGTCATCAAACCATGTGACACGTCCATTCCTATCAACAACTTCTTTCTCGTGTTGCTGACAGGGAATGGGCGTGAACATGGTTCCATGGCAGACATGAACATTTTGAAAAACAACACAAATATGCTGAGGCCTCAACAACACTAGAGAGAGAAAACAACACAACATCCTAACTTTAGGATTAATATGACATCAGACCTTTTTTGCATAACCAAAATTCTGATACATTAGCATCTTCATATGAATAGTTATCTATGGCGGAAGAAGGACGTTCCATCGAGGAGCTCATCTACGAGTCTCCCGCAAAAACAAATAAAGAGGGTTCATCTGAAGGATCCTCCGATAGCGAATCTTCGTACCACTCTCCGGAGAATGAACATCCAATGGAGCCTAGGAAGAAGAGAACGAGAGAAGACGCCGATGAGGATTACATTCCTGAAGCTCAAGCGGAGGTAATTATTACGTTAGTAACAAGTCAGAGCAGCTTCTAACCGAGGATTACATTCCTGAAGCTCACATTGTCTATCATCGTAGGATCGTCCAAGCGAGGAAGCAAGCGTCGATTATTCCAAGTCGAGGAAAAGAACAACTATTGTCCCAGCTATTGAGTCAGCTGAGCGAACAGATGTTGAGCCCGCTGCCACAACATCGTCTGCAAATGCGAAGAGGAGAGGGAAACGGGAGAAGAACAAGCTACATACAGCTATCTATGAGGTTGAAGAAGTGCATGTTGATGGGGCTCCAAAGAAGCCAAAAGAAATCACAGCGAAGTGGCGTAACGACTGTGGATGTCTCGCCAGGGAGCGATGTAAGATAGTTTGGAAAAATTGGAAGACTGTCCCTGAAGCTACAAAGAACGAATTGTGGCAGCATATAAAAGCGCATTATAAATTCCGGAAGACCGCTTAGAAGACGCTAAAGCTGCCACATTGAAGACTATCGGGAAGGCTCTCCGTACATTTAGGACTAAACTGAACCACAATACCTTCAGAAAGATGAGTCGCCACTCAACGACTACGGCTTTATAACGCCAAATGAATGGAATGAATTCAAAATGCAGCATTGCTCCGAAGAAGCCAAACAAGAGAGCATAATGTTCAAAGAACTTAATAGAAGAATAAGTTCCCCCATAAACTTGGGCCAGGTGGATATAAGGCTAAGGAGGATGAGTGGAGTAAAAAGGAGGAGGAGGACCGTGCGGCTGGGTTACCTGAACAGTTTTCAGGTGCTGATCAGCGCACTAAGAGATGGCTCCTAGGTCGAGCTAAAAAAACACCGAGGGCCAATATATGCTCTCCGACTCACGGACTAGTGAAGTATTCCAGAAAGCACAGGAAATCGCTGAGTTGGAGAAGACTGAAAGTTCAAGCCCGAGGGATGTAATGACCAGCTTACATCTGCTCTCGGAAACGAGGAAACATCGAGGGCGCACCCGAGGTGTCTCTTCTATAGCACCCTGGAAAAATACTTTCAAGAAACAGGAGGGTGCCACATACAAGAAGCGTCAAGCACGCACAGACGACGCCGCAGAGCGCCGTGCAGAGTGGGAGCGACACTTTTTTGAATTTATTAACGAGAATCCAAACATAATGCAGGCTGCAGCTGGACAAATAATTGTGCCAGAGGTACGACTCGACGTACCAAGCAGTGTTGGCTCAGTACAAGACAAATTTCCTGTAAATTATATTAAAGAGGACACACCCTGCAGCCTGCATGTACCGATAGGGCGCAAAGGGCATTCCCAAGAGGCTGCACGAGGCATTGCTATGCCTGGGGATTTATTTCACAATCGGCCTATTCCTGCTGACTATACCAAGGTTCAGGTCAATGAGATCACCACGACAGATTTATTAATGACCCCTTGGATCTTCCAATGCCTGATGAGGGGATTGAGACAATCGGAGATGCTCTAAATAACTTTGTCCTATGGGCGAGCCGAGATATCAAATTACTGCAGACAAGTTCTCAGATTAAATCACCTATTGTCTCATCACAATCCCCCGCATATCTTTCATCTCAGGATGTGCAAAATATAGGATCATTATCACCTGTTGATGAGCGTGAAATAGAGGAAAAGGCAGAGGAAGAGCCAGTGCCCAATAAAGTGGCAGAAGTGATAGAATCGAAAGTGACTTCTGATCCTCAAGTGACAAAGCTAGTGCCAGTGCTTGAGCCCACTGATGAGCCCAACACAAATGTGCCAGAGCCAGATCAAATGTCAGTGCTAGTTCCGACTGAGCCTCAAGTGCCAGTTCCGGCTGATCCTCAAGTGCCAGTGCTAGTTGCTGCCGAGCCTGAAAAAACAAGATGCATGCCCAAAGCCAGCAATCCACAAGATAACTGTTCAAGCTGGGCAGTGTTCTGCGCTGAAATCTGAAATGCATAAATTTTTTAATACTTTGGGGCAAACACGTTCTATGCCCGAAGCGGCTCCCATAAAGGCTCCAGTACAAAAGCATGCGGGCTCACTTTCTGTTGATAAGAGGACCTACAGAGACGAGGATTATATCGAATACGAACCAGGCAAACCATTATTACCCCAAGGAGTACTTAATTGTATGCCTTGGGCGATGAAAACATTTCATGACTGGTACCTCGAAGCGTCTTCGTTAGGTGTAACACAAATAGAACTGACGGTTCCACAAGAAATATTCAACTGCCCAGAGTTTAAGCTTGCACTATTTTTCGACGACTTCCATCGGATGTTTCGTCTGAAGCGAACCGACATCACAAGCATGATGCTCTGGTGCATGTAAGTACTTTATACTTTGTCAATACAAAGAAAAAATAAATAATGTCTTATATTGACTATTGTTTTATAACATATGCAGTGTAATTCACGCGGTGACGAGTCTAAATTGTATGGGTACCTAAACCCGTCATTAATAAGCCAAAGTGCGCTGAACCGACACTAAACCAGAATGATAGCAAGTACTGGACTGCGGGTAAGAAAAAATTTCAAAGAAAGATGTCAATAAAGACGAAGACAAACTTAAGAAGAACAAAGGAGTTGTGCCGCGTTGTATATTGCGCGGTGCATGTATCAATGGAAGGACAGAGAAATTATATGTGGGGCATATAACTTTAAGTAAGTATACCCACTATATCCACTTAAACACGTTTTATCGATTATGAAACTAACATAATCATATATTACTTCTTTCGATAGTGATCATTGGATTGCACTTCTGATATACCCAAAAAGCTCAAGGGTTTATGTGCTCGACTCGCTCGACAAACCCAAAAAAAGAATATCAAGATATATTAAATGTTATTCAGAGTGCACATAGATACTACGTGGAAAAGTTAGGTGGCCCACATGATCCACAGAGGCCGAAAGAAATGCTTATCAGAACCAACTTTCCGGTAATATTATATTTTTAAATTTGTTAATTCAATTGATAAAGCCAAACTATATATCGTTCTAACTTTGTCTATTTTGAAGGTCACAAACAATCTCTTGGTTCCGGCATTGTGGCTACTATACTTGTGATTTCATGAGCAATAACTTAGGAAAGTTTGGGCGGACAGTATCTGAGGATACTAAAGAAGTAAGTTGATTTCTTGTGTGTTAATCTAATATAACTTGCAGCGTATGTACTTATATTTTACGTATGCAGGCGTCAGGTCCATCAACCGTTGCCGAGAAGAGCCAACTCTCTGAATCACAAATGTACGAAATCGTATCAAGGATGTGCCGCTTCACGATGCATGAGATTCTTCATGAGCTTGGAGTATTTTTCGATCCTGAGAGTGAAGTGGCCAAGCATCCAACTTTGTATGATTGGGCCGGAAGAATGAAAAGGCGAACCAATTAAGATATGAGTTAGCCTTCCAAGAAAACATAAACCGCATGAGCATGTATTTGTGAAACAATGAATTGTGTTGATGGATGGTTATTGCGAACAAAAACCGGAAGAATGTAAATATTGTGAATTTTTGAAAATTGATGAGATTGATGGTTGTTGTGTTGATGTGTTGTTGTTGTGGATGTGTATGTGGATATGTGGATGTTTTGCTGATGTGTATGTGGATATGTGGATGTTTTGCTGCTGTGTATGTGGATATGTGGATGTTTTGCTGCTGTGTATGTGGATGGCTGTGTGAAGCATATAATTTCTGTGTTTTGGTTTGTGGGATCACAGCATTCTGTGTTATGGCTTATACACAGCAGTGGCGGGCGTGCTGACATCATCTGCCCGCCACTGCTATTGATACGGCAAGTGGCGGGCAGATGAGGTCAGCGCGCCCGCCACTGCTGTTGACATAGTGGTGGCGGGCGTGCTGACATCATCTGCCCGCCACTGCTATTGATAACGGCAGTGGCGGGCAGATGATGTCAGCACGCCGCCACTGCTGTTAACACAGCGGTGGCGGGCGCTCTGACCGCCACTGCTAACCAGCGATAGCAGTGGCGTTAGAGCAGTGGCGGACTGGATGCCCGCCACTATAGGTCGATTTTGCCCGCCGCTACAGTGTCGCTTTGTAGTAGTGTATTCAGCCCTGTGAATAGACTACTTTACCCCTAGGGTTTACACTGGTTTTGTCTCATCAGAAACAGGGGGTACAACTGGTATTCTACTTTATTTGGAGGCTTCTTTTGTCAGCTTCGTAGAGGAGACAACATCAGCTTTTGCAGAGCAGACACGGTCAGCCTTTGCAGTTTTGGAGCCTTCTGAAGCCCCCCTTCGCATGCAAGGAGTGCGGTAGCTTGGTGAGAATCTTTGAGCCTAACGGCCTTCGCTTAACTGAAGTCAGCCTTCGATACAGAGACGGTTTTGAGCCGAAGCCGTCAAAGCCCTTGGGCCTTCACACCAACACCTCCGGAGGGACCACCATGGCTTCGCAGCTTCTACCAGCTCGAACTCCATGAGCCCATGTACCGAAGCCATGCCTGGCCGAAGTACCTCAAGTTAGCCTCACTCTGAAGCCCCACCTTTCAGAGTACCACCCTTCGAAGTCCTCCTTCGTCCAAGGCCTCCTCATGAAGCATTCCATGAGCACTTCGTCCTAGTGTCTCTCCCCGAGCACACTCTCTACTAACCTCACCTAGACCATGCCTTCGATGCACCTAGACTTCTGAGACCTTCGTAGGGTATACCTTTGAGTGCCTCCCTCCGGAGCACACTTCGAAAGCCCTGCCTCATTGCTGAGGACTTGGTCCACCATACTCCGAAGTCACTCCATTCAGAGTACCGTTCGAAGTGGTTCGCCTCCGAGGACTTCGTCTCGGGGTACCTTCACCCGGAGCCACACTCCGCACTTACTTCCTTCTCCTGGCGCACCTCGACCCAAGGTCCGACCTCGACCCCTTTGCAGCCTTCGTGACCGAGCTCCCGCTCGCCTGGCATCAAGCCTCCCGCTTGACCCAGGTTCACTTGTTGTGAACCGTCCGTCGGCTCCGAGGTCACCTGCGCACCACAGACAAATAGACAAGTGTATCCAGTACCCGGAGACCTCTCCGGTTAAACAACCTTCGACACACACTCCGGTGTAACGCCCAAAGTACCAAAAACCTTCGGTACAACTAAGTCATCATGTACCGTCGGACCCCTCCGACAGGCACACTCCACTGCAATAGCTGCAGCAAACAGACCCACCAAACCCATCGGTGAAACAACCTCGAAGCCCTTCGGAGGGACCCCTTCGAATCAGAGGATACAATCTCTCAATCACTCATCACAGACTCCGAAACCAACCCTTGGTTTCTCACTCTTTGACTTATGTTGACCACACCATATCCTTACTGGGCTTGGGCCTTAACCAAATTTTGTCATCAACACACACTCGAAACACCCACGGGAGCCTCCTCTCCTCTGATCCCGTCTATCATTGTAGAATCAGGTGAACTTCTTGACAATGAGAGCATGCTCTTCATCATCCAAGGTATCCACCTTCTCTTTTGTGACAGCGATCAGAGAGGACAAGACAAAACCACCACAAAAGCACAAGTGCCAAAATAATAAGCTCCAGTAGGAGTGCCGCTGCTAGACCGAAAACTTATGCCATTGATTGAGTCAAAGAGTTCTCATGTCCTAAACGAGATGCCTTGGCTATCTCAGTGGACTTGAGCTTACTGAAGAGCTTGCCACAAGTTAACGTGTCATAACTTGCCGACTCCTCAATGATAGAGATATTCATCTCTCATCTGCTACGATCAAGAGCATAGAGAAGTTTGATTTCTTTATCATGGTCAGAGTAAGCTAAAGTCCTAGTGGAGCGCAAATTTATAACTATGCCATCAAAGCGCGCAAACATGACATTTAACGATTCACTAGGGCCTTGCACAAATAGTTGATATTCTTGGTTATATGTGCTTTGGTGCCTAGCCTTGATCTAGGTAGATTCCTCATGGAAAACAACTAATGTGGTCCAATTTCCCTAGCAGTTTGAAGGTGCTAGACCCTATCAAACTCATTCTTGCTTAGACTTGTGAACATTATGTTTCTTGCCTTGCTATTGCAATCATACGGCTTGATGGTGTCATAGCAGTCGGACTGACAACACACGCCGGTTGGACCGGCTGTTGCAGCGTCAGACTGGCGGTTAGGGAAGAAATTGCTACGGCTTGCCGGCACATGTGTAAATGAAGAGGCTTGATGCCGGGGCTCTTTGGTGATGAAGATTGATGTCTTGAACCCTGAAAAACCCTAGAAACATTCACAACTCGGTCCGGAGAGTGAATTACCAGATTAGATCAAATAAGGCCTTACGGGGCACAGCGGATGATTCACA